>OZ002743.1:111290811-111626091 GCA_963924295.1 Dioctria rufipes | reverse complement strand
GCATTCCGACACATGCCAATGCAAATAAAAATATCAACGTATTTCGATATAACCAATGCCAAAATATTCTAACGCATTCCGACACAAGCCAATACAAGTAAAATACCCGACATAGCCAACATCGAAATATTCCGACGCATTACGACACAAAGCCAATGCAAATAAAATATCAACGCATTCCGACACAAAGCCAATACAAATAAAATACAATGTATTCAGTAACAAGGTAACAAATACATTTATTTGAAGCTTTCTGAAGTTATCTAGTTTTGTTTATTACTAAACGATTCTCTTTTTCTTCTGTCACCTTATTAACATCTATCTATAGATAGGTTACCGGTTTGAATATTCTGTTAACAAATTACTCCATTTCGACATCCAATTCCTCTTGTTCAAGAGTTCAGAGTCGTCCTGGTTTATCTTTTCTAAATTACACCAAGGCTTGAGTCTATCCGCAGCATGAAAAGACTCATATGGCTTTTGCGTTATTTGCGTTACTTCAGTGTCCACCACCACATAGCGATCATTTCCCAAAACAGACTAATCACATAACGACCTTTATATCGCGGTGACACTTCCTTCGGTTGACCAATTAACGAAGTTTTCCTGTTTAACCAAAACTAAATCGCCCTCTTGGTAAATTCTGGGTTGTACGGTTTTGGTTAAATTTTATCGCTTGCTCTTGTTACTTTTCTTTCATTCGTTGCAGCACTCTTTCCTTTAGATCCGACAGTGGAATCTCTTCCTCTTCTTCTTCCCCGACGTCATTCAATGTTAAAACTAATTTGTTTTTCAAAATATGTCTCGGCTTGTAGTCTATCAGAAGTTCATGCGGAGTTTTTTTTTTTGTTGTGGCATGTTTTTGGCTATTTAAAGCCCACTGAATGTCTGTGATATTCTTATCCCAATCCTTTCCATCGCTTCGTTGAGTCATGGTAGTTATTGAAGCCTTCACGGTGCGGAAGTATCTCTCAATTTGTCCATTTGCCGTTGGAGTCCTAACGGCAATTTGGACGTGTTTTATGTCGTTTTCTAAGCAGTACTTATTAAATTCTCTTGACGTGAACGCAGTCCCTCTACCAGTTACGATACGGTTGGCTACTTCAAAATATTGAGACATCTCATCCAGTAGTTTTAATACTCCCTTCGTTGCTGTGGATCTTACTGCTCGGAGTACAAGAAACTTCGTAAATGAGTCGATAACTCCTATCAGATGTTCATTCCCTTTGCAGCTCCTCGGAAATGGACCCAAATGGTCAATATGTATAGTGTGGAATGGCACTGGTTGCCTCTTTGGTGTATGCAACTTACCTTGACTCATCTGCACCTCTTTTATTATATAGGCAGTCAATACACGAATTTACATATTTCTTTACTGTCGGTTTCATATTACTGTACGGTCGAGGCTGCAATGGCCCATGTCGTCATGTGCATTCATAATGATCCGCCACCTTATTCCATGTGGTACTACAAATCGTGTGCCCTGATCCGTGTTCTTGAACAGTCGCCCATCCTTAAGAGTGTAGTTGCCTTTTATTCCATTTTTATCCTTGTGTTCTTGGATTCTTCCATCCAGGACCTGCTTGATTTCTAACAGCTTTGGATCCTGTTCTTGTAAGGTCGACACCCAGTCCTCTGGCGGTAAGCCTATAATTAACATTTTGTCTGCGGCTGTATCCGGTTCAACGCCCTTATCATAAGGACAGCGACTAAGTGCATCTACGTGAGACATTTGCCTTCCCGGTCGAAAAACCAACTCAAAATCGAATTCTGCAATTTTAAGCCACCATCTCGCTATTCGCGGTATAAGATTTCGTTTTTCTTCAGTCATACGAAGCGAGTGACTGTCGGTGACAATCTTAAAGTTCTTATGAAGAAGATAATGCCTGAACTGTGCGAGACTTTCAACTACAGCAAGAGCCTCTAGCTCATAGCTGTGATACTTTTCTTCAGGAGGAGTAGTGGCACGATTAAGAAAGACACAGGCTTTAATGTATCATTATTTATTGTTTTCTGCATTAAGATTCCCGCCAACCTGTAGCTGCTGGCGTCTGTGCGTAACTCATGTTGCCGTTCACTATCATATAATGCTAGTAGAGGTCTGCTGCTCAGAATTTCCTTAAGTTTCATGAAGGCTTCTTCCGTTTCGACGTCCACTTGAAGATTTGTTCCTTACGAAGTAAGAGATTTCGCGATAAAGGAAAATCCTGCCACAAATCTCCTGAAATATCTGGTTAATCCCAAGAATTGGCGAAATTTCTTAACGCTTTGTGGTCTAGGATAGTCTTTTACCACAGCAATTTTTGCAGTTCCTGGTTTTATGCCTTTAGACGAGATTTCTCGTCCCAGGAAATGTATTTTGTCCTTTAAGAAGGTGCACTTATCTACATTGAGTGTGAGACCATAACGTCGTAGCTCGTTCAAAAATCTTGGATGACAACTAAATGGGTAGAAACATTCTCGGTGGCAATTAATATATCATCCATATATACAGTTATCTTCCCTGATCCCATAGCTTGCGTAATCTGCGACATTAGTCTCATAAATACTGCTGGAGAGTTTGTCAGACCAAAGGGGACTCTCTTAAAGTCGTAGTGTCCCTCAGGTGTGACGAATGCTGTTAAGTGTTGACTTTTCTCCTCAATGGGAATCTGATGGTACCCGCTCATCACATCAAGAGTGGTGAATACACATTTTCCCGCTAACGCGTTCAACGTTTCTTCAATATTTGGTACAGGAAAGCTCTCCCTTGCTGTTATGGAATTTAGCTTCCTGAAATGCACATTCTGTATTCACCACCCTTCTTCGGAACTAAGAGAACAGGGCTAGCATATTCAGAATTGGAGACTTGTATTACATCTAACTCAAGAAGCTCCTTGATTTTCTTTTGCAGAATAAATTTTAACCCGTATGCAACTTTATATGGCTGGTATTTTATAATTTTACGTTCTTTCAATTTCATCTCCACTTGGACTAAATCCGATCGATTTCAAGAGTTACTTCGCCAACTGTAACAATTTTATTAATTTTGCCATCAACCTTCGCACTACCACCACCAGACCCCCACAAAGTAACGTCACAAAGTTCAAAAGCCCATCCGCACCCGAAAGCAATACTTAGCAATACTTCTTTTGACTGTTGTTCTTTTGCTACCTAAATCAAGAAATGCTAAAACTGACTTATTTCCAACTTTCGCGATAACATGATACTTTCCTTTCCTCTTCCCCTAGACACTGTTGCACTTGCTTACAACAGCCTATAAAAGTTTGCAATTCTGTGAGGATTTGCGCGCTAATTTCCCCAAAGAACAATGGCACCACTTGTGCAGTCAGTTTTACTACCTTTTCATAGTTTACAGACATTTTTGAGGCCAGCCATTCCCCTTAACACGAATTTGTCTATTTCTTTACTATTTTCGACACTCTCGTAGACCCACTTTTCGTCATCACAGCGAGCTGAAATTTGGTACACAGGTTCATGTCGCGTGACAATTGAATCTGTCAAAATTTGAACCGGAAATTTCCATGGAAAACCCGGAAAATCGGGAAAAATCATTTGAAAATTTGGTAAAAATTTGATTAGTGATAAATCCGTTTCAGGAAAAATGCAGAATTTTCCGATTTTTCCGAAAAATTTTACGGAATTTTCCGACTTTTCCAGAAAATTTTCCGATAAAAAGGTTTTCTAAATTATGCAGGAGCAAGTTTGCTATCAACTGGCATCATTACTTCTCTCCGTTAATGGTGAAAACTTGCAGAAAAAATCGAGGAAAATTCATGTAAAACGGTTTTCCGGAGTTTTTCCGACCAAGGAAGCGTTTGAGCGTTTTGCAACCTAAGACAAAGTTGTAGAGCGAAATGAGTTGCATAAATTTGCTTTTGTGGAAAACTCCATGGAAAACCCGGAAAAGCGGGAAAATCATCGGAAAAGTTTTCATCTATATGATTAGTGATAAATCTGTTTCAGGAAAAATGCAGAATCTTCCAATTTAGTTATCGTGAAAAAGGCAGAAAATAAAATAAGTAAAAATGAGTTTTCAAACAAAACTGAGGCCAAGTCGCATGAAAAAGTAGAAAATAAACTTTTCTTCACACACAGAGCTGGACTCAGATTTTATTCGCTGACAATCACCGATATATTTCAGTAAGATCAATCAGAGGTTATAAGTGATTTGATTCATGAAGAGAAAGAATATTCAAGAGAAATGTCCCAATCAAAAAATCTGAGTCCACCTCTGACATTTCTCTTGAATATTCTTTGTCTTCATGAATCAAATCACTTATTACCTCTGATTGATCTTACTGAAATATATCGGTGATTGTCAGCGAATAAAATCTGAGTCCTGGAAGAAAAGTTTCTTTTCCACTTTTTCATGCGAGTTGGCCTCAGTTTTGTTTGAAAACTCGTTTTTTACTTATTTTATTTTCTGCCTTTTTCACGTTAACTAAATTTGAAAATTCTGCATTTTTCCTGAAACAGATTTATCACTAATCATATAGATGAAAATTTTTCCGATGATTTTCCCGCTTTTCCGGGTTTTCCATGGAGTTTTCCACAAAAGCAACTTTATGCAACTCATTTCGCTCTACAACTTTGTCTTAGTTTTCAAAACGCTCAAACGCTTCCTTGGTCGGAATACTCCGGAAAAGCGTTTTACATGAATTTTCCTCGATTTTTTCTGCAAGTTTTAACCATTCTGCATTTTTCCTGAAACGGATTTATCACTAATCAAATTTGTACCAAATTTTCAAATGATTTTTCCAGATTTTCCGGCTTTTCCATGGAAATTTCCGGTTCAAATTTTGACAGATTCAATTGTCACGCGACATGAACCTGTGTACCAAATTTCAGCTCGCTGTGATGACGAAAAGTGGGTCTACGAGAGTGTCGAAAATAGTAAAGAAATAGACAAATTCGTGTTAAAGGGAATGGCTGGCCTCGAAAATGTCTGTAAACTATGAAAAGGTAGTAAAACTGACTGCACAAGTGGTGCCATTGTTCTTTGGGGAAATTAGCGCGCAAATCCTCACAGAATTGCAAACTTTTATAGGCTGTTGTAAGCAAGTGCAACAGTGTCTAGGGGAAGAGGAAAGGAAAGCCTTCATGCAAATTTTCCTCACCAAATTGAGAGGAAACGCATACCAGTTAATTGCATCCAGCTCTCTCACAAAATTTGAACAAGTCGAACAACTACTTTACCGTACGTATTTACCTCGTGAAACATACCATGAACTAACAAGTTAATCACTTACCGGCAATATCCGCCAGAATCATTTAGTTCATTTACAAATAGATTAAAGAAACTTTTAATACAATGCAACGAGGCAGCACAGAGTAAATACGGATATGAAAATTTTAAAGTAGTAAAGCAACAAATAGAAGGTTTTGCTATGGCTTCCATAAAGAGTGGTGCAACTAATCCGCATCTAAGCGCATACTTACTCACATTGAATGAAAATTCTTTAGAAACTCTCATCCAAAAGGCATTAGATATGGAAAGGTTGCAACAAGGACTGTTTTTCATCCCACAACCAACAAACTATATTCCTAACCCAGCAAACTCTTTCCAAGTGGATAATTTTCTAAGACCTAATATCCCAAAATTCTCTAATACCTATGGATATCCCATACCTAAGAGTGTACATTTGTGTTCCTACCCTTACACAAAAGAATTCTAAAGACATAACTTAAAAACTGAAATTGGTATACTTCCAATAGCGGAACCATCAAAAGAAATTTTAATATCTTTTAGTACCGACGGAAACCAAGAAAATTATTGGCGCTCTCCTCAAACAAGCATAGCAAGGAAATCGTTAGGAAGTCCACATCGAATCAGGAACTCTTGTTACCAACAGGCAGAAAAAAAAATATGATAAACACAAATTACTGTTAAACAAGACCATCTATAGCTATTGCAATTACAAGGGGCACACATATAACGAGTGCCTAACGAGTGAAGGGCCATGATGCCCAATATTGTAAACAGAATATTAAAGCGCCTTCCGAATATGCAAACTCTTAAAATAATTCTCGGTGGGGCTCTGCAGATAGGGAACAAAGAACTAACCACATATAGAATATGTGCGATTTCTGTGGGAGAAGAAGTCATACGGTGTCCTCTTGTCAGCAGAAACAACGATGGTAGGCTACACATTCGGGAAACGGCATACTGTCGACCGAAAAATCCCCGGCTCGACGTTAAGTTAAACTGCGCAAACTACTTCAAGGTCCTCTCCAGCAAAAAAAGAATCAAATAGAGAAAATATACCAGTGGTAGACTTACCACTGGACATAAGCAAAAACACAGCCGTTCGGCTTATAGTAGACACTGGAGCTGAAGTAAGCATCATAAAAAAGGAAGCACTAGATAATCCAGAACATATAGAACGAAGCCAAAAGGTGACTTTGAAAACTCCATTTGGAGAAGGAGAAACATTGGGAAACTGCCAAGGCAACTTTTTATTAAGCTGCAGTGTCCCATGCAAACTCCTGCTAGTAGATCACATTGCCCAAATCTCCCACGATGGGCTGTTAGGCAATGGCATTCTTGCAAAAAATTGTTATATCGAAGGGCCTAATAAATTACTCCGGTACCCTCGCACGGAAACCAACCTTATTGAATTCACGGTACCTCTCGAAACATCCCTAGAAGATGGAGAGGAAATACCAAGTGATCAATTGGAGGAGCAATTTAAATCACGGGCACCAGATAGTAAAAATGCCTTACCTCCAATGGAAGAAACTCCGAACACTTCAAAAGAAGATGAAAGTAGGCAATATGAAGTAGTACTTCAGCGATCCAATAGAATACCCCCTCGATCTCAAATTGTACTGAGCATACCGTTGCAATTAGAGCAAGAAATGATCTGTTTGTCTCAGGAGATCGAAGAAGGAGTATTTGTCGCAAATTGCCTAGTTAGTCCTTATAAAAGCTTCATACCGTTATCCGTTCTGTAACAAAACTTACGTATTTAGATCGCGACCAAATTAATGAGGACATCAACTCTTCTCCATGCCTGACGGAAATCTAATCTTCGCCCGGCAGATGCTACATAAGCAAACTATGTTTAATATTTTCTACCTTACTTACTGGCGAGCTACATCTTCTCAAGCAATATCTACGCATTCCAGGTATTAGGGATTAAAGGAAAATGGTAATCAACATGTACTTGGATATTTAGAATTCATTCAACTACCTTAATTAATGTAGGCGATAGCTCACATATGCTCTTCGGGTCGTATGACTTTATTACCCATGGAGAAGAGAAGACCATGCAGGCAAAGCGTCCTTCACCGATTCTAGCCAATTCTTTAATTACCTTGGTCTAGACAGGTAAAGGAACACGACTACACCCTCTTTATTTCCTACATACTATATCTTGCAGCCAGCAGGGATTTCGCCGGCAACTTTTCCTGCTCTCCATAAATTCTTTTATTTGTAAATTGTTGATAACAACTCGGCCAACCTACATTGTCATTGTCTCCAGTGACGACGGCCATTTCAATTATACAGAGCATCACTTCTGTTCACAATTCGTTCTACGAACCCAACGCCTTCCAAGAATGAGACAATGATACAAATCTCAACAAAATCAAACATACCAAAAGCCAAAATATTCAACGCATTCCAACGCAAAGCCAACGCAAATAATATATCAACGCTTTCCGACATAACCAATGCCAAAATATTCCAACGCATTCCGACACATGCCAATGCAAATAAAATATCAACGTATTTCGATATAACCAATGCCAAAATATTCTAACGCATTCCGACACAAGCCAATACAAGTAAAATACCCGACATAGCCAACATCGAAATATTCCGACGCATTACGACACAAAGCCAATGCAAATAAAATATCAACGCATTCCGACACAAAGCCAATACAAATAAAATACAATGTATTCAGTAACAAGGTAACAAATACATTTATTTGAAGCTTTCTGAAGTTATCTAGTTTTGTTTATTACTAAACGATTCTCTTTTTCTTCTGTCACCTTATTAACATCTATCTATAGATAGGTTACCGGTTTGAATATTCTGTTAACAAATTACTCCATTTCGACATCCAATTCCTCTTGTTCAAGAGTTCAGAGTCGTCCTGGTTTATCTTTTCTAAATTACACCAAGGCTTGAGTCTATCCGCAGCATGAAAAGACTCATATGGCTTTTGCGTTATTTGCGTTACTTCAGTGTCCACCACCACATAGCGATCATTTCCCAAAACAGACTTAATCACATAACGACCTTTATATCGCGGTGACACTTCCTTCGGTTGACCAATTAACGAAGTTTCCTGTTTAACCAAAACTAAATCGCCCTCTTGGTAAATTCTGGGTTGTACGGTTTTGGTTAAATTTTATCGCTTGCTCTTGTTACTTTTCTTTCATTCGTTGCAGCACTCTTTCCTTTAGATCCGACAGTGGAATCTCTTCCTCTTCTTCTTCCCCGACGTCATTCAATGTTAAAACTAATTTGTTTTTCAAAATATGTCTCGGCTTGTAGTCTATCAGAAGTTCATGCGGAGTTTTTTTTTTTTGTTGTGGCATGTTTTTGGCTATTTAAAGCCCACTGAATGTCTGTGATATTCTTATCCCAATCCTTTCCATCGCTTCGTTGAGTCATGGTAGTTATTGAAGCCTTCACGGTGCGGAAGTATCTCTCAATTTGTCCATTTGCCGTTGGAGTCCTAACGGCAATTTGGACGTGTTTTATGTCGTTTTCTAAGCAGTACTTATTAAATTCTCTTGACGTGAACGCAGTCCCTCTACCAGTTACGATACGGTTGGCTACTTCAAAATATTGAGACATCTCATCCAGTAGTTTTAATACTCCCTTCGTTGCTGTGGATCTTACTGCTCGGAGTACAAGAAACTTCGTAAATGAGTCGATAACTCCTATCAGATGTTCATTCCCTTTGCAGCTCCTCGGAAATGGACCCAAATGGTCAATATGTATAGTGTGGAATGGCACTGGTTGCCTCTTTGGTGTATGCAACTTACCTTGACTCATCTGCACCTCTTTT
This sequence comes from Dioctria rufipes, assembly GCA_963924295.1. NCBI lineage: Eukaryota > Metazoa > Arthropoda > Insecta > Diptera > Asilidae > Dioctria > Dioctria rufipes. The sequence continues at coordinate 111,617,062 of OZ002743.1, read as the reverse complement.
ATTATATAGGCAGTCAATACACGAATTTACATATTTCTTTACTGTCGGTTTCATATTACTGTACGGTCGAGGCTGCAATGGCCCATGTCGTCATGTGCATTCATAATGATCCGCCACCTTATTCCATGTGGTACTACAAATCGTGTGCCCTGATCCGTGTTCTTGAACAGTCGCCCATCCTTAAGAGTGTAGTTGCCTTTTATTCCATTTTTATCCTTGTGTTCTTGGATTCTTCCATCCAGGACCTGCTTGATTTCTAACAGCTTTGGATCCTGTTCTTGTAAGGTCGACACCCAGTCCTCTGGCGGTAAGCCTATAATTAACATTTTGTCTGCGGCTGTATCCGGTTCAACGCCCTTATCATAAGGACAGCGACTAAGTGCATCTACGTGAGACATTTGCCTTCCCGGTCGAAAAACCAACTCAAAATCGAATTCTGCAATTTTAAGCCACCATCTCGCTATTCGCGGTATAAGATTTCGTTTTTCTTCAGTCATACGAAGCGAGTGACTGTCGGTGACAATCTTAAAGTTCTTATGAAGAAGATAATGCCTGAACTGTGCGAGACTTTCAACTACAGCAAGAGCCTCTAGCTCATAGCTGTGATACTTTTCTTCAGGAGGAGTAGTGGCACGATTAAGAAAGACACAGGCTTTAATGTATCATTATTTATTGTTTTCTGCATTAAGATTCCCGCCAACCTGTAGCTGCTGGCGTCTGTGCGTAACTCATGTTGCCGTTCACTATCATATAATGCTAGTAGAGGTCTGCTGCTCAGAATTTCCTTAAGTTTCATGAAGGCTTCTTCCGTTTCGACGTCCACTTGAAGATTTGTTCCTTACGAAGTAAGAGATTTCGCGATAAAGGAAAATCCTGCCACAAATCTCCTGAAATATCTGGTTAATCCCAAGAATTGGCGAAATTTCTTAACGCTTTGTGGTCTAGGATAGTCTTTTACCACAGCAATTTTTGCAGTTCCTGGTTTTATGCCTTTAGACGAGATTTCTCGTCCCAGGAAATGTATTTTGTCCTTTAAGAAGGTGCACTTATCTACATTGAGTGTGAGACCATAACGTCGTAGCTCGTTCAAAAATCTTGGATGACAACTAAATGGGTAGAAACATTCTCGGTGGCAATTAATATATCATCCATATATACAGTTATCTTCCCTGATCCCATAGCTTGCGTAATCTGCGACATTAGTCTCATAAATACTGCTGGAGAGTTTGTCAGACCGAAGGGGACTCTCTTAAAGTCGTAGTGTCCCTCAGGTGTGACGAATGCTGTTAAGTGTTGACTTTTCTCCTCAATGGGAATCTGATGGTACCCGCTCATCACATCAAGAGTGGTGAATACACATTTTCCCGCTAACGCGTTCAACGTTTCTTCAATATTTGGTACAGGAAAGCTCTCCCTTGCTGTTATGGAATTTAGCTTCCTGAAATGCACATTCTGTATTCACCACCCTTCTTCGGAACTAAGAGAACAGGGCTAGCATATTCAGAATTGGAGACTTGTATTACATCTAACTCAAGAAGCTCCTTGATTTTCTTTTGCAGAATAAATTTTAACCCGTATGCAAATTTATATGGCTGGTATTTTATAATTTTACGTTCTTTCAATTTTATCTCCACTTGGACTAAATCCGATCGATTTCAAGAGTTACTTCGCCAACTGTAACAATTTTATTAATTTTGCCATCAACCTTCGCACTACCACCACCAGACCCCCACAAAGTAACGTCACAAGGTTCAAAAGCCCATCCGCACCCGAAAGCAATACTTAGCAATACTTCTTTTGACTGTTGTTCTTTTGCTACCTAAATCAAGAAATGCTAAAACTGACTTATTTCCAACTTTCGCGATAACATGATACTCGTCTGCAGGATTTACGGGTACAGCATCCACTATTCGACTTATCTTTATTGTATTTCTCTCATTGCGGTCTTTTGATATATGTACTGCTTGCTTACATATAAAACATTTACGAATAACTCTATTCGACGGACAAGCACTTGCAAAATGCCCGGGAAGATTACACCTAAAGCATTTTCTCGAATTCCTCGTATTGTCCGTTACTGTGTTATATTTTTGTTTGCTTTGTTTGTCTTCATCTTTTTTATTTTGACTCTTATATGGATGGAACATACTTGAATTTAAGCATGCCACATTGCGAAACTGAAACGAATTCCCTGTTGAATCCTTTTGATTTCCACGTCGTATCTGGTATGGACTCACTAAAAAATTCCGTTGTTGTTCTTCTGATTCCACTTCCTCATACTTTTTAATTTGTAGCAGTAATTTGTTCAGTGTTTTACAGTTTGATGCAAGAACGACATTTATTAAATTTCTATTTCCCAAACGGGATATGATATATTTTATGGTACTAGAAGAAGGCAAATTGATGCGCCTTGCCAACGCTACTATGCTATAGAAATAACTTTCTACTCCTTCACCAGGTTTTCTCTTCGTGGTCATTATTTCTACTAGAACGGACGAATCATCCTTTGCGCCTGGAAAGCTTCGTACAAAGTCACTCCGAAATTCTTTCCATGAGTTGATGAGACCTTGGTTACTCTCACGCTAACGAGCCGCTGCTCCCTTTAAACGCATCGTCCCATAAAACAATGTTGAGCGGTCATCCCAGCCGTAAATCACCACTAAATTTTCGATCACTTTGATCCAGACGCAGATCACTGAACTGCTCTCTGAACTGGATCAGGTTAAAGACGAGCTGACTGCGATTCGTAGTGAATTGGATGCTGTTCAACGTTTGGGCAGGCTGTCTGACGCTGTCGTCACTGGTATACCATTCTCTTCGAGCAGACCCCTCAAAAGCTACTGTTGACCATATATGATAAAATTGGTCATATTTTATCACCTTACTCTACTGCTTTTCGCCCGAAACATGCTTTAACCTCAGCTCGATCTAATAATAACAACCTGATGAGTAGTACCACTCTTATAGTTAAATTCTCCTCAGTTGCAGAGCAGAAACAGTTTCTCTCCAAATTTAAAAAATATGGCTTGCTAAAACTTTGTGATATATCTCCCAGCTTTGTGTCGCCAACTAAGGTCAACGCATTTGAAAACCTCTTCAATAGCAAGAACAAATTATTACGTTTTGCTCTTAAGCTGAGAGGGGGAAATCAACTCTGCGCTGCCTTTACTAGACTTGGAGAAGTTTATGTTCGGTTAAGAGTCGATGATCCACCAATTAAGGTCATATCACAAGATCATCTGGAATTCGTCGTAACGGATGCGAAACATGCATAAGCGAATGCGTAGTTACTTTTTTGATTATTTGTTTTTCTTTTGTTTCTTTTGAGGAAATTATGATCTCGTGTATTATTGTTATTTTCATATTTTACGTCTCATGCTATTTTTACTTGTTGTACTTGCTCATGTGTAACTTATTCACTTTAATTAATTATGTTTTTTTTTTATATAGTGTATCAGATAAGACTTTTTTGTTCTATAAGGTTAGCCTGCTTCGTGCTAGTTCATGCTGCGTGTGGGTCATTTTTTTGTCGGAAACGATTGATTCATTTTGTTATATGTATTGCGCGTCTGTTAGTGCCGCCTGGGGGCCTATTTTCGTGTTTTATTAATGAGTCATAACACATATCCTCTGAACAATGTAGGATCTATGTTGATTGTGTTTTGTAACAGATTTCAGGGTTTAAATATTTGTCACTTTAATTCACGCAGCTTGTGGGCTAAAATTGATGAATTGCGAAACACTTTAAAGTGTCCCAAGCTTCATGCTATCCTTGTAAGCGAGACTTGGCTCCAGGATGATGTCCCATCCTCTCATGTTTCACTCTCAAACTATAAAATATTTCAGAATGATCGCTGTGGTAGAATTGGCTGTGGCGTGGCTATTTATGTGCGACAGGATCTTGAGGCCAAGATAGTTTGCAAATCTAGTGGTAGCTTGATTGAGTTTCTATGTGTTGAGGTCAATACAGGGTCTGATATATGTACTTTGGGAGTAGTCTACGCTCCTCCAGGTCAATTCAATCGCAATAATTCCTCCAAGTTTCTTATGTCTATCTCATCTATTAGCCAGCGCTGTTCTACCCTGATAGTCGGAGGAGACTTCAATGTCAACATCCTCAAGAACAGCATTAATACTGACCTTTTTTTATGCGATATGCTAACTTAAACCTAGTTAATATTTACCCGAATTATCATAACTGCATTAATCCATCACTTCTAGATTTATTTTTTGTTTCTGACCCCTCTCTAGTGCTCTTTTTTAATAAACTTTGTCTTAGTTCCCTAGATCATGATATTATTTTCCTTTCATGTGATGTAAGAGTCAATAGCAATCCAAGCCTGTCTTTTTATCGATACCGCGATTTCAACAACCTTGACTTGGAATCCCTTCTCACCGAATGCGGGTCCTATAACTGGAACGATATTTACATCCAATCGAATATTGATGATCAGGTTCTCCTTCTCAATCGTTCCATTCAGTACCTTTATGATAAGTATGTACCGCTACGCACTAGGGCAATACAAAGCGGCTTCTGCCCCTGGTTCAGCGCCGAAATAAAATCCTTGATTGCTGAGCGGGAATTTCTTTTTTCCAGGTATCGTAGACTAAAGACTCCTGAAAGTCGGAAGTTTTACACGCTCTTAAGGAACAAAGTCAATGTAAAAGTTCGCGAGGCTAAACGTACGTGCTTTAAGAGTAAGTTTGATATAAGTGTTCAGCCGAAAATGTTATGGCGTAACATGCGTGATGCTGGCGTATATGGAGGCAGAATGGCTAAGTGCAACCTGAGCGCTTAGGAACTTAACGAATTCTTCATAGTTGGTCATCAATCTCAAAACATTGATCAGTTGTTTTGACAGGCTTATATTCTTCGTCCAGCTCTAGTGGTTTTAGTTTCCGGGGAGTGGATAGAACTGAAGCCTTGAATGCGATTTTCGCTATTAAATCCAATGCAGTCGGCCCTGATAATATGTCTCCCCGTTTTGTGAAGCTAATTGCGCCGTTCATTATTGGCCCACTTTTACATATTTTCAATACATGTATTACGAAGTCGGTGTTCCCAAAAACATGGAAATCAGCTCACGTACTCCCTATTCCAAAGAAGGCTGCGGCTACAGCTCTTGCTGATTATAGGCCCATCAGCATCCTCTGCTTCCTGTCGAAGGCTCTGGAGAAGCTTCTACACTGGCAGGTTCAACAGTACACTATGCAAAACAATCTTATAAGTGGCTACCAATCTGGGTTTCGACCCAAGCATAGTTGCGAAAGTGCTCTCGTTAAAGTCACCACAGACATACGCGCTGCACTTGATAAAAGAGAGATTTGCGTTCTGTCGCTTTTAGACTTCTCCAAAGCTGTTGACAGTATTTGCCATGTAAGCCTGCTAGAAAAATTATTTAATAAATTTCATTTTTCTGGTCGATCTGTTCACTTAATCAAGGAGTTCTTAATCACATAACCATACTAGAAAAGGTTAGGCAAATGATATCAATAAGAGGTAAAATGAAAAAGTTAGTGTTCGGTAATGAATTCAATTCACAATACATAAAAGATTTTTGTAACATAGAAAATATAGAATATCACGTCACGAAACCTAACAATCATACTGGCAATGCAGATATTGAAAGGCTTAATGGAACGATAACAGAAAAAATAAGAGCACTAAATTTAGAAGGAAATCAACCTATCAGAGTGCAACTCCTTAAGGCAATAGAAATATACAATAGGTCTTATCATTCCACAATCAAAACGACACCAATATCAGTTCAAAATAAGGAAATCGATCTCAAAATTATTTATGACAGGCTAGTAAATTTTAAGGAAAAGGTAATTAGCAAAAGAAATAAAAGTAGAGAAGATTATGAGGAACACAGAGAAACCGGGTTCATTAAAAATTACAAATCCCTCAGACATAAGGAGCAGCCAAAGTTTAGAAAATATAATCTGTCCAATGTACACGAAAATAACATTAAACGCCCATTTAAATTTACAGACCAAAGCGATAATCATGGCCATAATACTTCTGATGCTACCAACAGCAACACAACAAACCATGATAATTGAGAAAATTGAATGAAATTCCGGATACGCAGAGGTTAAATTAGGTACAGTAGAAGTAGTAAATAAATTTGATATTATACTCCACAAAATCTATCCAGAAGAATTGTTAAGTATAACCAATAATTTAGAAATTACATTTAATACTCTTAACTCAAGTAAATACCAAGCGTTGCTAGATAATCGCATAAAAAGAATTAAAAACAAAATCAAAACTCTAATACCGTATAGGCAAAAGAGAGGACTGATTAATTTTGGTGGAACTATAGCTAAATGGTTGTATGGTACAATGGATGGTGAAGATAGGCAAAATATTGCAGAACATTTAAATATTATTGATTCAAATAATCACAATTTGATCCAGAATATGAACCAACAAATTAAAATTAATGACAACTTTAACAAGACATTCATGATGCTAAAAAGCATAATAGACAATGATAGAGTAAAAATTTTACAAAAATTTAATGAACTAAATTCCAACGACTTTAAGCTGTATGCAGAAAGTCAAGCTTTAGAACAAATATTCAAATTAGATATTGTCGAAAAAGAGGTAGATCATATCCAGGACAACATAGCATCAGCACGTCTAGGGCTATTACACCCAAACATTCTCACTAACGAAGAAATCAGTTCCTACGAGATCAATTTTCAGAAGCTATCAAACATTCGTTTAGGTGTAGCTAAGTATATTAATGGATCAATAATATTCGCCATTAAAATTCCTAAAAGTAACATAACATTAGATAAGAAATTGTTAGTACCGATTGCAAATTCAGAAAATAGACAAGTGGATTCAGAAATAGAAATAATTGTCATTATCAATAACCAAAGTTATACTTTTGAAGAAGGAAAATCTACGAAAGAATTAAAACTAAGTAAAAATTGTGTTGTAAATGGAAATTGTAAATTTATCAATAAGTTTAAAGATGAAATTATAGAGATAGAAAATACTATAATAATTAATAATTTAGAGTCAGGATTCCTAAATAGTAGCTGTGATGAAAGGAAGATAACATTAAAAGGTAGCTATTTGATAAATTTTTTCAATTGTACAATAAGAATTAATAACAAAGAGTTTAGCAATCGACAAAATGTATTTATCCAAAAGTTTGTAATACCGAAAATCGAAAATAACTCCAGAAATAGTACCGAATTATCATTTGAAGAAATTGTTTTTAATCAAGAGAAAAATTTGAAAGAAATTGTCGAACTAAAATTCACTAAACATATTTACTACTATGGTATAGGATCATTTACTTTAATAATTGCAATTGTATGTATTTTGGCATTATATTTTTATTGCAAGAAAAAACCGATAAATGTAAAGATAAAACAAAGGATTCAGGAGAATCCAAAATTTAAGGATGGAGGAGTTACATCAGGAATTAACCCTGACTCAACAAAAAAATTAGCTTGGGAAAATATTGAAGCGAAGTACGGAATTGCAATATGAGATTTTTGTTTTTCAAGTCAAGTCGTGAACAAACAAAAATCTCACATTTCGCTTTTATATTTTCAGACGAAATTCTTTCTCACGAAAAGTGATGATAAAGAGTTTCGTAGAGACAGTTAGATTTTATTAAGAAAAGATATAATTAGTCAGTTGTAAACCAACGGTCGTCTGGCTGAAGTCAGAACCCTAAATCGCGAAGTAGAATACTTGTAAAGAAACTCAATTTTGTGTTAATAAAGATTTATTGAAAAGAAGAAGTGATTTCTTTTATTTTAATTTTTTTTTATTAATATTTAAAAAGAAGAATTTAAGTCGCGCTGCACTTGATAAAAGAGAGATTTGCGTTCTGTCGCTTTTAGACTTCTCCAAAGCTGTTGACAGTATTTGCCATGTAAGCCTGCTAGAAAAATTATTTAATAAATTTAATTTTTCGGGTCGATCTGTTCACTTAATCAAGGAGTTCTTAATCGGGCGATCACAAAAGGTTACTCTTGGGGACTGTAATCACTCAAATTTCCTTCCTCTGTCTTCTGGAGTACCAAAAGGCTCCATTCTTGGTCCTCTACTCTTCAGTCTATATATTAACGATCTGCCGGATATAATTCAAGATGTCAACATCCACATTTATGCTGACGACGTTCAAGTTTATTTCAGTCGCCCACCTGGTCTTATCGAAGACTGTGCGGCTCAGATGAACGACGATTTACATAATATATTCACCTGGTCGATTTACAATAAACTTGAACTTAATCCAGGCAAATCACAGTGTTTCGCCTTTTCCTTCGGCACTCTTGACTCTTCATCCCTTCCTCCTATTCTTTTGAATGGATCTTCAATCCCCTATGTGGATAAAGTCCGTAACCTTGGGGTTACCCCTAACTCCAATATGAAGTGCTGTGATCTCGTCAACTCTAACCTATCTAAGATCTACGCCACCCTCCGACGCCTATGGTTGTCCACTAAAATGCTCACCCCTAAAATGCGCTGTCATCTTGTCAAGTTCCTAATATTACAGCATTTCACACACGGTTTACTAGTTTTCCCGAAGCTAGATTCGCACTGCTCCAGAAAATTACATGTTGCATTTAACGATTGTGTAAGGTTTGTTTTCGGCTTACGAAGATTCGATCATGTTTCTCACCTGAATTTTGCACTGCTAGGTTGCTCTATTGAAGTACATCTGAAGCGTAGAGCATTATTTTTCCTTTTCAACTTATTGCACAACTCTCAGCCCGCTTAGCTGAGGACCATGTTTCAACCCTTGAACTCTGCCAGAGGCTATAAACTGCAAATACCTCGTTTTCAGACCTCTGTACTTGATGGATCCTATATTGTTCAAATCACTCGAATGTGGTATTCATTACCAAACAATATCCAGAAGGCTAACTCGATCGGCACTTTCAGGCGTCTTCTTGTAAATTTTTTGACGTAAGTAGTTTTGCTGTTGTGACCCTCACGCGCAGATTATATCTTTGTTATCGAAGTTATCTAATTTGGTTTTATCTTATTTTATTCTCATTTGCTATAATTGTTTTCGTAATTAATTTTTGTATCTTGTCCTTATTTATCCATAATTTACTTGTTATTATTGTTTACATATTTTTTTCCTATTTTCCCCCATCTATTATCATTGTTATAGTGTTAACATTTAATTTAGTTTACTTATTTCTATTCAGTTGTATTACTGTATTTCCACTCTAATTGGTGCTAAGAAAAAGATATGTAAATCTTGTAGCATCTCTCCCAAATAAACAAATATATATTATTATTATTATATTCTTCTGTCATTTGGGATCCCCTTGCTGGATCAAATTCCGGAATCAAATTGTTCAGTTCTGGTAGACCGACCCGGAAATGAGATGAAGATGCCCCCGACAAACTAGTACTAGACGTATTGGGTTTCTCTACGCTTTTACTTAGGAGAGCGTTTTCACGCCTGAGCAAACTCGGATAAAACATTTTCGAGGTTTTCCCCCATTCTAGTTTCGCTGCCCGTTTCGGAAGCGATCGACCCCAGCAATTCCAAATTCTCTTCATCCATATTCATATATGTACTTACTAGTAGTAAATTTTTTGACTTACCCCCTTTTTCTTTTACCACAAATTTAGTAATTCTCATCCACAACCTGATGTGACTTTACTTTAAATTTTCACGAGTTCAACTCAAAAGAGCACAGCAATTAACGGTCTTTTATGCCCTGGCATATACTCGCACTCCAAACACTTATACACTTAAATTGCACACACTTATTGGTTTGTGTATTTCATCATCCAGCACTTTTTTTTAATCGTATCCACTATCCAAGCCCAATTAATGCTTTTTTTCATATTTCACAAGTTGAACTTAATATGATTTTAATTCAATGTAATCACAGCACAAATTTGATTCTAAACTCCACACTTGAAATGTAACTAACAAAACTTAAGAATTTAAATCGCGACTCTTCTCCATGCCCGACGGAAATCTAATTTTGACCCTGCATATACTACATAAGCAAATTATGTTTAATATTTTCTACCATACTTACTGGCGAGCTACATCTTCTCAAGAAATATCTACGGATTCCAGGTATTAGGGATTAAAGGAAAATGGTAATAAACATGCACTTGGATATTTAGAATTCATGCAACTACCTTAATTAATGTAGGCGATAGCTCACATCTGCACTTCATGTCGTATGACTTTATTACCCATGGAGAAGAGAAGACCATGCAGGCAACGCGTCCTTCACCGATTCTAGCCAATTATTTAATTACCTTGGTCTAGACAGGTAAAGGAACACGACTGCACCCTCTTTATTTTCTACATAATATATCTTTCCGCCAGCAGGGATTTCGCCGGCACCTTTTCCTGTTCTTCGTAATTTCTTTTACTGGTAAGTTGTTGATAACAGTTCTAAATGTAAACACGGAACCAGTACCTAAGGAACTTAACGCTTACTCTAGTTCCAAGTAATTGTTATAACATACAGTATCTCCATTTACCTTTGGACGACGTAATTACCCAAAGTAATCAGAAAAAGGGTGGTCCACCTATCCTTCGTGCACAAAACAAAAACACACACAACGTCAAAAACGACAATTTAAAATTTACTTCCAATATAAGTTTTCTTCGTGCACAAAACAAAAGCACACACAACGTCTAAACGACTAATTAAAATTTAATTCCAATCCATATTAAATAAACGTAAACCATATTCAAAGCTAAGACCCAGACAGACTTGCGGCTTTACGTAAAGAATTACTGTTGGATGACAATTTAAACCACGAAGAAGAAAACTCAATTCCTGAGTTATGCTACAAGTATAACGATCTTTTTTATCTAAAGGGAGATAAACTAACGTGCACTAATACCATAAAGCATACCATCCCCGTATTGCGCAATCAGCCCGCCATAAATCAAAAGATGTATACACTTCCAGAAACACACCGGGCTGTAAGGAATGACCAAATTAAGGAAATGTTAGAAAATGACATAATCCAAATAAGTAAAAGCCCGTGGAATTGTCCATTGCTGGTAGTCCCCAAGAAAGCTGGGCCTGATGGCAATAAACGTTGGCGAGTAGTAGTAGATGTCCGTAAAGTTAACGAGAAATCTATAGGGGATGCCTTTCCATTACCCAGGATAGAGGATATACTGGATTAGCTTGGGCATTCGCGGTATTTGACTACACCTGGCCTTGCAAGCGGATATCACCACTTACTGGTTGACCCAAGGGATAGACCAAAAACTGCGTTTAGTACAGCTTACGGGTATTATGAATTTAAGAGAATGCCATTTGGCCTGAAAGGCGCACCTGCGACTTTTCAGCGCCTGATGAATTATATTCTAACGGGTCAAGATTATAACGAGAAACTGGCTAAAGTATTCGACAGACTTAAATTACAACCCAAAAAGTGGCAGTTCCTTCGCAGAGAAGTAATACACCTCGGACACAAATGCTCAAATGAAGGAGCGCGTCCAGATCCCGGTAAGACAAGCTGTGTCCAAAATTTTTCTCCACCACGAACTATCACACAACCTCAATCGTTTCTTGAATTGGCAAACTACTATCGCAAGTTCATTCCTAATTTCTCAAAGACAGTCAGGCCATTAACAAATCTATTACGGAGAGACGTCAAATTTAATTGGACACAAAACTGCCAAGACTCTTTCAATGAGATTAAAAATTTCTTCATAAATTCACCTCTACTCAAGTATGCAGACTTTTTCCAACCTTTCAATCTAACAACTGATGCCAGCAATGAGGCATTGGGAGCGGTTTTATCACAAGGGGAAATAGGTAAAGACAGGCCAATAGCGTATGCAAGTAAAAGTTTAAATAAGGTGGAACAAAAATACTCCACAATAGAAAAAGAGTTGCTCGCTATTGCGTGGGCCACCAGAAACTTCAGGTGTTACTTACAAGGAGATCTTTTACGGTCTACACAGACCACACGCCCCTGAAAGGCGTATTCAATGTGAAAGACCCAACTACAAGATTAGTCAGATTTCAACATAAACTCTCCGAGTTTGATTATAAAATTGAATACAAGTCCGGGAAATTTTGTAGAATACCTGCCCAACTAAACCAAACAAACACCAATTCGATCATTGTCGAAGCCCAGGTACATCACCGGCTCGAGTCCGACATAGACGATGATGATCATAATTCTCCACAGACATCAAAACAGCAAGCACAATTCCATGTTGTTACAAGAGCCCAAATAAGGGAGGCACAAAATAATATTCAAAAGGTAAATCAGAATCAAGAGACTCCCCACAAATTCACGGAACTCCCAAAATAGCTCAGTCGAAATCGGCTCAACTAATAACAGCCAATCAGAAAGCAGTACAACTGAACAGTGCGAATTACCTTGGAAAAACAACGTAATAAATTCCCAGCATAAATTAACGGAAACTATCTTAGACCCTGAGGAAATCGAAACAATTTTAAAGGACTATCATTACTCCGTATTTGGTGGTCACCAAGGAGTAAGAAAAACTTATAGAAGAATAATGAAGAAATATAAGTGAAAAATATGCATAGCTCTATCAGGAAATATATTCGGAAGTGCTCTAAATGCCATAAAATGACGGCTAGCCATAACAAATACTGCCAATATGCCCTTCGAAAAGTTTATTTAGATATAGTAGGCCATCTTGAGGAAAAGCACAAATATATTCTGACTTTCCAAGACAGTCTAACGAAATTCGTAGATTGTTATGCCATGCCAAATGGCGAAGCAGAAACGGTAGCGGGAATATTTTTCGATGAGATTATCACTCCCTAAAAAGGTAGTAAATGACCAGGGTTCTAATTTCTTAAGCGATCTTTTCAAACTGGAACGAACCCACAGACCCCTACTGGAGTATTTGAGAGATATTGTGTCTGAAAATCCAAAGGCTTGGGATCGATTCCTGAGAACCGCGGATTTGTATACAATAATAGTCCACATGATGGCACCAAGCTCACGCCAATGGACTGTCTGTTTGGATTCACAGCGGATGCTCCCTCTAACCTGAAAAGAGAGCCGGAGCTCATTTACAACTACGAAAGTTACTACCACCTTCTGGGGTACAAAATACTAAAAGCATACGCTACTGCTCGGAAAAATTTGCTGAAAGCCAAGGAAAAGTCACAAGTCTACTACGATAAGCGTTCACGTCCGGTAACCTTCAGAACAGGAGATAATGTTTTACTGAAAAACCCCGCTAAAAAGCACAAACTGTCCGAGATATGGCTAGGACCATATCTAGTGCTACAAGCTTTTACGCCTGTAAATACAGTCATACAAATCGGTAAACGAAAGATAACTGTACACAACAATAGATTAAAACCATTTCACGATATTCCTCATACAATAATAACATCAACCCAACATACCTATTGAAAAGAAAAGAGAGAAAAAGAGAATATGATTTAATCAATTTTATTTTCAATAAAAATTGCACAACAAAAAAGTGTTTTTTTTATTATTTACTATTATTTTTTTTGGTTTGCTTAATTTCGTTTATCTGGCGCAACCTATCCTTAATCTGGTCTCTCTAGCAGTAGCCAGACTGGCCCTCAGTTTGAAATAATGCAATTCCCTCGTTAACCTGGCACGCATCTCTAAATAAAATTCTATATAACCAAAGATAATAACAAATGTCTGAATATGTAGTAAACTCAACTACTACACAGGTACAACTACTTTACATGTACATATATCATGAGTAAATCAAAATAAGTAATTTACAAATGTATAAATAGGTTTAAGTTAAATTGTATAAACACAAAAAAAAAATATGTATTCACACATATAGTACGAATAAAATAAATATGTAATTACACATATAGAACATAGGAATAATTGTACCATAAAAATATGTATTCAAACATATAGTACGAATAAAAATAATAGTACCATAAAATATGAATTCACACATATAGTATATAGTATAATAAAAAAATAACTGTACCAAAAATATATGTAAATTGTTGTACTAATCAATAGTAGACATAAAAATAGTTATAACAAAATAATAAAAAAAAAATATGTACAAAATACAGGTAAGCTAACGTAAATTAGATAAGCCTTGTTCTTTAATATAATTACACATCACATGTACTCATCTCAGCATTAACCCTTTCTGTCCCAGGAATAGAAAAATCATAATTAGAAATGAATTTTTGGAATATTAATGCTTTTTAGACATCCAATATGCTGGAAAATTAAAAAAAAAATTTGTTCAAAATGTCGTTAGTTCCAAAATAATTATTTTATTACACGCAATATACATATTACTTAAACATATATTATCATTTTATCATATTGTGCTTTATTTTTATTTAAACTTATTATCTACTGAAAAAAATATTTCATTTCAATCGTAAAAAATATAAAATTCTTATTTCTTATGAAAATTCAGAAAGCAATCCTTTTTATTTGTAATGCATAAGCCGACATTGCACTTCATACATTTAATTCTTGAAAATGACTTCAAGTCATTGCAATTCTTGCATCTCATTTTTGTTTTAGAGTGTACAGGAAAGTGTCCAATATTGTCATACCGAATGCCCGCACTTATTTGTTTAGTTAACACTCTGCTTCGCGTGGATGTGCTTTGTGTTGAAGGACTGTTTTCTCTCGACCCGCTTTGTCTTAATCGCTTCACTGCTATAGCTGAACGAGCGTGTATCAGGCTATTTGCTAGCTCTGCTTTGAACACAACAAGTGGCTTAAAATGCAATATATTTTGAGACTTACAGTCCTGTCTGTATATCAGCCATGCATTTACCACGCAAATATCTAGTAGCGCGTAAATTATTCGCATATAGTACTTCTTTGTTTCGATATCGGATTGGTAGAGCGCAACCAACATATCATTTAAATCGACACCTCCCATGAAGCGGTTGTACTCATGAACAATAAATGGCCTAGGAACATCTATATATTTCTTCAACTGAGTGGGCCAACGGCGTGCACTTTCCACAGGCTCTATGCCTACAAATGATGAAATCAAATGAACAGGCTTGTTGTCATACCATTTCACGGCAATGATATTTTGGCTCGTTTCGTTACGATAATCAAATGATCCTCTTCCCTTCTTTTTGAGTGCCTTATCAGCTACCAATTCACATCCATCTAAACGGTTGACCCGAACTGATCCTGTAGTTAAAATACCGCTATTCTTCAAAGCACAGGCGAGCTTATGTGAGGAGAACCAGTTGTCAGTGTAGACCTTGTAGTTCTTGTTTTTTGGCAAATCTTCACACAGCTTTACTACGATATCTCCGCTTATTCCCAGGTCTGAGGGAACTTTGATTGTCTGCTTGCCGGTGTAGACTTCGAAATCGTACATGATACCACTGACTCCACAACGAGCGAACATTTTTATTCCCCATTTATGCGGCTTGCTTTTAACATATTGAACAATTGTTTTTCTGCTCTTGCAAGGAATAATAACTTCATCTATTGAATTATGCTCTTCTGCATTCAATTTTTTAAAGTTAGTCCTGATCTTTTCAATAAAAGGACGTACCTTAAACAGCTTGTCATGATCAGGATCTGACCTGCATTTCATGTTGCTGTTATCATTGAAATGAATGCTTGCTTTTAATGCTTCGAATCTTTTCCGAGGCATTATATCGGCAATTGGCGAGAATCTTGCGAAGCTGGTCCAGTATATTTTGTAGCTTGGAACTCTAACGATACTCGCTAAAAAGTTAATGCCAATAAATGCCCTTATTTCTGATTCAGTGGTGTTGATATTCTTTTCTGGATTCTTCTGAACAGAGAATAGATTTGTTTGTTGAACGACATCTTCAACTGCTTCCGCGTCCATGAAGAGCTCAAAATATTGGAGAGGAGATTTTATTTCAGGTGGTTCGCTCGACATCTCTATTTCACACTCTGGTGAAATACCTTCTATATCCGATTTACGGCATCTCACACCCCTTCGGCGTGAAGTTTGCCGCACAATAACTTCTTCTTCTGTTTGAGGTTCAACAGAACTTTCAGGAAGCATATCTAGAAAATAAATAAAAATAGTAACCCTACATATTTGGTAATGTCTATAAAATTACCCCGCTGAGAGTCAATATGGTCACCTTCTTCATCCAGAAGGCTACTATTCGCTGTACAACAGACGTAGTGGCTTCATACTCGTCGTCATTATCGCTCAATTCTTCATCAGAATTATCTCCATCTAGCTCCAAAATGATTTGTTCTTCTGGTAGTATACCTCTCCGCGCCATTTTAAATTAAAAATATTCTGAGAAGAATTGTTGAAAATAAAATTTAATTTTCGCACTATATGGACAGAATAGCCCCTAGTACCCAATGTAGCCATATGGCAACAGCTACATTTTATGTATTATTTAACACAAATAACTGAGAAATTAATAAAATCACATTAAATTCAAAATAATACATTTAGCTTATTCTTTTCAAACACATACAAGAATTCTTTTACTTCACTTACCTATAAAATTCAAGCAATAACTTTCAAGAAAAAATTTTCGAATAATTTTTGCAACGCACTTAACATATTCAAAGTTTTCCTCCAACTGAACGAATGCAATAAGCTTATGCAGCTGCATACCTGGAAACGATAGATTACCTGATACAAATAAAGTGAAAAAAGTAGGTAAAATTTATCCTTTCTAGGTAAAACAGGCAATTAAGGAACTGTAGCCATATGGCTACATTGGGACAGAAAGGGTTAAGTATATACATACAAGAGATTCCCAAGCTATAAAACATGTAAAATAATATTTAATACGTTATTCCTCTCCCAAGAATAACACTTTTTTTTTAAAGGGGGAGATTTGTTACATAAGGGCATCCATTGGCATCAGTCAAACATATACATATATACATACGTACATACATTCCTGAGACGATTTCGTTTTACACAGAATTATAAAATTCATGGCATCAATGAAGAAATGCAAACATGTAGATACATACATACCTACAGCATTCTCAACGCATGCAGAATTATAATTCCCAGCTGCAAGTATAAACATATCCTACAAACATATGTACAAAGTTCAGTAATTGAATAAAGTCACTCGCTACTGACCTACACCAATTTCTTAATCACATAAAGAAACAAGTGATGGCAGGAAACAAGTACCCCTGCGGGCAAGAATTCGCACGATGCCAATTTGATAAACCTTGCGCCAGCTGTAGAACTTAGGTGACGAAGCAATGGTTCACGATGATGTCATCATAGCAGCAAAGTGGCGAACGGTCTACGCAAGTGTTTATGTATGTACATATGAAAGCGATGAATGCCGTGATGTAACAATAACCAAATAGGCAAAAGCTTTGCGGAAATTAATTTGTGAATGAAATGATGAACCGCTTTACGGAAGTAATAATTATGTACGTACAAATGCTGTGGTGAAATTAAAATTACAAGCGCTTAGCGTAATAAGAGAAAAGCAATAGTATTAAGTCGAGAATTAGTGTATAAATATTCTGTTATTTTTTATAAAGAAGCAGTAGCAGTAGTATCAGCAGACAATACAAGTTGTTCCATTTTCTAGCTGCTCCATTCACCTATACTAGGAGTAAAGCTAGAAAGCTGCTCCATTCATCTACACTAGGAGTAAAGCTAGTAAGCTGCTCCATTCATCTACACTAGAAGTAAAGCTAGTAAGCTGCTCCACTAATACACACTAGAGTAAAGCTAGTAAGCTGCTCCATTTCCATCGCTGCTCTACTCATAAACAAGAAAGAGCCTATTCATCGTGAAGGCAAGTAAGCCTACAGTATCCGTGCCGTATTCCAAATTGAGAGTACTTGAGAACAGTCTCGTCTCAAGTAACTTAAGAAACTCAACAATTATATATATATCTTATAATTCTCCATGCAATAAGAATGCTGTAGGTATGTATGTATTTACATGTTTGCATTTCTTCATTGATGCATGAATTTTATAAGGCTGCGTAAAGCGAAATCGACTCAGGAATGTATGTACGTATGTATATATATGTTTAACTGATGCCCCGTATGTAACAGAGTTCGTTTTTTTTTTTTTGAATTATTATTTAAGTTGAATTTGTTTTTATTTGAGTTAAATTATCATTTTTTGTTTACTAAGGACTAAATCAAAACATTAGTCTTCTCAGTTATCAACCCGGCACCTCCCCCTTTATTTTGCTAAGCCACATCGGGACTTAAATTGTTCCTTCGAAGCCGGATAGACTGAGATAGCAATATGTCAAACGTCAAACCACTTATTCAACTCCAAGTATCTCTTAGCGACAAGCTAGAAAAAGCCGCCATTAATCATGGTAAATTGGTGAGAGCCAACGTATACAGACCTATTACCAAAATATAATCAAAGCCAGGAAAGAAACCTGGGCAGGATTCTCAGAGACTGATGATCTCATCAACCACTCCAGTACCCCAGAGGCAGCTGCCTACGCTGACAGCACTCTCTACGAGACAACAATAGAAGGTTCTATTGATCTACTTTGTATTGATCTACTTTGTATTGATCTACTTTGTACTCCAAGAAGAACAGAAAGAACTTTTCGGAGATAATTCAACCACAGAGACTCATCCTCAAAGTACAACTCAAAATCTACCAACCGTGGCAGTAGAGCCCCCTAAGTAAGAACTCAAACTTCCAACAATTTCCGTTCCGACATTCGACGGTACACACCGATCATGGAGATCTTTTCATGGACTCTTCAAGACTTTAAGGCATAGAGACTTGCATCTATCCAAAGTCCAAAAACTGCACTATTTAAAAACTTGTTTAGCAGGTGAAGCAGAAAGATTGCTCAGTCAATTTGACATAACTGAAAGGAATTACCAAACAACGCATATTAGTAAACACCCAGCTGAAAGCACTTGTAAATCAGCCTACAATAAAAAACTAAACTGCCCAAGCACTCAAAGATTTATGCAATCAAACCGAAGAGAGTCTTTACGAATCGCGAGCTCTCGATATATCCACCGAGAATTGGGACGCAATTCTCGTTTACCTCCTTGTGCAAAACTTTATCGCTGAGACACACTATCAGTAGGAGCAAAACCAAGGCAGCAAAACTACGATTCCTACATAATCGGAACTCCTAAAATTTTTGGAATCTCGTTTTCGAAATCTAGAGTCTTTGGAAGAATGCAAAACAAGTTACCACATTTAGAATTACGTCGCTATACGCTGGATTCACGCCCAGACCACAGGCGGACAACGCCGAATAAACAGAAAGGGGCATTTTCATTTCTGAATGACCCAAGCACATGTGGAAAGTGTAAAGAGCATCACACACAATTCCATTGCACATCATTCCGAAAACTGCCCCCAATTGATAAAATAAAATTTGTCCAGCAACAAAAATTGTGCAAAAATTGGCTTGCTCATGGACACAATACCGCCAATTGCCAAAGCCAAAAGACATACTTGCAATGTCAAAAAAGACACAATACGTTCCTCCACATAGAAACCCAAGCCAAACTAAGTAATGAGAAAAACAACAATACTTTTCATAAAAAGGCTGAAACTAAGCCTGATAAATCTGCTGGCAGCACTGAACCAGCCCCAGGAACATTCTTTTCAACAAATGTCAAGCGCGCATTGCTGTCAACAACACTCATAAAAGAGAAAGTCCAACAGGACAAACCCAAATCTTGACAGCACTGATCGACTCAGGTTCTCAAGTCTCCTTCATAACCGAGGTAGCAAGCAAACGTCTAAAATTACGCCAAAAATCCACAAATGTAGAAATTACAGGGCTGGACAAAACACATACAGCATATTCAAATGCATAAATATCATTTAAATTAAAATCATTACACACAAATTTCGAAACCGAGATAAACGCACTCATATTAAGAAAAATCACCGATTTTGTGCCAGCCAATAGAATAAATGTCAAAAACATTCTCTACCTACAAAAGGTACAATTAACTGACCCTAAGTTCCACACCCCAGGAACAATCGATGTTTTGCTAGGAGCAGACATATACGCTCAAATCATCGAAAGTGGCGTCATCAAAGGAGCAGTTGCAGAGCCTACAGCCCAACACACACAATTAGGGTGCATCTTAATGGGAGAGTTAAAAGGCAATATGCAAAACGCTTCAATTAAAACACTTACTGCTCAAATAGGACCCGATAATAAATTAGAACAACAACTAAAGAAATTCGGGGAAATAGAGGAAATACTCCGAAACTTATCTAATCCAGAAAACAAGTTATGCGAGAAATTGTATATAGAAACATGAAGTAAAGTTACCATTCAAATCACTTGAAGGGACAGAACTTGGTCAAACTAGGAATATTGCTATAAAACAATTTCTCCAGTTAGACAAACGATTTAGGAAAATCCCGAATTACAAGTCCAATATCAAAATTGCATCCACGAATACATGCAATTAGGCCACATGAAAGAAATACAAATATCACAAGTAGAAAGGGAGAAAAAAGATCCAAACAAAATCGACTACTACTATCTCCCTCATCACGCTGTCATAAAGGAAAGTTCCACTACTAAATTAAGCGTCGTTTTTAATGCATCTGCCAGGTCTACCAACGGAAAATCATTAAATGAACAAATGTTAGTGGGACCAACTATCCAACCAACACTATGGGAAATAATTCTAAAATGGCGGCTATACAAAATAGCCTTTAGAGCCGACATTGAGAAAATATATCGGATGATTCAGATGCACCGAATGCACACGGAATACCAACGCATCATGTGTAGAGATACACCAAAGGAACGCATAAAATCGCAGCACCATATCTTGCCATTCACACGCTGTTTCAGCTGTCAAGAGATGAGCAAGATGAGTTCCCACTACCAGCCCAAAGTTTGAAAACAGACTTTTACGTCGACGATCTCTTGACAGGAGCTCACGACATCACCACAGGGCTACGATTACAAAGGGAGCTTATTGGCATTTTAAGCAAAGGCCGATTTAACCTGAGGAAATTGACAGCAAACCACCCAGACTTGCTGGAAAGCATCCCATCAATTCAGAGAAGTAAAATCCATATTAAATCTGTAAGAGAATGACACAATAAAAACTCTCGGTCTCCAATGGGATCAAGCCATAGATGAATTTTGCTTCAAAGTGACAGCTCCATCATCACACACTCACTGCACGAAGCGAATTATTTTATCCAAAACCGCGTCACTTTTCGACCCATTGGGATGGTTGTCACCAGTAGTCATCATTGCCAAAATCTTCATTCAAAACCTCTGGCTGACTAAATATTCATGGGAAGAAGCATTACCAGAATCCATTACAAACAAATGGAACCGGTTCAGGGAAAGCTTAACCCACATAAGTTCAATTCGTATACCGCGATGGATACAATTTTCACCAAATGCAAGGTCCATCGAAATACACGGATTTTGCGACTCTTCAGTGAAAGCCTATGCCGGTGTAGTATATATAAGAGTCATCAATAAAGATGATTCTATTTCTACTCATTTATTTACTCCCAAAACTAGAGTCGCCCCAACAAAATCCATTACTCTACCAAGACTTGAACTATGTGGAGCTGCTCTCCTATCTCGATTAATAAAACAAATGCAACCAGATATAAACTTCAAAGACAGCTCTACATTTGCATGTTCAGACTCAGAAATAACTCTCTCCTGGATTCAAAAGCAACCAAATTGTTGGAAAACATTTGTCGCCAACAGAGTGGCTGAAATACAAGAAACCATACATCCAAGGCAATGGCGATTTATCCCATCTAAACTTAGTCCAGCAGAATGCGCCTCTAGAGAACTTTATCCAAAGGAAATTATTGATTTCAATCTATGGGGGAACGAACCAAAATGGTTACAACAACCAAAAGAATTTTGGCCAAAACAACGTACCATCAACAAGCACCCTGAGCTTGAAAATCGAATGGTCAAAGTAATGACTTGCACCAATGTACAGGTTGAATGGCTCACAAAATTCTCTTCCTTTCCTAAACTAGTAAGAATCATTGCATATTGTAAACGATTCTACACAAACTGTAATCCTAAAATTCCATCCCAAGGTACCAAGTACCTAACATACCCAGAGCTTCAGGAAGCTGAAAATACGATTATGTCAATCGTAGAGGATTTATCCTTTCCCACAGAATTCCAGTGTCTAAAAAATAGAAAAGCCTATTCCCAAAACCAGCCGCATCCTTGCCTTCAACCCGTTCATGGATACAAATCAATTAATCAGAGTTGGCGGCAGACTCGAAAAGTCCATCTTAACATACGACCCGAAACATCCAATAAAACTTCCAAATAAACACGACGTTTGCCACATTCTAATACATCACATCCATACACCGAGAAACCGAGATAATTCTCAATCTTCTTCGGAACAAGTATTGGCTACTAAATGCTCGAAATGCGATCTGTCATCAAATTCGCACTTGTATTCCATGCTTTAAAGTTAACCCAAATGCATCTAAACAGATCGTGAGAAAACTCTCACCACAACGAGTGAGCCATCATCATTCGAGCACACCGTAGTCGACTATGCTGGTCCTTTAGACATTAAATCGTCAAAACTTCGATCTGCCAAAGTCACCAAAGGGTATTTAAGTATATTCATATGCATGGCCACTAAAGCTATACATATCGAAGTAGTATCAGAATTGACAACAGCAGCTTTTATCGCCGCGTTGAAGCGCTACATAAGCAGACGAGGAATGTGTTCGCATCTATATTCCGATTGCGGAACTAATTTTGTAGGCGCAAACAAGGAAATATCTGATAACATTAATAAAATTATTAAGACTCTGCCAGAAGATATTTCACATTACATAGATTTGACAAGTGTCACTTGGCATTTTAATCCAGCAGCAACACCACACTTCGGAGGATTATGGGAAGCCGGCGTCAAGTCTACTAAAGCCCATATGAAGAAAACTCTTCAAAATGCGATGTTAACGTTCGAAGAATTATCAACTGTCATCTGTCAGATCGAAGCTTGCGTCAATTCTAGACCACTAACCCCCTTAACCAATGACCCAAACGATTATAATATATTAACCCAAGGTCATTTCTTAACAGGCAGAAATACAAAAGCACTCCTAGGGCCATTTTTAGGAGAAAACATTTCATCACTAAAACGTTGGCAATACGTATAATATTTATCGGAGCAATTTCGGAAACAGTGGTCCAAATAGTATCTCCATAATTTACAAACTCGAACAAAATGGCAGACTCCAGAAAATAATCTCAACCTCAATGATTTGGTTCTTATCCAAGACCTTCGATATCCATCAACAAAATGGCCGACAGGTCGTATAATACAAGTTAGCCCCGGCACTGACAACAATTTCAGAGTGGCCACTGTAAAAACTCCTACCAATCAAATAACTCGTCCCATCACTAAATTATACAAATTTCCCATGATTTAAAACTAACAGTCAGTAAAACTGACCGTCAGTAAAAACAATAATTAAACGGACTATCAGTACTAGAAAAAACTATCCACACATGCGGTTATAAGAACTTAACATCATCAGTATACTACACCATATAAATTCGTAGCAATTTGCTACTGCACTTGACACCATCCGTGCGCTGCACCATGTAACATAGCAGTAATTTGCTACAGTAAATAGATTTCTTCAAGCTATTGCACTAAAATAATTTTGTTTCTTCACATGTATGCAATTCTTCGAGCACAAAAATAAAACAAAAAAATTCCGAATGAAAATAAATTAAAAGACAAGGCATAATTTAGCAGTTAATTAAAACCCACAACCATACATTAAAAACACTGCCTCAGCCTCCCTTTAAAGCCGTACCAGTGGAATAAAAGGTAAAACAATTTATAAAATGTCCAGGAATTAGGATTCCGAACAATTCACAAAGACCCCCGACAGGATCAAAACGAAAAAATTTAATCGAAGGCCCTATAAATAAACGGGTAAAATCCATGGAACTAATAGAAAGTTGCAGTACTTCAGCTCCACCAAAAGGGGCAATAATGGAAAGTTCCAGTACTCTAGCTCGACAAAAAGAAACAATGATAGAGGTTTCCAGTTCTCCAGCTCTACCAAGGGAGGCAATACCTCCGTCAGCATATCATCCTCAAGCACGGGAAGCTACTGAATATGCACTACATAAACCACCATCGAATATGTTGATTGTTCCTCGGTTATGGGATCAAATCAAAGGTCAAACTATTCCCTGGATAAGAGTTATGGCATCCAAAAAGGGGTTCCGTCTTCTAACAGACGATGGGACACCTTAGGGTTCACTAAGCTAGCGAACGGAAAAATCAAGGTTAAGCTAGAGATTAAAAAGCGTGAGTTTTTCTTTTGATCATTTATTTTAAATTCTTAATATAATCCACCGTTTTTGGGCGGGAAGATGTTCCGACACAAAACAAAAAACTTAAAAAGTAAACTTACTCGTGGATATAAAAACATACCACTGGAAGTATCCAAAGTTGAAGTTTAAAAATTCCCCCGACAAATTACTTTTAAATAAAATTCTTGACCCTTTAGGGCTCCCTTGATTTAGTTCCAAACTACAACAAGAACCTACAAATAAACAAAAATTTAATTACTAAAAAGGTAAACAAGACAAATTACAAGAATTTTATCATAAAAAAAATCTTACCTGAAACTACTGGAATCCAACTCCAGATCGCCACAGCGCTCCTCCAAATTATTTTTATTCTGGAAAAGAAAAATAAATAAACACTTTAATATTTAAATACTAATACAAAAAGGCAAATAAGAGAACTCACCCAAATATCCACGATGACAGCACAGCATTTACATCACTACCACTAACATCTGCTGTACGATATAGTCATATGTACAGAGTTCTCATTCGTTCTCAGCTGTAATACGTACAGCTGAAGCATAATACATGCAACGCCATGAAATTTTTTTCTGAGCCCCCATTTACTCTGTACATTTTTCAGAGTATAAATAAAGCAGGGGCTCGAGCTAAAAATCATTGCGTTTTTGGCAGTCTTACGAAACGAATCAGAGGATTTGAATCTGACTGAGTTAAAGAAATCTTTGGGCGTTTCGAACCCACTATATAAATTATTGAAAATTCAATAGTTTATCACCACAAAAGACGGATCAGCAGCATTGACGCTGAAAAAGTCATTATTAATTAAAGTTTTATTTTTTCAGCTCATTTTATGCCGGAAGGTTAATTGAAATCCGGCAAAAATTTACATAGGTTGCAGTGAAGCCTATCAAATTATTGGAACATTTTAATTGGCAGAAAACTAATAGAGTTTTATTTTTACAGATTAAAAACGTCAGCTGCTGCGACATTTTTTTTTTTACTTTTTGGATTTTTTTTTTATTATTTCGTTTGAATTATCATTTATTATTTTGTTTTTGTTTGAGTTCATTTTTTGTTTTGGTTGAATCATGATTTTTTAATTTCAATATTATTATTTAAGTTGATTTTTTTTTTATTTGAGTTGAATTATCATTTTATGTTTACTAAGGAAATATTTTATGATAATTAAAAGTTTGACTAAATCAAAACATCAGTCCTCTCAGGTATCAACCCGGCACCTCCTCCTTTGTTTTTCTAAGCCCACATTGGGACTTAACAATGATAGATCGCGGTTTATCCTGTTGAGTGGAAGTTCCAACTTACCAAGTTTGATGAGTGGTAGTACTGGATACTCGTATATGTCCCATCTGCGGAATGGTATTTGTATCGGGCGACCTTTCTCGATAATTTTACAGCTTTTCATCATCGGATGCTGTAACATGTGGAATGCTCCATAGAAGTTTGGTAATTTCTATTTTCACCTCATCTGTTGTGAGTGATATAATGGCATTAGCATCTGTCCTGCTCCGGATCAACAAAAGATCGTGTTTGGAATTTATAAGAATTTTGTTGTAATCTTCAGCGAATCCCAATAAATATTTCAGAGGAACACAATAGTTGAAGAGTCCATTTTCTGGTATAAAGGATAAATCTGGGGACCAACAGCCATTGAGTACTATCCTGCTTGCATTTGCGTTTAGCGATACGTAGTTTTTTAATGTTGTAGCAATCCCAAGATTTCGTGTGCGGTCGATTTCTACTGCATTCAGTTCATAGCGTATTTCCTCAAAAAGAAAGGGTAGAGCATTGTTAGCTAATTTTGTGGTTGCTGAAACGGTTCCATCCAGCTTTGTTAGCGACCCCTCAATGTAAAGAAAACTCCTAATAGGTAGAAGGGTCAAGTCGTGATGTTGTTCAGAGTTATGGATTTCATTGCTGTTTTTAAATGATGGTAGAAATGGTGAAAATGAATTATCTTCAAATTTAATACCACTGTTATCAAAGCGAGCGTCTGGTGCAATATCTAGTATTCCTCTATTCAATGTTTCAGCGCTAAGCCTATCGATCGTAAATATGCTGTATTTTCAGGTGTTAATGTAGGTCTTGACCGCTTCAAGGTTGTCCGCTGACTAATGATCTGGTCTACTCCGCACTCGTATTTATCATTATTGTCCCTACGTCGACGCGTTCTCAGGCAGTGTCCAAAATTTGATATGGCAACACCAAAAAGGGATTGCCGATTCCCAGTATTCCCAGGTATTGACTGATATTTTTTATCCATTGCTCTGAACACTTAAGAGATAGCGTGTTGCATAATACCTAAACATAACATGATAGCTAACCCATGAAATTGCATAGATTAGAGAAATCATAAAGTTGCTTAGAGTCTATAAGCTACAGAACCTGCAAGAAACATAATCCAAGTTCTAAAACATAATTTCCGCCAAATTATTTCAACAAAAAAGTAACTCAAACTTTAAAAATCAAACTTGCGCCGATGGGCTACGATACGCAATTACACGGGCATTCATCCAGGGTACCTTAGGAAGACAAACTCTAGCTTTTTTCTTACTATCTAATTATATCTAAGTAGGTGTTGCATTTCAAAATGCATCTATGTGTTAATATATAGTCTTCCTACGTGAAACTTTAACTCCACTCATAAGAAGAAAAACGAAAAGATCAGTACTTTTAATCCACCACAAGTGCAGGAAGGCGTGTGCATACGGGACGATTTTAATAACAAAGGCTTTCAAGATAGGGCAGTCTTTAACGAGGTTCCGATTTTGGAGGCCAGAGGAACAACGAACAGTTTTCCATTGATTTCCATTCTTTATTATAATTCTCGTTGAATGTTGACTACGAAACATGGTACATTCATTGCTTATCAGTTAATATCAGTCATCAGTATTCAATAAATTTTTGGATAGCTAGTTTTCAATATTCGGCGACGAAAATTTACGAAATTAAACTTGACTCCTTTTCCTTCCTTTTATTAATTTTAGTTTAGTCGGACATTTAAATTATTGTGTAAATAGATTTATTTTAGGGGCAGGGGAACGAGAGAAACCAAGGATGGAGGCCAATGCGGCAGATTGTGCTAACCTGCTAGGTAGGAGAAGCTATAAAACTATAGAAGTCCACAGGAAACTAGGTATGAGGAAATAGCGCAAGACCACGTCGAGGTGGGCTCGCACCAACGATCCCCGGGATGGTAGTCAGCGTGACTATACCGAGTTACTGAGGTCACATGCAAACAGATTAGTAGGTACATAACGTAATTGGCGAATTTTGTGAAAGTGTATTATTTTCTTTAATTCCATTGAATTCAAGCAACACTCACATATTCCGTACTTCCACTGTGCGCAAAAAACCTACATTTTTATATGGCAACACCAAGAAGGGGTTGCCCGATTTACTCCATTTCCATTTTTCAAATTTTATTTGCTATTACTATGAAAACACCATGTACCAAATTTCAGTCCTCTATGTCGACGCGTTCTCAGGAAGTGTCCTAATATATAGTGGAAATGAAATTTATGTATGGCAACCCCACGAAGGAGTTGCCTGATTTGTCTCGTTTTCGAACATAATTTTACCACGTGCAAAATTTCAGCTCTCTAAGTACACGCGAGTTTGATAAATCGTTCGACTTCCAAAAATGAAAAAAACAATCATTAGATTGATGTACATTTATTTATTACTTTTCTTACTCTTGTAACCGAGGTCAGCTTTTGCCAAACCTTTTCCGTCAAAACTTAAGTTAGACTAACTTAAATATTCGTTCATAATAATTATCTACAAATCATCTTTACATATTTGTCACATACAAAATGAAATCTGATCGCTAAGAACGACAAGACAAGATATATTCATAAGAAATATCTTGGGAAAAGCTGTAACTAAATCGTATTTATAATGTGGAAAATTAAATGTTTTAAGTTTGAAATTATTTAAGTGTGGGAAAATAGAATGCTTTAAATTTCTTCTGCTTTTGCTGATTCTAGATATTTCCTTAGAATTTCTTTGAAATTGGTCTCTTATATTTTGTTAGAATTAGACCATGATCTAACTCCTCCCACCTTTGATTTAGGATTCTCCTGAATCCTGTTTGTAATTTTAACATTAAGTTGCTTTTGTTTACAAAATAGATAAACTAAAAGGATGCCCAATATGATGATTAATATCATTGAACCTAACCTGTAGCTTACAATTCTATGATATTTAAGGTCATGTATTTCCTTAATATATTTCATTTAAAATAATTCTGTCAAACGTTAATCCATCATTCTTATAAGTAAAGTTTTCGCTTTTTGGAATTACAAATTTTTCCGTAAATATCTTTAACTTACTATTATTAATATTAATGGTACAATTGTTGAAATTTATAAAATAGCTTCCTTTAAGTATTATGATTCTTTCGTCACAAGTACTTTTTAATTTACCTGATTTGGTATTGCTAGCAATAATTATGTTTTCTTCAATTAGTGATATTTCTTCCTCTTCTTTATTAATAAATTTACAATTTTTTAAATTAATACAATTGCTACTTTTGGGTAGTTCCTTTAATGTTTTTCCTTCGGAGTATGTGAGGGCATGTTCATTATTTCGTATTATATATTCAATATTAGAGTCTACTTGCCTATGTTGAGAATTTGCTATTGGTATAAGTAAGTTTTTGTTGGTAAAAATAGTGTGAGTCGGAATCTTAATTGCGAAAATTATAGAATCATATATATGTTTTGCAATGGCTGAACGAATATTACATAGCTTGTTAAAATAGATATTATACGTATTTATTTCTTCATCGGTTAGTATGATTGGTTGTAGAAGTCCTTATCGTGCTGAAGCTATATTATCTTGAATGCATTCAATTTGCTTCCCTATATAATCTAATTTAAACACTTGTTCTAGAAAAGCATTTTCAGAAAGGATTTTCATTTCTGTAAGGTTAAGTTTGTTTAATCTGTCTACCATTTTTTTTTCTGTCTGCTTCCATGATACTTTTAATTTGAATCAAGGTTCTGTTAAAATTATCATTAATTGATATTTGTTGATTTAAGTTCGTAATTAAGTTATGGTTATTTTGATCTATAACGGCTAAATGATTTTCAATATCCAGCCGGACTACGTTTTCCATTCTTCCAAAAATCCATTTGATCAAAATTCCTCCTACATTTCTAATTCCTCTCTTATGTCTGAGCTCTTTTTACAATTAATACCAACTCAGTTCAGAGGAAGAGCTGCATTAGTCTTAGACGGTGTCGAATACAAAACGTTAGATGAATTAAAAACTATTTTTCTCACTAAATTGGTTAACACAAAGCCATTTCACGTCCAATTAAATGAATTAAGAAATAGTAGGCAATTCCCTGGCGAATCGCTATTTTCCTACGGTAGAAGAGTGACACAACTTTTAAAAGGGTGTAAGGTTCTTGTCAGCAAAAGGCATAGTTCAGGTATTGAAGCTATTAACTCAGATTTGGAAGAGACTGCGGTCTTTACCTTTAAATCTGGGATGCTTAATCCACATCACCGATTCTTTCCTTTAAATGATGCAGAACAGTTTCTTGTAAAGGTAATCGAAAAGGCAGATAAATTGGAAGAATCGGAGCTTCACATGTTGGTGGCACACCAAAACATACAGCCAGCCTCGCTCTATCATACATCTCATTTAAATCAGAACTCTGGTAATAAAAATCCTTCTCAATTTCCTTATTTGAATAATATGATTACACCGTAATCTGTCTTATTTGCCATAAACTCCAAACTAATACAGTATCATCATATAACTAATAAATCTTTTCAAAATAAATGTGGTTCCTCCAATCGGCCTAATCACTTTTACGTTGATTTCAGATTACGAAAATCTACTCCCTTTTGTACTAATTGGAAAGTTTATGGACACAATAATCAAAATTGCCAAACAATGACTTCACGGCGCCAAGCAAACATGATAGGTGTTAGCTCATCAAGGAAAAAATGTGAGCTTTCCCAACGCAATGGCCACTATATAGAAGAATGTAGAGCCAAACACCGATGGGATGCACGTTCCACTCAATCATCTGAAAATATTAGTTTACAGGAAAACTAAGGAGGGGATTGTCATCTCGACCAAAAAAAACAGTCTAAGTGTCAGCCCAATAAAACCGTTCTCCCCCAACAAGCAGCACAACAATCACATAGTAGTTTATTAAATAAGTGTTCTGCTAACCTACCTTTAAATATAGCTAAGAATGGAAAAGCAAATTTACTGGTGGATACTGGCGCCGAGATTAGTCTTCTTAAAGAAAAATCATTAAAACCAAATATACCCATTAACTCAACTAAAATTACGACTATAAGTACAGTTTTTGGTAATGGAAAAACCCGTGGCACCTCTTCTGGAATTATTAATTTAACCTCCGAAAAAGAATACGAATTCCACATAGTGAAAGATTTACCCACTATTGATAATGATGGAATATTAGAGTATGATTTTCTCTCTCGTCACTGCAATATCGAAGGCCCAGATCAACTATTAGGATTCCCACCAACAAATCCAAATGAAAAAGATTATGTTATTTCTCTCAGCTCACCAGCCATAACAACTAAAGTCTCTGAGTGTTCACGAAACAAGTACAACAAAAGTGTCGGGGTACAGAAAAATTCTTTTAATTCAGTCAAGCCCGACATTAGAATACAAAAAGGTAGCCTAGACGCGACTAAATACTCTAGTATTAACCTTATGCCCTATATTGAAACTCCAAAGTCCAATCAAAAAAATATCCGCGCTAAAGACACATCAAATAACTCATCTTCCGTTTTAGACCTACATGCAATTTATACTGCAGAGAACATTATCATTCCAGGTCGCACTGAAAAACTTATTGAGGTAAAATGTAATGTGAACGAAGAAATGCTGTGTATGTCGCAAGAAATATGTGCAGGAGTCTTTTTAGCTAACTCGCTAGTAAAACCCGTCAATAATGAACTAACCATAGCAATTTTAAACGTTAATGAAAAAGAACAAATCTTGAAACATTTTAAAATATATCTCAGATTCATTCGCGATTATATTGTTACTAAACTAACAGATATTCATTGCAAATCTATCCCTAAAGCGGTAGAAAACAAAGGGATTCCAAGAACCCTGATGAAAGAAAGATGCGTAAACAGTATGTCAAGCCAAACGTATGTAAAATTAAACGATAGATTAAAAGCTCTGTAATCACAAGTTCGACTAGCAGATTACCTAAATGGGAAGGAGCGTAATACCATTAGAAACATTTGCAAGGATTTTAATGATGTTTTCCACTTGCCAGGAGATAAACTGTCTCATACAACGGCTATAACTCACTCAATCCCCATTAAGCAAGAACATAGTCCTATAAATCAGAGAATGTATCGATTACCCGACGCTCACAAAGAAATAATTCATGAGCAAGTACATGAAATGTTACGAAATGACCTAATAATAGAAAGCAAGAGTGCATGGAACTCTCCACTATTGGTTGTCCCTAAAAAGCCTAGCCCCGAAAGTGAAAAGCGATGGCGCATAGTGGTAGATTTTAGAAAACTCAATGCAATAACAATAGGTGTTGCATTCCCATTACCACGCATTGAGGATATTCTAGACTAGCTGGGACATGCGCGCTACTTCACTACATTAGACTTAGCTAGTGGATATCACCAAATACCGGTATCTCCAGAAGATCGGGCAAAACAGCATTTAGCACAAATTTAGGTCATTATGAATTTAAAAGAATGCTTTTTGGATTAACTGGAACACCCGCAACATTCCAAAGGCTTATGAATTATGTTTTGACGGGATTACAAGGACTCCAATGTTTTGTCTATCGAGATGACATAGTAATATATGGCAAAAATCTAGAAGATCACAGCGACAAACTCCTGAATGTTCTCATTAGGTTACGAAACAATAACCTAAAACTCCAACACGAAAAATGCCAATTATTAAGGAAAGAAGTTGTATACCTCGCCCATATTTGTACTTCGGAAGGAGTACATCCCGATCCAACAAAAATAGAATGTGTACAAAACTTTCCTATTCCACGAACAATTCGGCAGCTGCAATCATTTTTAGGGCTTGCGAATTACTATAGAAAGTTTATTCCACATTTTCACAAATATCGGAACCTCTTAATAACCCTTTAAGAGAAACTTTTAAGTTTAAGTGAACTATGCAATGCGAGGAAGCTTTCAAGCAACTTAAATTGGCACTAACTACTCCCCCTTTACTAAAATATCCTGACTTTTCGGAACCACTGGGAGCAGTTTTATCCCAAGGAGAGGTTGGAAATGAGCAGCCAGTGGCGTATGCTAGCCGTTCCCTTAACAAAGCAGAAAGAAATTATTCAACTACTGAAAAGGAACTGCTGGCAATTGTATGGGCGTCACGCATCATAAACCTCTGAAGGGAATATTCAATTTGAAACATCCTACTTCGCGTCTTGTAAGATTTCATCATAAATTATCAAACTTTGACTATCAAATTGAGTATAAGTCTGGTAAGTACAATGTAAATGCCGACACGCTAAGTCGAATTCCAAAAGCTGTAAACGAGGTACGTAGTGAGGATCAACCACACATTATCACTACACAAGTCCAAGTTCACTCTCCTCCAAATTCCCAAGAAAAGCAAATAACTGAAAATTGCTGTCTCCCAATAACTCGAGCTGCGGCTCGCCGGAAAGAAAATCTTACCCAAAAATCTGATGAAATTCTCCAGTCAACTATTAGTCAAAATAGTTCAATAGAAGAATTACGGAAAACTCTGCCTATCCCAAACTATTAGAAGCAGAGGAATGTTTGAAATTACAGGGAACAGAAAATTTTCCTGCCATAAGTCAATTGGACAACGGTATAGACGTTTCAATGCCCAGTATTATTTGCTTACCTGACTCCGATACAGAATCAATGGCGTCCGATGAGTTAGCCAACAATCAGAAGGCCAAAACTCTGTCAAAACCAGAGGAAATTGAAATGGTGCTGAAGCAATACCATTATTCACCATTAGGAGGGCACATGGGAGTGTACAAAACCTATAAAAGGTTGCGGGCTTTCTACAAGTGGAAAAATATGCTAAATGATATAAATACACATATTAAAAAGTGCATTAAGTGTCAGCAGAATAAAACGGGCAAGTCTACCAGGATGCCGATGGTGATCAGTAACACGGCCGAAAAACCCTTTGATAAGGTGTATCTTGATATTGTTGGACCGCTTACCACCACTCACCAAGGGAATAAGTATATTTTAACTTTCCGCGATGATTTAACAAAAATGCTAGATTGTTTCCCTCTGGCTGACAGCGAAGCCACAACGGTTGCTAACTGCTTTTATAAAAACATTATACTCAAATATTGTATAATTCCCAAGAAACTGATCACTAACCAGGGGACAAACTTCACAATTAATCTTTATAGACGAGTATGCAAATTACTGAGAATAAAGAAACTACAAACGACGGCTTGCCATCCTCAGTCCAATGGATCTCTAGATAGGGCTCATAGGCCTCTAGAGGAATATTTACGAAGCGTAGTAGATGATAACCCCGCTAGTTGGGATGATTGGCTACCAGAAGCTGCCTATGCTCATAACCATTCGTTACATACCAGGAGTAAATATACCCCTATCTATGCTCGATACGGATTTCAAAATCCTTTACCAACCAATTTAAATAAAGCTCCAGAGCCTGTTTATAATTTCGATGACTATTGCGAATACATTAAATGTAAAATGCAAAGAATCCATCGAAAAGCAAAAGAAAATCTAATTTCCAGTAAAAAGGCAGCGAAGAAATATTACGATCAGAGCTTAAGAGTAGAAAGATTTCACATAGGAGATAAAGTGCTATTGCGGAATGCTGCGAAGAAGCACAAACTTTCCCCAATATGGACAGGACCATTTGAGGTGAAACGAGTATACAGCGATGTAAACTGCACTATTCACATAGGTAGAACACTTAAAAGAGTACACAACACAGACTTAAAAAGTTTTAACTATCCCCTTTTCTTATTAAATTTTTTTATAACATATTCTATATAATAACTTAAAAATATATATATATATATAATAATTTAAAAGTCTTCGTATTTTGTATAAATTCTCCCCTATATAGGAATTATGTTTGCGTTAGTGGTACTCATCATAGCCGTACAATCATTGCCGGAAAGAAAACTACATAGAGATATCACGCCATTAAAAATGTTAAGAACTCAGAAATAGGTTTGTAAAAGGAAAACCTTTTTCAATTTCTATTAGACGTTTTATTCTACGTCTAGAACTTAACTGCTTAAATCTTATAATTTTACCTTCCTCAAACGTCAAATCGACCTCAAAAATTATATGTTTTGTCATTTCAACAACTTTCAAACACGTCCGATTAGCAAATTACCTGACCCAGTTACTTAATTAAATCGATCGCCTAAACTCAATTTACTGCAGTACGGAAATGTGTAAAAGTTATTGAGTAAGCAAACCAATGACGATTGTTGGATTGTTGTGAATTCTGAACTATACATTGATCTCATATTGGACTTCACAACATTTCTTCCTCCTTCGCAAGATTGATTATATTATTCTTTTTGTTTTTTTATTAAAGAATTTTATCAAAATATAAAAAAGTTTATCCATTTTATCTTAATAATGTCTTACGACTAAAAAGATAGATTGCTAAGTATAATAAAATTAATTATATGGAAACGATACAATAAAGGTTTTACTATCATCGACAAAAATGCGGATAGGAAAAAAAATTCAAAAATCTAAGAAAGGCAGAAAAATTAGGATTAAAGACTTACTTTCACATAATACATAATTTTACATATTTGTAGTTTTCTAATAATGATATTTTTTATCTAGTTTTATTCTCTTATATATCAAGTTTTTTAATTGACAATTAATTTTTTTTTATACAACTTTACATTATACTCCCGCGATACATTTATTAATGACCTCCGTTTAAGCTATATTTTAAAGTTGCATTAAAATACTTAGTCATGACATTTATACGAATTACATTTCGCCAATTAAAGATATTATACATCTATATGATATATTCGAATTTTAAGAAAGAACGTTATAAATCTATATATATATATATATATATGTATATACATATTTTTTTTAGCTGGATAATGGGTGGAAATTATTTATCAGAAAAAAATATTTGCAGTGTACGAAAAAAAAAACTCAGATCAGAGAAAAGCACAGCTACTTTATACATAATTTAAAACTGCATGGATAAGTATATAATGATGCAGTAGAAGATCATGGATTTTAAAATATAAAAAGCTTTAAAAGCAAATATAGTTAGTTCTAATCAGCATGCAGTAATTGAATCTGCTCTGCTAACTATTTTTTTTTTTAAATTTTAATGCTGAATGATTTATTAAATCTGCGTTCTAATGGCGTGATATCTCTAGTTTTCTTTCCGGCAATGCTTAATGAAACCGATTTTCCTGTTTTCTTCATAGTCTTCTCTATATTCATTTCTCTTATGGATAACAGCTGCTTTCGATTTTAATAACCTTTCATGATCTTTGTGTTGAAATCCATTTCTTTGTTTTGCACGCACAAGGGAGTAGTTTTAATCGTCGAGTGATAAGACCTATTATATATTTCTACTGCCTTGAGATTTTGCGTTCTGATTGGTGATTTTTCCTCTAAGTTTAATGCCCTAATTTTTTCAGTTATTGTACCGTTGAGTCTCTCAAAATCGGCGTTACCCAGGCTATTGGGCTTGGTTGTATGGTATTCAATACCTTCCTTTTCGCAAAACTCTTTTATGTAGTTTGAACCGAATTCATTGTCAAAAATTAATTTTTTCAATTTGCCCCTAATCGCTATAATTTGTCCTATTTTCACGAGTGACTTCTATCTTCGAGATGTAGACTTATAGCATGCTTTGAAAATCTATCGATTACGTTAATAAAATTGGTTTTGCTGTTCATATATATGTCGATGTGTACTATTTCATTAATTGACTTGGGAGTTTCTGTAACCTCGAACTTCTTTTTTATGGGCTTCCTATCGCAATTCGCTGCTGTACAAATGTCGCAATTATTTATAAGCTCCTGAATTGTAAAGCTTAACTTGGGATGACAAATTTTAATTCTGAGCTCCTCATATGTTACTATTATTCCACAGTGTCTTGACACTTTCATGTGAAAGATTAATATTTGTTTCCTTAATTCCTCAAAATTTTCCAGATCTTTCGCGAAGTATTTGCATTTGATTAATTTTACAACATCTTTGTCAGGATATAATTCTATTAATTTTGTTTGGAATCTATCATACTCCTGATTACTCAATTGGGAATATATGCCTATTTTTCCTTTCTGTATATATCGTCTAAAAATATCTTTCTCCTGCTCTAAGTCGTTTTTGTCTTATATTCTCCTATTACCAAATACTTCTCCGATTCTCTCTCTTCTTGTTCTACGAATATTATTTGTAATTTGAATCTATTAACTACAGTATCGAGTGCAAGTATGTAGTTACTAAGAACATTTTCCTGTGAGTGAGTAGTTTGTATTTCTACTGGCTCTGAAATAATACTCAGTATTAGATTGATCTTCTTAATTCTCCTCCAAGTGATTAATACTCAAAACTTTCACATTTCTAGTTCTTTCAAGATTAGTGTTTGCACTTTCTTTAGTTTCCTTTATATATCTTTCCTTTTCAGTATTTTTTGTCTCGAATATATTAATTTCGTTTGTTTCTGTATTGATTCGGCTGATAAAGTCGGCAATTTTATTTTCCTTTCCCTTAACGTATTCGATTTTCATATCATATTCACCCAACTGAATCAACCATCTTTGTAGACGGGGGTTGATATCTTTACCTGTATGTTTCAATTGTAACAATTTGATTGGCTGGTGATCTATTTGTAGATCAAACTCTTTACCAAACAGATATTGTCGGAAGTACTCAGGATATCTTAGAATATGGTGCCCGGTGATTATTTCTTTAAGTTTTTCAAAAGCCGTAATGTAACTAGCATCATTTGGATTGACTTTCACCTCTTTCTTTAAATATTTAACCATGGGACTAGCGATTTCTGCATAGCCTTTAACAAACTTCCTGTAATACCCTGTTATACCCAAAAACGATCTTATCTGTTTTTGAGTGGTTGGCAGTTTTAATTCTTGGATTACTCCTATCTTATGAGGATTTGGTTTAATTCCTTCTGACGTCAGTATATGACCTAAAAATTCTGTTTCTTTGCTCAGAAAGTTACATTTATCGATTTGAATTTTAAGTCGGACTTGTCTTAGTTTGTCGAAAATATTCTTTAAGTTTATTATGTGCTCTTCTAAGGACGTACCGAATATAAGGATGTCGTCCAAGTATACAACACATATTTTGTTTATATATTCGTGTAGTACCGCATTCATCAACCTTTGAAAGGTTGATGGGGGGTTTTCAAACAAAACGGCATTCTTAAATATTCATAATGTCCTAATGGGGTTGAAAATGCCGTTTTCTTTCTATCACATTCTTTCATCAGAATCTGATGAAAACCCTTGGCCAAGTCCAAGGTAGTGAAGTACTGTGCCCCACTAAGCTTATTTAATATATTCTCGATATTAGGAATGGGGAATTTGTCCTCTACAGTGACTACATTTAGTTTCCTGTAATCGATGCCAATTCTCCACTTTTTCTGACCATAATAATGCGTTTTTTTTTTTTTGGTACAACCCATAATGGGCTATTGTATGCGGAGTTACTTTCCCTAATGATCCCTTGTTCCAGCATTTCTTGTATTTGATGCTCTATTTATATCTCGTGAACTTCAGAGTATCTGTATATTTTAGAATAAACTGGGTTTTCAGTAGAAGTAATGATCTCATGTTCAATTTCATGTGTTGAGGTTAGTCTATCGCCCTCTTTAAAAAATAAATCTTCAATCCGTTTTAGTAATTGGATTATTTGGTCTTTCTCTTCAACATTCAAGTCATCTAATTTTAATTTGTTTAAGAAGCTATCAGTAACTCCTACTAGCTATTTCTCTAATAATGAATGGATAATTATTTTCTTCAAATAAAATTCTGTTATTATTTATTTCGATATTTTTTCCTTCCATGTCTATTTTGGCCTTAAAAGGTACTACGCAGTTTTGACCCATAATTGCATCATAACTTCTACCCTTTAAGTTAATTATTTTCCACGTTACAGCTCCAAGGAGTTTAAAACTTGTATCAACTGGTTCTTTCGCGATATAATAAAAAGGAAAAAAATAACAAAAACACTCCTTTTTTAATTAAACGGTAATTTATTGTGTCATATATGTATTATTAGGAAACTAACAAGACTATTTAATGAATCGATTTAACACCGCGCCGGAGACCTCAATACTGAACTTTTTTATCTAGTCAAAAGCTTTTCTTACTGCTCTGGGAGATTATTTATACATCACATTACAATATGATCATTTTGATAAACAAGCGCGCAGGCATTTAAAAATGCTGATCCTATGTCTGCGCGTTTGTGTGAACGTGATTTTATGCAAGTTTCAAAATATTTTTAAGAAGAAATGAAATTATAAGGTTTTATATTATATTTCCTGTAGCTTAAACTCCCCCTGCCTTCGTTTGGTTTTTCTCTTTTTTGTTTTTTATACGCAATTATCAAAATACTTACAATCACAATGATACAAACTATTAGTATTATATTGAAACTTAGGTTTACAACTTGTCTATTATGGTTCCTGTACAAGTTTTCATCTATTATTTTCCTATTCTTTATGTTATTTAAATGTAATTCTTGTAATTCGATTTTCGGTACTGTAAAATTCTCTTTAATTTCTGTAATGAAATTTGGAATAATGGGCTTGTCGTTAACAGTTATTTGTGTGTTTTTGTATATATTTTCTTTTATTTTTAGTGTGCAATTTTCAAATCTGATTAAATTACTACCCTTAATTTCCAGTTCTAGAGAGTTACAATTTTGGGAAACTTTAGTATTCTTCAAGTTTTAGTTATCACAATTCCTTCACTAATTTCTTTTATTTCTTCCTTTTCCAACATTTCCATATTACAGTGAGCTACCTTGAGTTTTGCTATATTTCTTACACAATTATCGTTTATTTCAATTAGATTCTTTTTCAAATTGTTTTCTACAGGTGAAATATAAACTTTATTTTTTGTATGTATTAGTATAGTTTGAGGTAGGTGCAACGATTTTCTTTGTTTATTGGGAACTAGCTCAATCAATACTTGATTAAGACTAGTTTCAGAGAATTGTGGTATGAATAGAATGATTACTATTTGATCTTGCCAAAATGCTACTGTTATCTTGATATTTTGCAATGTGTCCATGTTTTCTACAAATTCAAATTCTTTGTCTGTTAAAATATTTCTAGTTAGTATCCCTAGTTTACTTGTGAAAATTACTTGTTCTATTTCGTCTAAATGAGTCAGTAAAAGGTTTGTGTCGTAGTTTATCTGATAAATTTGTTGCATATAATTGATTCTATGCTCTAGATCTATTAATTTGTTTCCCATTTGTTTGCTAAATTCGTTTAGGAATTTTTCTATTAGGGTTTGTTGGTTTTTTATGTGCAATGTAATATTTTGGATTGAGTCTGACAAGTCTTTATTTATTTGAATTTGTTTGTTATTTTCGTATATATGCGCTTTGTTATTCTGTGTTATTGCTTTTAATTTTGCTGTTATTTCTTCACTATCCATGGTACATGCTAGAATTTACCTAGAATATTTATTAAACCTCTTTTAACTTTGGAGTGTGGTTTTATATTGAAAATTTTTGTCTCTAGTAGTTTAAGGCTATGGTCCATTGTGCTAAAAATTGATCCTATCTCCTGTGATTTGGACCTTAAAATCTCTATGTTATTTTTATACCCTAGATGAAATCATAGGGGTATACTAAGTTTGTCATTTCGTTTGTAACACCTCGAAATAATGATGGTAGAGCAAAATGGATTGGACACCTATTTATAATATTAAAAGTTATTTCGATTTTTG
Organism: Dioctria rufipes; assembly: GCA_963924295.1. NCBI lineage: Eukaryota > Metazoa > Arthropoda > Insecta > Diptera > Asilidae > Dioctria > Dioctria rufipes. The sequence continues at coordinate 111,576,797 of OZ002743.1, read as the reverse complement.
CATGTCCGTCCGTCCGTCTGTCCGTCCGTCCGTCCGTCTGTCCGTCCGTCCGTCCGTCTGTCCGTCTGTGCGCACGATAACTCGAGAACGCGTATACTTAAAGAGCTGAAATTTTGTACACGGACTTTAAAAAAAGAAAGTAAAATTAAGTTCGAAAATGAGACAAATCGGGCAACTCCTTCGTGGGGTTGCCATATAAAAATTTCGTTTTCCGCTATATATTTGGACACTGCCTGAGAACGCATCGACGTAGAGAGCTGACATTTCTTGGTGTTGCCATATAAAAATTTCGGTTTTTTACGTATACTTTGAAAACGATCAGTCCAAGACATTTTTATTGTACTAAGAACTTCTGCAGAATACGAAATCCTATAAAATTGGTTATTACCATTTTTTCAGTGCGACAAACTGTTCTAGAAATATATGCGAAAAACAACTTCAAAATCAATACTTGAATAGATCGGTGACCATACGAAATTTAATACGGGCATTCATCTAGGGTATCATAAGAATTGGTCTTAGACCAATTCTAGCTTTTCTACTTGTATATATGGTTTTTGGTTGTTTCATATTCAGTAATATTAATTATATGTATTATCTTATTGTAGTTTTTTAATAATTTTACCTCTCCTAATTTAATCGTTATATATCCGTTGTTATTCGTCAAGTCCTGTATTTCTATCCGTTGGGCTCCTACTAGTAGAAGGCTGATTAGGATCAGGAGACTCGGTCTGAACATTACCTGAAATAACCTTTCGCATTTTAATTTTATAACGTGTACTTTTTTCGTCTACATTAATTTGGAATCTGGTTTTATTACTATTCTGAAATTTTCTTCTTTTCCTAACGTGAGTTTTGTAGTATTTATGTCCCGTATCCTTATCTTTTACATGATCATCATCAACTAATTCTGTATCTATTTTCCTCAATTTAGAATGGTTTTTACCTCCTCTTACTTTTTTAAGGTAGTTAATACCTGGTTCTAGAGTTATATTTTCCTTATTTTCATTTAGTTTACAAATGATCTTGTTTTTTTTTCTCTAATATTTGCTTATAGATTTCCTCGTATTCGTCGTCCTTAACTTTTCCTTGAATAAAATCTAGTGGTTTCCGTTTCGTAGTGAAATGAATTGTATTATTATAGTATCCATTGATTAGAATTATTTGTTCTTCTATCGGAAGGTTTCGTTTTGTGTGCTTTAATATCCTTAAATGTTCTTTGATAGTATTTTGCAGTCTTTCGATATCTGCATTACTATTATGGTTCGTATTTGAAGGATAATGTATCTGGATATTTTTTTCTTTGTGGAAATTTCTCATTAGGTTTGCTTTCATACCTAGCTCGTTATCTGTTACTATTTTTCCTATGTTTCCGTAGGTACTAATGTATCTCATTATTGCTCTTCTAAATTCAGCTTCACTTCGATTATTAATTCTAACGAACATTGCTACTTTGCTAAATTTATCTATCATGGTGGCGAAAAAACTCTTATTTATAGAATAGAATACGTCTAAATGTATGATTTGGTTCGGTTTATTTGGTGTTTCTGATATTTTGAATTGTAACTTTGTAGGTTTTTCCAAGATACATGTTTTACAGTTATTGATGAATTCTGTGACTTTTAGTTTCATATCCGGACGATAATATTCACCTTTGAGTTCTTGATAAACTTCATTGATTCCTCTGTGGTTATTTTCCAAATGCTTTTTTTCTATGAGAGTTTCCAATTCTTTTTCATAGATCACATCTTTTAAAAGTGATTTACATCTGATTATTTTATAATTCTTAAAATTCGCTTCGTATACCTTTTGAAGTTTTTCAAATAACTCGTCGTTTAATAGTACAGCGTTTGTATATTTAGGACTAAAATGATTTTTTATTATTTAAGTTAAAGTTTGGTCATCTGCAATTTTTAATGCGATTGTTTTACGTTTTTTGTCGAATATATTTTCATTTTTTATTCCTAATGACCCGGAGTGCTGAATTTTTATTATTATTTGGTTTCTGTAAAGGTTAATAGGAGTAATCGTCTGTACTAATGTGCAAGCATTTTTCACATTTTCGTTGTGGTTTACTACCACTCTACTTAAGAAATCGGCTACTTTATTTTCTTGCCCCTTCTTGTAGAAAGTTTCATAATCATACTCGTCAAGTTGTAATTTCCATCGGATAAGTTTACTGTTAGGTTCTTTGAGTTTACTGAGCCAAACTTGTGGCTGATGATCTGTAAAAAGTTTTATTTTTCTTCCAAAGATGTAGGGTCTGAATTGCTTTAGGCACCATACTATACTAAGGAGTTCTTTCTCTATAGTTGAATAATTAGTCTCATGATCATTCAGAGTTCTAGAGACATAAGAAATTGGCTTGTTCTCTTGGGATAGTACCCCTCCTATCGCGTATTGACTCGCGTCAGTTGTGACTTCGAAAGTTTTAGTGAAATCAGGGTAAGTTAATATTGGGGAAGTAATTAATTTGTTCTTAAGGGTCTCAAAGCTTTTAATATAATTTTTGTCATTGGCGTCAACTTTGGAATTTTTCTTTAGAAATAGAGTCATGGGTTTAGCTGTGTCAGCAAAATTTTTGATAAATTTCATGTAATACCCTGCTATACCTAAAAATCTTTTAATTTCCTTTGCAATTTTGGGTATTTGGTAATTCTTAATAACTTAAATTTTTTTCGGGTTTGGTTGAATACCTTCCGTCCTAAGAATTCAACTTCCTTTCTCAGGAATTCACATTTATCCAACTGGACTCTAAGCCTGGCTTGCTTCAGCTTTCTAATAGTAATTTTGAGGTTTTTTATATGTTCCTCTAAGCCGTTAGAGAACACAACGATATCATCCATGTATGGTAGACATTCTTTTCCAATGTTTTCCCGAAATACATTATCTATAAGTCTTTGAAACGTGCTGGGTGCATTTCTTAGACCGAAGGACATGCGACAAAATTCATAATGTCCATTATCGACTGAAAATGCTGTCTTTTTGATATCTTCAGCGAACATTTCTATTTGGTGGAACCCACTTTTCAAATCAATTGTGGAAAAATAATTGCTTTTGCCTAACTTGTCCAATATCTCTTCGATATTGCGGATAGTGTATGAATCAGCAATGGTTTTTTCATTTAATTTCCGGTAATCAATAACTAAACGCCATTTAATTTTACCGGAAGAATCCGACTTTTTCGGGACAATCCAAACAGGACTATTATAGGGGCTTGAACTTGGTCTTATTATTCCGTCCTTAAGCATATCTTGGACTTCTTTATATTCCAGAATGACTTCTTTTAATTTTTTCAATTCTTCATGATTTAAATGACTTGTCCTAATTCTATCAAATGGGTTTTCTTTGGTTAACTTATTTTTTTCGAAAGTTTCGTTTACCTTGGAGTTATTAAAATCTACTATTTTCTGGATTTTGGTTGAAGGAAATGGCTTGTTAAAATTTAAGACGTGCGGTTTATTGTCTGTGTTCACGATTTTTGCTAATGCTTTATAGTTTTCTATTTCGCAAAGTCCACCTAGAACAGTAACGTGTTTGTTCACTATAGTTTCATTCAGAAGAACGCATCCCTCTTTCTCTATAACTGGAATTCTATAAAAATGTTCACCGGGATCTATTTTGTACATGGTATTTTCATGTTCATGGCTAAAATATAATTTAATTTCCTTATTATTTATCTTTATAATTTTGTCATTGTAGCTGATATTGGCTTTGTACTTCATTAATATATCATTCCCGTGTAGTCCATCGTACGTATCATGGAAATCGTATATTAAAAAGTGTATTTTTTCTCTAGATTGATTATCACCGAATTCTTCGAGAGAATCTACATATAATACTTCAGTAATGGGTGTATATTGTTTCAATGATTTGAGGACTATGGGTTTACCTAATTTAGTCCTAATGTTATTATTAAATATTCCTGGTCTGATCAATGAGTTTGATGCTCCTGAATCTATTAAGAATTTATGGGTTCGAAGTTTTATGTAGGGTAATCTATTGAGGCCGATTCCCGAAAATTTCCTATCTCTACTGCGTTTTGGTTATTTATATCAACATCCATAGGCTCAATGCTATTGTTATTATTATTTCTTGTTCCTGACGCATGTGGTGTTTGTTGGGGTGTGCTATTAAGGTTAGAATTATTATAAAAACGATTATTATTATCTTGATAGCGATTGCGGGTTTGGAAATTGTCGTTATGATAGCTGTTGTTATTGTTATGAGTATAGTTCCCGAAATATGTATCTCTGTAAGGGTATATAATTATTACGTAGCGTGAGTTTCTAGGTTGAAAATGTACTATATTGTTTGCATTTTTACCCTGATAATAATCACTTTGGTTTCTTCTCAATGAACTGCCGTTTCTATTATCATTTTTGAATTTTTCGTTGCCACTTCTACCTAAAAATGCAAATCCTGCTTCATGTAGTATATTCATAGCATCTTCGAGACTAGAAGGATTTCTACAATAAAGTATTGACTTCATGGGTTCAGGTATTTTTGCTTTGAAAATGTTTAGAGCACTATTTATGTTGGCTTTCACTAGTCTCTCTAAGACTTGAGCATCGTCTTGGTTTTCTAAATTAGTTTTAACATTTAATCTACGTAATATGGACTTCATGTCATTCTAAAAATCGCATGGGTTTGTTTTAAAAGTCATCTTCTTAGTTCATCGAATAATTGAGTACTTGTAAGCCTATCACTGAAGTAATTATTTAAAACATCTTTAATATCTTTCCAGGATGTTACGTGACTATTTATCTCTATAACTTCCCTGGCTCGTCCTTTTAATTTTGATTTTATAAAGTCTGAGAAGAATATTTGACCGGTTGTATCATACTTTAGTAACAAAGGATAAATTCTTTCTACTAAATCAACTAAATTCTGAAGTTCCCTAAAATCGCCATGAAATTCCGGTAATTTCCCTAAATACTTTAATGGGTCAATTGTAAGAGTAGCTGGTGTAGTCATGTTGTCAATAGTTCTATTTTGTTCGTTATCTAAAGTTTTATCTTTGGGTTTGTCGACCACTTCACTAACATTCAAATTGCTTATTTGTTCTGCAAGATCACTTATACTATCCCGAATATTTTCATTTATATTACCTTCGTTATTCTGCATAAAAGGGATTTTTAGAAAGGAGAAAAACAAAGGTATTTATTTGTCAATAATTTCTGTAAAAATCAAAAACTATAATTTTGCTAGAATTGTGGCAAAATAAATTTCGTCACTTTAGTACACTTTATCGTTAGATTCACTTAATGATAAAAAAAAATATTCAAACTTTACTTAAATTCCGTGTTCTTAATAATTTTCACTCACTTCTTAAATTAGCATATACTATTTATATAACATACATAATAATAAAAAAAAAAAATTTAAAAAAGAGAGGAGAAGAAAGGAATAAAAAATTTTAAATGATATTTACGGCTTATTTTCTTCAAGTTATTGATACTTCTGGGAGTGTTGCGTGTTGATTGTAGAATTTTCTTACGGCTTCCTGGTAGTTCTTCCTCCTTTGTTGCCCTTATATTTTCGAAGTGCTATATCTAGATGATGAATCGTTCTTCCTTGCGAGTAATTAGTGAGTCCTGAAGATCCGACAATTAGCTCCTTCAAAATGATATGGTAGTCAGTGACTCCAATTATAATATGTCATTATATTATTTCAACACTAGTTTATTTAAAATTTTTAGTTCATGTTCTCTGAACTAATTATATATAAAACTTTTTTCATCAGTTGCTTTTGTTGACAATTTCTGGACCATTCGCGAAATTCACGAATTGAATTATATTTCATTTGCACTATTCGCAGCGTAAAGAAAAAAAATATTTTATCGCTATTGATGCGCCTTCTATAGGAACAATTTTTATTATATAGGTATAGATATACATATATTTTTTTATATACATATATTTAAAAATTCATCACTTTGGTCGATTACATTGATCTTTTGCGCATCCTACCGACTGCGCCACTTGTATCAACTGGCTCTTTCGCGATATAATAAAAAGGAAAAAAATAATAAAAACACTCCTTTTTTAATTAAACGGTAATTTATTGTGTTATATATGTATTATTAGGAAACTAACAAGACTATTTAATGAATCGATTTAACACCGCGCCGGAGACCTCAAGACTGAACTTTTTTATCTAGTCAAAAGCAAGTCTCTTGGAGATTATTTAAGCATCACATTACAATATGATCATTTTGATAAACAAGCGCGCAGGCATTTAAAAATGCTGATCTAATGTCTGCGCGTTTGTGTGAAGTGATTTTATGCAAGTTTTAAAATATTTTTAAGAAGAAATGAAATTATGTTCCCATGCTTTTTATATAAGGTTTTATATTATATTTCCTGTAGCTGTAACTTTTAAACTCTTTTGGTATTGGGGTTACTATCCTGCTTGTAATTTTATTGATAGCGTTGATGGTCGAATAGTAAGCAGGTTCGCTTAAAGTATCTTCAGAGAATTCAGTGAGGATATTTAGTTTGATGACACTGGTAGCTGACCCAGTGTCAACAGAACATTTAACCTTTTGATTACCTATCGTTATGATTATTATTCGAGTTCTTGGTTCCGAGGCTCGTATTGAAAATTTACATCTTGATCTCGCTTTAAGTTACCAATTTCCATTGGCTCAGGTATAGGATGGCCTGTTGACAATTCTGTCTTTGCTGGTACGAATTATAATTTTGATACCGATTGCGATATTGGTCCGGATTGTTATAGTTATATTGGGTTCTGTAATTATTACTATCACTACTATGAGAGTTGTTATATTCATTGTATCTACGATTGATATTCCTGTTATTAGGTAGATTATCACTATTAGAATTAGATATGTTCCTATTTCCACTACTATTAATCTTTTCTTTATTTAATTTATTATTAGAAAAATTTTCGATCTTGTTAGTATTATAATTTCTGAAAGAGTTGAATTTATTTTTTCTACTCCGAAAATCTACTACATCTTCATTATCCAACAGTTTTAATCCATCAAATTTATTGTACACTTCGATAATTGTTGAATTTTCAGGTATATTACCTCTTAAGAAATCATGCTACTACTAACTATGCCTACTAAATATCTATCGTTATTACTAGGGTGATATGTGGGGTGTCTTGCTCGTCAAACTCATATAATTCATCCAATTTAAAGTTTATTTCCCTATTTCAATTTAAAGTTTATCGAAAAGTTCTCTTAATGTACTTACCCTTAAAGACCTGCATTGAATCTGCAATTCTGCGTAATCCTGTCTTGGACGGAAATGTAGCTTAGGCTCCTGTTTCACTTCTGCCCGTCTGTTTTGTGCATTTACTCCTAAAGGTTGAATACATTTCTTTGCATCACCTTGCACTTTATCATTGATGATGATGGCCATAGCATAGTCTCTATACCCTGCTATCTGCTGAACTGGCTCTGCTGAACTGATGAATTCTTGCAACATATACTCATCTCTTCCATTGAAACTTCTCAATTTGTTTACATTAGTAGTTGAGAAGTTGCTCCACTGTTAAAGTGAATTAGTTTTGGGGACTTGCTAGCAGTGGTTGCTGTACTGCGGCTGTAGATAATTGTTCAACTTTAGCTTGGGGTGCCACGATCTGAGCTACTTGTTGTTCGATGATGGTTCTAGCAATTTCATTCTCCATCCTCCGATTTATATCAAAGATATTACGTCTGCTATTCCTCATAAAATGATAACAGTTGTTCTTTCCTCGTCGCCTTTATTTTAAAAGCTTTCAGGAAAAAAATTCTTTTCCGTTTCACAGTCACTAAATATTATAGAATATTTGGTTTCCACAATTAAATTTTTTTTATTGATGCACTTGGAAGATATGTGTAATTTTCACAATTAGCTTGGATTTTCCTTTGGACACTTATGCACATATTTTCGATTAATTTTAATTTAATCACTTGGTTCTTTACTTCACTGGAATGCCAATCTTTTGGTAGCAATCCTACCGACTGCGGCACTTAGATAAATTGTTCGAGTTCCAAAAATTAAAAAACAATCTTTAGATTGATGTACATTTATTTATTACTTTTCTTACTTTTGTAACCGAGGTCAGCTTTTGCCAAACCTTTTCCGTCAAAACTTAAGTTAGACTAACTTAAATATTCGTTCATAATAATTATCTACAAATCATCTTTACATACAAAATGAAATCTGATCGCTAAGAACGACAAGGCAAGATATATTCATAAGTAATATGTTGGGAAAAGCTGTAACTAAATCGTATTTATAATGTGGGCAATTAAATGTTTTAAGTTTGAAATTATTTAAGTGTGGGATTGTGGAAAGCTTTAAATTTGTTTTGCTTTTGCTGATTCTACATATTTCCGCGCTCTTGAGTTATCGTGCGCACGGACGGACGGACGGGCATGCAAAAATCAATATAACTTTTAATGTAATGCATGGATGTCCAATTCATTTTGCTCTACCATCATTATTTCTGTGCGTTATAAACGGTTGTTTACATAATATAACATAATAGGAATATTATTGAATTTTTTTAATTTCGCACTAAACCTCCTTATAAACATTATCAGACTTATTATTTAATCCGTTGGGATAGGAATCTTTTTCTTCCGGAAAATTAAACAAAGTCTTAAGAAATTTTCAAAATTTCATTGATATTAAAGGTTATCAATTAAAATTTCCACACAAATTTTCAAAATAGTTTCGGATGATTTCTCCTACTAAATACATCATCATAAACCTTTGTCAAAAATCAGTGGACTCAAAGCAATCGCAGAGTAGTTTTTAAAAATTCTCTATTTCCGCAACTGTTTTTTATTTATGTTTTCGGTTTTTGTTGTGATGTTTTCTTTTGCTTCCGCTATCAAAATAATATTTTTTTTTTTTATTTAAATAGAAAAGTAAGTTGTATTCCAAGAAATACGAAAGGAGAAAATTATTTTTAATAAGGATTAAAGAAAAAACTATTATGTTATATACAATAGCGTGTCTAAAACTATACTATCTTTCAAGCAGGAGCAAACCATACACATTCACCAAATTTCATTGAAAACTCTTGAGCGGCTTCGGAGATTAGCGTGTACGAACGGAGTGACACGTGGTTTTTATATTTTAAGATTAACCATAAAAAATAAATAATTGTTGTATTAAAATTTTTCATTATTTTCTTTGCAAATATTCGACTTCAACATTAGCAAATTCCCATATGAATTGTATGTAGCTACCCGGTAGATACATTTCAAATCCGTAAATAAAACAACGGAAGTAAAAAAAAAATTAAGCGGTGCGAATAAAATAATTTTCTTTTTATTTTCTGAAATAAACTGAAAATTTTGTCACTGAGTTGGAGGCGTTTTGGGATTTGATGAAATTTCGCTGAGTTATAAAGAATAATTAATCGAAATATCTACCTGGGTAGATATCGGTAAAGCGAAGGTTGAGGTACGCAAAAGTTGTTGTTTTTCGCCAAGTTATTGAATAAATAAAAGTAATAAAACTCAACTAATAAAAGCTCTTTGATTTTTAATTAAAATATATTTCAACCAAATGTTACAATTAATGCGAAAAGACTGCCTGTAAGCTAAACTTGTTTAACAAATAAATATCCAATTATTTGGATAATTATGCTGACTCTGCGTCTAGGTTTTTTGTGAGAAAGTGCAATAAAGGCTCACAGGTTGATGGACAGGTGCCCTATTCTGATTTACATATATGTAGCGATAGGTAATAATATGCCGATGGGAAGGTGTTGGTTGGTGGGAACGTAGATCTTCGCCCCTGAGTGTACTGATCGCCAGATTGATTTGGATTTGTGGCTTAGTGTGGCCCTTGGAGTTGTAATTATTTTGAGCCATGTATGTTATGACTGCTGCGATGACCCGGATGATAAAGTTATACATGTGCTCATATTTAGGTTAAGTAGTTTTCCAGATTCCCTTGATAAGAATTCAATAGCTTCCTTGTTTTCGATATGATAGAACTTTAATTTTTGTTGGCTAAGATGTTTAGTTATCGATTAAGTGGTGATATTATTAAATATTACGGGGAGACTGTGAATTTCAATCAACGTATACTGCTCTTCGTTGAATAGGTAATGCCATTAATTTAAATTTCAAATTGGATCCAAACGGTTCCCTGTAGTTTTGATGATTGAAGTCGAAAGATGAATTTATTTCGGTTTCCAGAACATTGGTGGGAAAGATGATGTTGGGTTCTGGTTCCAAGATCTCCATTATATTTTGATCTCGATGAGGTGACATTTTGCTGGTTGATTTCGAAGAAGTCTTTTGATGGATTCTGAATCCTTGGTGATTTCTTGTTGGATTGATTCCTGGCATAGTTATGTCCCTCCTGTGTATTGGTTGAGACCTTTCATCAAAGTATTACATATTTTCGGAATTGCGGATAATGTAGGGTTTTGTGGATTGTTTGTTTTTTTTTTTTTTTGGTATTGTTGATCAGTAGTGCGATTATGTGTAATACGGAATAGCTTTCTTCGGAAATTATTGGAATTCGGACATTAAAAATAATAAGTGTTATTACAGTACGCTTGTAGCCCAGGCAGCTCGTATAAAAGTTGATCTGATTTTGTTTTAATTGAATGGTTTTCAAAATTTTTCAATATTTCTTATATTTCGTCTGGGCTCTATAATCTGTTTGAATATAATTTTTAAACGGACAAGAACTAGTGTTTCTGCTAGACCAGCCAGATAGGAATTTAATAGATCAATATTAAAGGTTATTACATTCAGATATTTTATATGATTTAAGGAGTCTTCTTCAGCTTTGACTTTATTTCTAGTTTGTTTATGGTAGTGATACACTTCAATCATTGCTAGGTCGGATTTAATTGCAGATTTTATCTATTTCTTTATTACGATGTCGAGCATCTTCTGCATCCATATTACCAGATATGCTTTTTACTATTGAACCTAAACGGGCGATTAGTCCTCTTCTATTTCTATTTCTATTCTAAGCATAAAGTGTAACTAATTTTTACTTTAGTTCATAAAGTTTGATTTCTGTAATCTTAAATGACTTTTCTAATTCTTTAATATTTCCTAGTATTTCTAATGATCTTGATATTTTTCCGTATTTTTTTTATATTTACTTACTTTAACTATATGTAAAAGATTATTATAGGCCTCAATGGTTCTGGTTTGTCCAAGTCTTACAGGTAGTAGCCCTTGTGGATTCGTGAGGTCTCGTATTTCCTGTCATTGTCCTTCAATCTGTTCCGTCATTACTAGCCTGAAAAGTTTAACTTTGATTTTTGATTTATTAAACTTTTGATTTTTATCGACTATTACATATTTTAACTATAATTTTCTCTTTTAGTTCTAGTTTTAGTAAATCTAGGCGTGAGCTGGTTTCTTCTATTCTCTTTTCCATAAATTAAGAGTCTTTTCTTAATTTCTTAGGGTCATTATATTTTTGTTTAACGTACTAATATTTTTATTTACTATCTCTTGCACCCTATTTTTAATTGAAGCATAAAGTTCTCATCGGAACTCGTTTGATTTTGCAAAGTATTCATGCATGCATGTGAGTTGTTTTCAAATTTGTAAGTTCTTCTGTAAAATATTTCGTATGGTGTATGTTTGGTAGCACAGTGAATAGCATTATTGTAGGTGATAATGGTTTCATTCAGATTACCTCACGCTCTTTTTCCTTGTGCTGATTATGTATGATTGTATAGATTTCTGTTAATGTCGAATGCATTCTTTCAACTTGGGAGTTGCTAGATGTTGTTGGAGGGAAGTTATGTATTGGATGATGTTGAATTGCTTACAAAAATCCTTAAAAATTGTTGCAGTGAACTCTGTTCCGTGGTCGGAAACTTTGAAATGCCTTAAAGGCACATAAAATGTTTTAGTGATTTTATAATCGTTAAACTAGCGACAAATGTATATACTAAGGCAAATTAGGAGAAAAATTTCATTGTAATGTAGTTAGCAACTTTTATTATTTATGCAATATACATATATCAATATGTAAAATATCTAATGGTTTATTTCGGGTTTCGGGAACTTGAAATTGTAACTTAGGCGAACTTGGCATGGTTCACAATTACTGATGACCTTCATGATTTTGTTTTTAATGAATGAAAAGTAATATTTGTGTTTTAAATAATTAAGAGTTTCGTGGATTTCGCGATGACTACTTTTTATGTGATAATCGTTGATCATTTGTACTTGCTGATCGTTATTTATGATATCCTTTAGAATTTCAATACAACGGATAGTTTCAAGGGTTTAGATTATGAGAAATATTTCGAATACACGTTCTTAACTGAAATATATCATTATCTGAATGTATTGCATTAAGCGGGTTTTGAGCGAAAAGACTTACGATGAAAGAAAAATACATTATTAAGAAATTAAAGTATAGACTTAGAACAAAAGATAGCTAACTTGCTACGAGGAAAGTACATACGATAGATATAGTACGATTATTGATAAGAAAATGTTTATATGGCAAATATTATGGTTTGACTTTGTTCTGTATGTATGTATTTGTATTCTTTACTTGTTAGTTCTGTGCCCAATTTTAAGTTTGTAACTTTGGTTTTGTTAATTTAAAATGAAAATATTTTACAATACTTTTCCCTAGGTTCTTACTCAGTTCCAGTCATGTAGATATCGTATGTTCATGTAGCTAAAGCGTTTGAAAAATGAACATATGCTTATAGGATGCAAGCTCGAGTGAAAAATCGCGCTGAAATGATAAGAAATCGTAGCTGTATTAATAAGATTGATTTTGAGAATTTTCTTGAAGTATTTGACGACTTAGAAATATTGGGGAAAAATCATTAAGAAAATTATATTTATGTTGAAGTTAAAACTTTTTAAAATATTTATTGTTTTTATTAATAGTATTTTCAAAATTCCGAAAATTAATACGAAACTAAGGAACAATTTTAAATATCTAAAAGTAAAATATGTTCTTCTCTTTCCAGGATAACGGCAAACGTGCGAAGCAAAGTAAGTATTCAAGTAATTGCGTTTTTATACCCTAGATGATAAAGTCATAGGATATACTAAGTTTGTCATTCCTTTGTAACAAATATAAATAATTATGGTAGAGCAAAATGGATTGGATACCCAGCATAATATTAAAAGTAATTTTGATTTTTTGTCGGTCTGTTCTCACAATAACTCGAGAACGCGTGTACTTAGAGAGCTGAAATATTGATCATGGCCTTTAAAAAAAAGTTAATTTAAGTTTGAAAATCGGGTAACTCCTTTATGAAGTTTTTCGTTTTTCACTATATATAATATTTGGACATGTCAACGTAGAGAGCTGAAATTTTGTACACAGGGTTCCCATATAAATGGTAAATATAATATCAAAAATGGGCTAATTCGGGAAATCTCTTTTTTGGTTTTTTACGTATACTGTAAAAACGATTAGTACTAGATGTTTGTATTGCACTGAAAAGTTCTTCAGGATATGAAATCCTATGAAATTATTTATAATAATTTTTGCTGTCCGAAGTACTGTTATAGAAATACATGCGAAAAATTAAACTTGCACAGATGGTTGACCATACGAAATTATATACATACGGGCATTCATCTAAGGTATCATAAGAATTGGTGTTAGACCAATTCTAGCTTAACTACTTGTTTCTAAAATATTTGTTTAGTTATACTGTGTATGTAGTAGTTGTAGTAGTAGACAAAAAAAAAAAAGCAGGAAAAACAAAACAAAACCAACAGGTCCAGATAAATATCTTCTCACACCGGTCGCAAGTGTGAGTTGTAATCAGGTTATACATTAGTGACATTGTCATTTAATCTTACAGTTGCTCGTCTTTATGAAAATAAAATCAGAAAGGGAAGGCTGTTGAGCAATACATTTCAGCTCATAACATATATATATACAGTTAAGAATTATAAGTTAAAAATCAATATGTAGTATTTCTGAAGTCGAATAAAGGAATTGCATTCAATTGAATTGAATTGTAGTAGTAGACGAAATCGTCACTGTCGCCATGTAGTAGAATGTCAAAGTGAAATTGTCACGGTATACTTAGTTCGCCATGTAGTATGTAGAATGCTGCTAGAATCTATATTCCTCTTTAGTAGGAGAAGCTTAGAAAGCAGATCTCCACTGGGGAAGCTTTGAAAAAGCAGATCCACCGTTTAGAGTAGGGCAAGCTAGAAGTAGCAGATGCCCTGTTACGATCTGAGCAAGGTAGAAGAAGCAGATGCTTTGTAAAAGTGAAAGACGTTTTACCTTTGATCGCCAATGTACTAATCTTCGTTTATTTGGATATCGCTAGCTTATTTATACAAAGTTAAACTTGTTAGCCTAGACTTAATTATTATTATTCATGTACATTAATAGACGATTCGTGTACATGCCCGTGATTTGGGGCACGTTAAAACTAAATCGATTACTTGCATTTATGTGCTTAAGTCCGGCAGAAAATGGTGATGCAATGTACTTGACCCGTATTACGCTGGTTGCAAAAATGTAAACAAACTCATGTAAACAATTACAGTCACTTCTTTAGGTTGTGACACATATTTGGTTTAGCGTATGTTTTTTGCTTAATTGCAATAATGCAATCGATCGCATTTATTGTGATTGATTAATTGAGCGATGGATTTTGGGTCAATTGAATATTGTAAGAATGATGTAATCGCATTCTTGTATTTTAGTTGATTTTTATTGTATTTGTAAGTTTACATCACAATACATTAACTTGCTAATAATTTCTCATTTTATTAAATTGCTACACATTGATATTGACATTATTTCAGTGCTATTTCAATTAATCAATTATTAATTTCTGATCTTAGCAAATGATATAAAACGATTAACGTACCGATTGTTTTTTGCTCATTGCAACCTGTTATCAATACAACGGGTCATCACATTACTTAATCGAAACTTTCCATTACAAACTGACCATGGTGAGATATAAGTAATTAATTTGAAAAAGAAAAAGTAATTACAGCGTACATTGTAATGTAATGCCGTGCTATATGAAGGTTTACTTAAAAAAAAAAGAAAAACAGCTTCCAAAATAACAAGTAGCGAAATTTGGTGACACGTGTCTATGGAAATAACACTAAAGGAGCCATCACTGATCGCTCAAATGAGTAAATAAGATTTTTTTACTGAAATAGTAAAAGAAAAAGAAATCAAACTTTAAACAGAAAATTTACGAAAGATATCCTCGTTAAGGCACTTTCACATCAAACACAAGAATCGAAAAAATGTAAACCGAGAAACTCAATTTATTCCACTTTGAAACAAGATTTTTGCTCCAATGATTAATAAAATCATGGGAAATAGGATAAGCTAATAGTTTTACTAATAAAATAGTATATATAGTTCAGATTTTTCAGATAAACACAACTTTTATGTTTTATCGGCCGAATCTTTGCACCGAAAAAGTTTTTCGGCCGATAAAACATAAAAGTTGTGTATTTCTTCAAAATCTGGAATAAATATAACTATTTTCTCAGTAAAATTCTTAGCTTATCATATTTCCTTGGATTTTATTAATCATTGGAACAAAAATCTTGTTTTAAAGTGGAATAAATTGAGTTTTTCGGTTTACATTTTTCTGTTCTGGTTTTTGATGTGAAAGTGCCTTTAGACATATCAGAAATATTTTAAATTTCGTAAGACATTTTTGGCTTAAATAGCATAAATTTTAAATTCATATTAATTTTGATGTCATGTCATTACTTTCTGTATAAACATGTTTTTACAGCATAGTCAGATCTCCGATTTTAGGGATTGAATAGCAGTGAAACTATGGTTATTCCATTATTGTTATAGAATTTAGGTGTGCTGCAGGCAGGTGTGTTGTGGAATGCTGATCAATGCCCTGCATTTAAAACCACATTCACTTAGTTACTTAATTTAATTCCGACAATAATTTAATCACAAAGGAAAACGACTTGATTTACTTACTTTATAGAAAACACTTAATTAAAAATTATACTAATTAACAAATTGTGGTGACTGTGCTGATCATTTATTATCAGGGTACGTAAAAGCTCGCTTTACGAGCGGCTCCTGATGTGGCTCTTCTTTGCACATGAACAATTTTCTTGTTTTGTTTACACTGTCCCTTGCTCATTCTTAGGAATTAAAATTACCGACCTGTTTCAATAATAAAAGACGATTTTTTTTTTATTTTTATATTAGGGTTCACAAGAGATAAAACATAAAAAGTACATAGTATACCAACTCTGTATATTATGATTTTATTCTTCGGAAAAATTTTATTTGCCAAAAAAAATAAGTTTATATATTTAAAACAACGCTCAAAATATATAAATTCCAATACGGAAACTGTACCGAAAATGTAGTTTTTAACACATGTCATAAATTTGATTTGGGCAGCTTTCGCAACAGTTTTTTTTTTCATATATCCCTAACTCTAAACTTACACCGATTGAGTAACACAGTGAAAAAACCAAAAACTTGTATATATAATGATGAAGAGCTGGACGCTGGAGTGGTACAATGGCTCACACGCGAGCCCGAGCTATTTAACGGCTCGGGCTCACGAGCGAGAGCCTGTAAGAAAATTTTTTTGGCTCCAGCTCGCGAGCGAGAGCTTTTAAGTAAAAATTTTTGGGCTCCGGCTCGCGAGCGGGAGCTATTTTAAAAAGAGCTTTTCTGGAGCGCTCTTTCGAGAGCCGGTCGCAAGCGAGCTTTTACGTACCCTGCTTATTATCGCAAGTAATTTAGAATACTACACGTTACGTGGCGACTCCGGCTGAGTGCCTTCAGATTCGCTAGTGAGTTTCAAGCGAAGAATAATAGCATCCAGTAATGATGATGCGTCGTGACGCTAGGTATGCAGGCCAGTAGCTAGAACCAAATTAAAGGTAGTACTTCACAAATTTGAAGTAGGGTGCATATTTCTGGTGCATTTGGGATACATCAGTTCATGTGAGTGACATCATTTTGAAAAAAATACGCTTTTAGAACTCTAATTTTATTAGATTTTTTTATAGGCAAACTTAAACAGGTAACAATAAAAAGGTATAAATGGAACAAATAAGAAACATAACATGGGTTATTCCAGTCTTGTATTGTGGAATTTTCGTAGGACTTCGTCAATATCTATTTTGTCTATTCTTTTTAAATGCAAGAAATATCAAACCTGCCATTATCTCCTGACTCATAAGGATATTGATAGCAATTAGTATCGAAAAGGTAGATTCGCACGAAGCAGTACTTCACCCGATGTTGCGACTGATGCCAAACAGTTCATACGTTCTGAAGGATTTCCTAGGTCGGTATAGAAATTTTAATATTTTTTCACTCCGATCTCCTCGACCATTTAACTCATTCAAGTACCTTTCACAATAATATCCTCTTTTTTGAAAGGAGTTTTATTACCTGAAAAATAATTGCAATTGAGGATTTGTTTTTTTCTCATTAATTTCTTCACAATAATTATATATTTAAATGTTGAACAGATATGAAATATGTCCGTCAAGGCACAAACATGAATCTAGTAGATCTTCGAAGTCTGCAAATCTTCTTTTCATTTCAGCTGTCATTATGTCTACAGTTTCATAATACTTCGCTTTAAATAGGGGAGATTAAATTATGCCTTCAGCGTTTTGACAGCACTTAATCCTATAGATCTAATACCTTTACTACTTTTCTTCTAGGAAATATTTACAGATTCTTTCTACAATATTCTCAGCTTCTAACGTCAGGTTATGAATTTCTTCCTGGACGCATCCTTGAATCCCCTGCATGAACTAATCTGTATTATTCGGACATCAAGTAGATTTCATTATACCAATCTAAATGAAATAATGGACATAGAGTAGGTATACCAAGTTTGTCAATCCTTGTGTCATAGAAACGATTGTAGGTACCACAAAATTGATTGGACACCCACCCAGAATATTAAAAATTATTTTGGGTTTCTTAAAAATAAAATTACAGCATTCTGTAGGAGGTTATACTTTTACCAAGGGATCCGAAGTTAGCAATTTTAGCTGGAACAATATCTAAAATATTTGATAGCTCTTGAATTTCTCTCCGATATATCTTTCAAGAAGTTATTTGGAAAATCAATATTAGTTATCGAACAAAGAAGCAAAAAATGTAGGTGTTGTAAATTTCATTTTGCTTGTTTCTCGTTTAGGGTTACTAGTGAAAAAATGTCTATTATGAAAGTTGTAGAGCATGAAAACTATATAAAATCATATATCTACTTTTTTCTAAAATGTCAATAATTTTAGAGCGCTCCGAAGGTGGTACCGTACGCGCGCCAATGAATGAATACGAATCCTTCATTGGAACTCTTTTCCACACCACCATTGAGGTATTGACATTTCAGAAAAAAAAGTATATGATTTTATATAGTTTTCATGCTCTACAACTTTCATAATAGACATTTTTTCACTAGTAATCGTAAACGAGCAAAAAGCAAAATGAGATTTTCAACACCCAAATTTTTCGCTTCTTTGCTCGATAACTAATATTGATTTTTCCAATTAAGTTCTTGAAAGATATATCGTAGAGAAATTCAAGATCTATCAAATTTTTTTGATTTTGTTCCAGCTAAAATTGCTAACTTCGGATCCCTTAAAAAAGTATAACTTCCTACAGAAAATTTTCACAATTTCTCTCATGGAGATGGACAGACGCGATATTCGATTCCAAGCAAAATTATCAAAATCAATATAAGTATGCGTCATAAAAACAGATTTATCCAAAAACCGATTGCATGTAGGTAGGTAGATGTAGGGCTCAAATAGAAGATAGCAAGGAAATTTAAGAGTTTTCCAGGCATTTGGGCAGGAAAATCGTTAAAATTTCAATAAGTTAAGAAAATGCTACCAATTCTTTTGCTTTGAAGTCCTATACCTAGCGTTATGAGGGTGAAGTAATAGTTCGACAATCGTTGAAAAGCTTAGACGGTTTACTCTCATCGGAGCTAAAATTCACCTTCATATCACAATGTAACTGGTGTTCTACATCACACTTCTCTGGCCTAATGGATGAGCGATCTTCCGCAAGTTATCAAGGGCTGCCTTGAGACGATTTAAATGCACAATCACCTCCTCTTCAACGGACTCAAGCTTATTTATATTATCAGTGATCTGAGCTTCGCCTAATTGCAAATACTCTGTCTTTCAGAATTTTTGTCCGCCTTCCGCGATACGTGGCATGACTTGCGAGTTCCATAATCGTTTCGTTAACCGATTTTCAACTATCACGTTATCAATCTTTCAGTTTGTTAATTTCGATTTTAATTAAAGTTCATTCGGACCCACGTTACGTCCCGGGTTTCGGACCCAAAATGTAAAAGAGATAAACGGTTCTTTAATTAAACGCCAGTTCCCATTTGAGACTTTTATTAAATATATCCCCAGATTCTACATAAGAGATACGAGCTCTTATCCTCTTAACTGTGTGTGTCAAAGTCCATTAGGAGACATTGGTATTCTACGTAAAGAGTAAAGAGATGTCAGACGTCAGAAGATCTCCTAACTTTGTGGAGATTTTGTGTTAAGAGATTTGATATTCTAGCAAACTAAAATATCTGCCAAATATCTCTTTACATAAGAGCTTCTCACCGAGGTACGCTTAAATCTCTTATCGTCATAGTTACAGAAATTGTTTTGTTTAAAAACCGAAATTTTTGGATACAAATGCTGTAAAATAAGCATACATATTTATATAATTCGTATGTATTATATAAATATGTACAAGTTTGTGAAATATAAAATAGTTATGTAATCTGAGCCATGCACAAAGGATAGTTCTGGACGGACGACTTAGATGCGTTTGCTATTTCTGAGGCTGTATAGAATTTCAGAATGCAAAATTTTTTGCCTTTTACCCTTAAGTGGGCGTATGTGGTCAGAGCAATTCTAACCGACAAAAAAACGTAGAACGCATTTTCTCTCGACCTTGCGTTTTCCAGTAGCTTTTCATCTTAGAACAATATTTTGAAAATCGTCGTCCTGGAGTCGTGTAACGTACGGTGAATCGATTGCGCTATCGACAGATGATTAATTTTTTTATGGCCGGAATTGGATGGTATAGATCTGGACAACGTTTACTTTCAACAAGACGGTGCTACGTGCTATACAAGCAACGAAACCATTGATGTTTTACGGGAAAGGTTTCCGGACCGTGTTATCTCTCGAAGAGGTGATCACAATTGGCCACCGAGATCTTGTGACTTAACACCTTGCGACTGCTTCCTTTGAGGCCACGTGAAAGAGAAGGTCTACGCCAAGAGCCTAGCGTCGATTCAAGACCTCAAAGATGGAATTCGTGAGGCTATCAAGGACATAGGGCAGCCACTTTGCGATTTGGCTATGGAAAATTTCATGAAAACGATGTGGTCCTGTAGGCGCGGTCGTGGTTGTTATTTGGCTGATGTTATTTTTCGTTATTAACGGCATACCTTTCTCTTAATAATGAAAGAAAGATGCGATCATTTATCTAAAAAAATGGAGTTTTTCTTTGAATATTAAGATAACACCTCTTATTGGAAAACCCTTTACTTTCTGACACGTTCGAAAAACACATGGTAGATCTTCGAAAAGTCTTTGTGAGGTTAGTAGCTTTCAGCCTTAATCTCAATAGGACTAAGTGCCGACTACTATAAAATATCTCGGACATATCATTAGCAGTACGGGAATTCAGCCAGACCCTGAGAAAATCACTGCAATCGATAAAATGCCAGAACCACCAAATGTCAAGCATCTCCTGTCGTTTTTACAGACTTACTCGTGGTATAGAAGATTCGTGCCTAACTTCGCCCAACAAAGTAAACCTTTAAGCGAGCTGACTAAGAAAAACGTAGAATGGTATTGGGGACAAGAACAAAATAAATCTTTTCGAAATCTTAGGAATGGATTAACTAGTTCGCCGGTAGTAAAACAAGCTGATGAAAGTAAACCCTATACTTTAAAGACAGACGCTAGCAATTACGCAGTAGGAGAAGTTATGATGCAGGGGGAGGGATCGGAAGAACACCCTTTAGAATACGCCAGCCGTCTGCTAAACTCAGCAGAGCCTTATTATTCGACTACAGAACGTGAGGCTCTTGCAATCGTGTGGGCTGTAGCCAAAATTCCGTTGTTACATAGAAGGTGATGAGGTAACAATTACAACAGATCCCCAAGCCTTAAATTGGCTTATGACTCTTAAGTCGCCAACTGGCAGGTTAGCCGATGGGCACTACAACTTCAGCGCTATAATATCCAGATAAAGTACATAACCGGACGTACAAATGTGGTCGCTGATGCACTATCACGTTGACCTTGCGAGGCAGAAAATTCAAAGGTCTGCGGAATATGTAGTGTATCTATAGATTTACCAAGTCGTGGTGCTAATCAGACACGTGATGAACAACTCAAAGATCCAGATCTGGAAAAAATCATTAAATGCTATGAATCTCAGCAACCCGTAGAAGATTGCGCCTACTGGAGCAATAAAGGATACCTACTCAATGGAGGAGTGCTCTACAGATATAATCCTGATATCGAATCTGATTATGCTCAGGTCCAGGTCGTTATCCCTGTACAGGAGAAAGCTGAAATACTGAAATAATACCATGATGACGCGACAGCAGGACATTACGGGTTTCAACGGACTTATAATCGTATCGTCAGCCGCTATTATTGGACAGGAATGCGAAAGTACATTAATGACTATATCAGAAGCTGCCCTCACTGTCAACGATACTAGGCTAGCAACAAGAAGCCAGCAGGACTCTTGCAGACTACAATCAGTTTGAAACCTTATCATTCGACTTGTTTGGACATTTGCCCGTATCTGAAGACAATAAGACGTGGATATTTTGCGTGGAGGACAATGCTTCCAGGTGGATCGAGCTTTTTGCACTAGAGAAAGCTACTGCTGATGTTTGTGCGAGAGTACTTATCGACGCAATTTTCTTGAGGTATGGTTTGCCACGGCGAGTAGTGAGCGACAATGGGACACAATTTGTTAGTGCTGTCATGCAGAAAGTCATGTTTTGTCTTGGTGTACACTATTCATTTACCCCAGTATACCATACGGATGCTAATCCGGTCGAACGGGAGAATCGAGAATTGAAGGAGCAGCTGTCTATACTGGTAGCAGGTAATCATAGAGACTGGCCAAAGACGTATTTGATGACTTGAAGACCATTTTTCTAGGTGAAAACTTTGTTCCGGAAATAACCCCGTACTTACGCCAGCTTTCAGAAACTTTACGAGATGCCAAGGGAGTCCAGGAACAAAAGACTGAAAGTATGTAAACGATAGCCGACCGAAAAAGACGACCTGGTCTTTCATATCAGCCAAGAGATTATGTTTGGGTAGCAACCCACCCAATTAACAGTATCAGGAAGGGGTATAGTGCCAAGTTTTGCCCTAAACAAGATGGCCCTTCTCTTGTAGTGAAGAAACATGGACCAAGCAGTTACGAGATAGCATCGACAACATCATCAACTGACACACTTGGGATATATAACACTTCAACTCTTACTTCGTATATTGGACCAGGACCTCCAGAATAAGCAAACGAGGACGATCTAAGAAGGATGACCAGACAAAATCTACTGACAGCTCGTCGAGACGACCACGGAGCCAGAGGGGGTGCATGTAACGCCACCACTGGGTTTTCGACGCCACTACCGAATGTTGAATATCACTGGCTACGAACCGTCAACTTGGTTATGTACCTTTTGCATATAACATTTATTTACTTCTCCCCCACTTGAATTCTTTCTATAAATATAATATGTTTTACTCTTCATGATTCATTAAAGTTCTAACTCTTGTAGAATAAAGTTGTTAAGATTGAGATTGTGAGTTCTTTTAATATTAATAACATTCCAGTTGTTATAGTTTTTTAAAGAAATTAAAAAACGTCTTTGTTATTAATCCAAGAATTGTGTTTTGATTAAAATCCGTGCCATTTTACGTAAGCTTTATCTCCACTCTTCTTTAAGATTTTCTCTACAAGATATAGGTTTGTGTGTTTAACTTTCAGCAGCTCCAATTCATAAAAGACTCCTGTGATTCGATTTCCGTAATAATCTTCCAGCCGATATGTGATGGGGTCTGTGTTTTGAACTTTAATAATTTTAAAAATCTCAGCTGTCCAGTTTGGTGTATAGCATTTCTCAAATATATGCTTGTATTTGCTGATGCGTACAAAATCTCCAACTTTATGCTTTGCAGGAACAACAATTTTTATATGATTGTATACAGTTGAGAGCAGTTGTTACTCATTGGAGGTGTTGATATCACCTGGTCTCATTTTTGTGGTTCGGTATATTTTTGAGTTGTATTCAGTGAGCAGTTTCTTCACCATACCAATCCACTGATAAGTTCCAGTAAAGCTGAATTCCTTCCAAATAATATCCTTCAGAGTTCGGTTAAATCGTTCCACTATTAATGCTTTGAGGAAACTGTACGTAGAGTAATGATTAACTGCATGCTTCATCATTACATTTTTAAAGAGGCTGTTGTAGAATTCCTTTCCATCATTAGTCTGCAGGTTTTTAGGTATTCGTCCCTCGCTTAATATAGATTGCATGGCATCTCTTACTTCTACACCAGTTTTTCTTTTAATTGGAATTACCCATGCATATTTGGAGAAGGTATCAATTACTGTTAGCAGATAGTGGTAACCCTTGTTCGCATATTTGTTGGGATCCATTTTAACCAAGTCTGCCTGCCACAAGTCATCTAGTCCTTTGATAATCACACGACGCCGTTTAAATTTTTTTCTAGCTGGTTTATGCAGCTCATCATTTACCACTTGTCTCTTACTCATCGTCATTATAAACGAAAAAGATTTCTGAAGAGTTTTTACTCATATAAACCATCTTTTGGTGTCAAGTCTTTTTTTTAATACTGAAGTAAACAGACAGTTTTCAATCTTCGCGATTTCGTCATTGATATATAGCGTTAAACTTGCCACCTCTATATTAATAGTTTTTCTTATTTCTTCCACACTTATTTTAATTTTCTTGTTAACATAGTCTTTGGTAGTAGCATCATCATTTTCAAGGGGTTCCCCAAGTGGTTTGAGTTCAGATCGTAGTCTCCGTTTATCTTTAAATTAAATCCAATACCCAGCTCTCCTTGTTCACCAGCTGGACCCTGAGCTCCTTGTTTACCAGCCGGTCCTTAATTCCTTGTTCGCCGGTTGGTCCCTGAGCTCCTGTTGGTCCTAGTTCACCTGATTTCCCAAGATATCCTCGCTTAGAGAAACGTCCAAGCTTGTCAACGTTCATCTGCAGATTGTGTAGAAGAATGGCAATGAAGTAGTATTTAAACTATAATATCTGCTGCTCGCAACTCGTGCAGGGTAGATACAATTTCATTGTTGTGACTATTGCTTCCAGCCTGTAAACCGAGAAACTCAATTTATTCCACTTTGAAACAAGATTTTTGCTCCAATGATTAATAAAATCATGGGAAATAGGATAAGCTAATAGTTTTACTAATAAAATAGTATATATAGTTCAGATTTTTCAGATAAACACAACTTTTATGTTTTATCGGCCGAATCTTTGCACCGAAAAAGTTTTTCGGCCGATAAAACATAAAAGTTGTGTATTTCTTCAAAATCTGGAATAAATATAACTATTTTCTCAGTAAAATTCTTAGCTTATCATATTTCCTTGGATTTTATTAATCATTGGAACAAAAATCTTGTTTTAAAGTGGAATAAATTTAGTTTTTCGGTTTACATTTTTCTGTTCTGGTTTTTGATGTGAAAGTGCCTTTAGACATATCAGAAATATTTTAAATTTCGTAAGACATTTTTGGCTTAAATAGCATAAATTTTAAATTCATATTAATTTTGATGTCATGTCATTACTTTCTGTATAAACATGTTTTTACAGCATAGTCAGATCTCCGATTTTAGGGATTGAATAGCAGTGAAACTATGGTTATTCCATTATTGTTATAGAATTTAGGTGTGCTGCAGGCAGGTGTGTTGTGGAATGCTGATCAATGCCCTGCATTTAAAACCACATTCACTTAGTTACTTAATTTAATTCCGACAATAATTTAATCACAAAGGAAAACGACTTGATTTACTTACTTTATAGAAAACACTTAATTAAAAATTATACTAATTAACAAATTGTGGTGACTGTGCTGATCATTTATTATCAGGGTACGTAAAAGCTCGCTTTACGAGCGGCTCCTGATGTGGCTCTTCTTTGCACATGAACAATTTTCTTGTTTTGTTTACACTGTCCCTTGCTCATTCTTAGGAATTAAAATTACCGACCTGTTTCAATAATAAAAGACGATTTTTTTTTTATTTTTATATTAGGGTTCACAAGAGATAAAACATAAAAAGTACATAGTATACCAACTCTGTATATTATGATTTTATTCTTCGGAAAAATTTTATTTGCCAAAAAAAATAAGTTTATATATTTAAAACAACGCTCAAAATATATAAATTCCAATACGGAAACTGTACCGAAAATGTAGTTTTTAACACATGTCATAAATTTGATTTGGGCAGCTTTCGCAACAGTTTTTTTTTTCATATATCCCTAACTCTAAACTTACACCGATTGAGTAACACAGTGAAAAAACCAAAAACTTGTATATATAATGATGAAGAGCTGGACGCTGGAGTGGTACAATGGCTCACACGCGAGCCCGAGCTATTTAACGGCTCGGGCTCACGAGCGAGAGCCTGTAAGAAAATTTTTTTGGCTCCAGCTCGCGAGCGAGAGCTTTTAAGTAAAAATTTTTGGGCTCCGGCTCGCGAGCGGGAGCTATTTTAAAAAGAGCTTTTCTGGAGCGCTCTTTCGAGAGCCGGTCGCAAGCGAGCTTTTACGTACCCTGCTTATTATCGCAAGTAATTTAGAATACTACACGTTACGTGGCGACTCCGGCTGAGTGCCTTCAGATTCGCTAGTGAGTTTCAAGCGAAGAATAATAGCATCCAGTAATGATGATGCGTCGTGACGCTAGGTATGCAGGCCAGTAGCTAGAACCAAATTAAAGGTAGTACATCACAAATTTGAAGTAGGGTGCATATTTCTGGTGCATTTGGGATACATCAGTTCATGTGAGTGACATCATTTTGAAAAAAATACGCTTTTAGAACTCTAATTTTATTAGATTTTTTTATAGGCAAACTTAAACAGGTAACAATAAAAAGGTATAAATGGAACAAATAAGAAACATAACATGGGTTATTCCAGTCTTGTATTGTGGAATTTTCGTAGGACTTCGTCAATATCTATTTTGTCTATTCTTTTTAAATGCAAGAAATATCAAACCTGCCATTATCTCCTGACTCATAAGGATATTGATAGCAATTAGTATCGAAAAGGTAGATTCGCACGAAGCAGTACTTCACCCGATGTTGCGACTGATGCCAAACAGTTCATACGTTCTGAAGGATTTCCTAGGTCGGTATAGAAATTTTAATATTTTTTCACTCCGATCTCCTCGACCATTTAACTCATTCAAGTACCTTTCACAATAATATCCTCTTTTTTGAAAGGAGTTTTATTACCTGAAAAATAATTGCAATTGAGGATTTGTTTTTTTCTCATTAATTTCTTCACAATAATTATATATTTAAATGTTGAACAGATATGAAATATGTCCGTCAAGGCACAAACATGAATCTAGTAGATCTTCGAAGTCTGCAAATCTTCTTTTCATTTCAGCTGTCATTATGTCTACAGTTTCATAATACTTCGCTTTAAATAGGGGAGATTAAATTATGCCTTCAGCGTTTTGACAGCACTTAATCCTATAGATCTAATACCTTTACTACTTTTCTTCTAGGAAATATTTACAGATTCTTTCTACAATATTCTCAGCTTCTAACGTCAGGTTATGAATTTCTTCCTGGACGCATCCTTGAATCCCCTGCATGAACTAATCTGTATTATTCGGACATCAAGTAGATTTCATTATACCAATCTAAATGAAATAATGGACATAGAGTAGGTATACCAAGTTTGTCATTCCTTGTGTCATAGAAACGATTGTAGGTACCACAAAATTGATTGGACACCCACCCAGAATATTAAAAATTATTTTGGGTTTCTTAAAAATAAAATTACAGCATTCTGTAGGAGGTTATACTTTTACCAAGGGATCCGAAGTTAGCAATTTTAGCTGGAACAATATCTAAAATATTTGATAGCTCTTGAATTTCTCTCCGATATATCTTTCAAGAAGTTATTTGGAAAATCAATATTAGTTATCGAACAAATAAGCAAAAAATGTAGGTGTTGTAAATTTCATTTTGCTTGTTTCTCGTTTAGGGTTACTAGTGAAAAAATGTCTATTATGAAAGTTGTAGAGCATGAAAACTATATAAAATCATATATCTACTTTTTTCTAAAATGTCAATAATTTTAGAGCGCTCCGAAGGTGGTACCGTACGCGCGCCAATGAATGAATACGAATCCTTCATTGGAACTCTTTTCCACACCACCATTGAGGTATTGACATTTCAGAAAAAAAAGTATATGATTTTATATAGTTTTCATGCTCTACAACTTTCATAATAGACATTTTTTCACTAGTAATCGTAAACGAGCAAAAAGCAAAATGAGATTTTCAACACCCAAATTTTTCGCTTCTTTGCTCGATAACTAATATTGATTTTTCCAATTAAGTTCTTGAAAGATATATCGTAGAGAAATTCAAGATCTATCAAATTTTTTTGATTTTGTTCCAGCTAAAATTGCTAACTTCGGATCCCTTAAAAAAGTATAACTTCCTACAGAAAATTTTCACAATTTCTCTCATGGAGATGGACAGACGCGATATTCGATTCCAAGCAAAATTATCAAAATCAATATAAGTATGCGTCATAAAAACAGATTTATCCAAAAACCGATTGCATGTAGGTAGGTAGATGTAGGGCTCAAATAGAAGATAGCAAGGAAATTTAAGAGTTTTCCAGGCATTTGGGCAGGAAAATCGTTAAAATTTCAATAAGTTAAGAAAATGCTACCAATTCTTTTGCTTTGAAGTCCTATACCTAGCGTTATGAGGGTGAAGTAATAGTTCGACAATCGTTGAAAAGCTTAGACGGTTTACTCTCATCGGAGCTAAAATTCACCTTCATATCACAATGTAACTGGTGTTCTACATCACACTTCTCTGGCCTAATGGATGAGCGATCTTCCGCAAGTTATCAAGGGCTGCCTTGAGACGATTTAAATGCACAATCACCTCCTCTTCAACGGACTCAAGCTTATTTATATTATCAGTGATCTGAGCTTCGCCTAATTGCAAATACTCTGTCTTTCAGAATTTTTGTCCGCCTTCCGCGATACGTGGCATGACTTGCGAGTTCCATAATCGTTTCGTTAACCGATTTTCAACTATCACGTTATCAATCTTTCAGTTTGTTAATTTCGATTTTAATTAAAGTTCATTCGGACCCACGTTACGTCCCGGGTTTCGGACCCAAAATGTAAAAGAGATAAACGGTTCTTTAATTAAACGCCAGTTCCCATTTGAGACTTTTATTAAATATATCCCCAGATTCTACATAAGAGATACGAGCTCTTATCCTCTTAACTGTGTGTGTCAAAGTCCATTAGGAGACATTGGTATTCTACGTAAAGAGTAAAGAGATGTCAGACGTCAGAAGATCTCCTAACTTTGTGGAGATTTTGTGTTAAGAGATTTGATATTCTAGCAAACTAAAATATCTGCCAAATATCTCTTTACATAAGAGCTTCTCACCGAGGTACGCTTAAATCTCTTATCGTCATAGTTACAGAAATTGTTTTGTTTAAAAACCGAAATTTTTGGATACAAATGCTGTAAAATAAGCATACATATTTATATAATTCGTATGTATTATATAAATATGTACAAGTTTGTGAAATATAAAATAGTTATGTAATCTGAGCCATGCACAAAGGATAGTTCTGGACGGACGACTTAGATGCGTTTGCTATTTCTGAGGCTGTATAGAATTTCAGAATGCAAAATTTTTTGCCTTTTACCCTTAAGTGGGCGTATGTGGTCAGAGCAATTCTAACCGACAAAAAAACGTAGAACGCATTTTCTCTCGACCTTGCGTTTTCCAGTAGCTTTTCATCTTAGAACAATATTTTGAAAATCGTCGTCCTGGAGTCGTGTAACGTACGGTGAATCGATTGCGCTATCGACAGATGATTAATTTTTTTATGGCCGGAATTGGATGGTATAGATCTGGACAACGTTTACTTTCAACAAGACGGTGCTACGTGCTATACAAGCAACGAAACCATTGATGTTTTACGGGAAAGGTTTCCGGACCGTGTTATCTCTCGAAGAGGTGATCACAATTGGCCACCGAGATCTTGTGACTTAACACCTTGCGACTGCTTCCTTTGAGGCCACGTGAAAGAGAAGGTCTACGCCAAGAGCCTAGCGTCGATTCAAGACCTCAAAGATGGAATTCGTGAGGCTATCAAGGACATAGGGCAGCCACTTTGCGATTTGGCTATGGAAAATTTCATGAAAACGATGTGGTCCTGTAGGCGCGGTCGTGGTTGTTATTTGGCTGATGTTATTTTTCGTTATTAACGGCATACCTTTCTCTTAATAATGAAAGAAAGATGCGATCATTTATCTAAAAAAATGGAGTTTTTCTTTGAATATTAAGATAACACCTCTTATTGGAAAACCCTTTACTTTCTGACACGTTCGAAAAACACATGGTAGATCTTCGAAAAGTCTTTGTGAGGTTAGTAGCTTTCAGCCTTAATCTCAATAGGACTAAGTGTCGACTACTATAAAATATCTCGGACATATCATTAGCAGTACGGGAATTCAGCCAGACCCTGAGAAAATCACTGCAATCGATAAAATGCCAGAACCACCAAATGTCAAGCATCTCCTCTCGTTTTTACAGACTTACTCGTGGTATAGAAGATTCGTGCCTAACTTCGCCCAACAAAGTAAACCTTTAAGCGAGCTGACTAAGAAAAACGTAGAATGGTATTGGGGACAAGAACAAAATAAATCTTTTCGAAATCTTAGGAATGGATTAACTAGTTCGCCGGTAGTAAAACAAGCTGATGAAAGTAAACCCTATACTTTAAAGACAGACGCTAGCAATTACGCAGTAGGAGAAGTTATGATGCAGGGGGAGGGATCGGAAGAACACCCTTTAGAATACGCCAGCCGTCTGCTAAACTCAGCAGAGCCTTATTATTCGACTACAGAACGTGAGGCTCTTGCAATCGTGTGGGCTGTAGCCAAAATTCCGTTGTTACATAGAAGGTGATGAGGTAACAATTACAACAGATCCCCAAGCCTTAAATTGGCTTATGACTCTTAAGTCGCCAACTGGCAGGTTAGCCGATGGGCACTACAACTTCAGCGCTATAATATCCAGATAAAGTACATAACCGGACGTACAAATGTGGTCGCTGATGCACTATCACGTTGACCTTGCGAGGCAGAAAATTCAAAGGTCTGCGGAATATGTAGTGTATCTATAGATTTACCAAGTCGTGGTGCTAATCAGACACGTGATGAACAACTCAAAGATCCAGATCTGGAAAAAATCATTAAATGCTATGAATCTCAGCAACCCGTAGAAGATTGCGCCTACTGGAGCAATAAAGGATACCTACTCAATGGAGGAGTGCTCTACAGATATAATCCTGATATCGAATCTGATTATGCTCAGGTCCAGGTCGTTATCCCTGTACAGGAGAAAGCTGAAATACTGAAATAATACCATGATGACGCGACAGCAGGACATTACGGGTTTCAACGGACTTATAATCGTATCGTCAGCCGCTATTATTGGACAGGAATGCGAAAGTACATTAATGACTATATCAGAAGCTGCCCTCACTGTCAACGATACTAGGCTAGCAACAAGAAGCCAGCAGGACTCTTGCAGACTACAATCAGTTTGAAACCTTATCATTCGACTTGTTTGGACATTTGCCCGTATCTGAAGACAATAAGACGTGGATATTTTGCGTGGAGGACAATGCTTCCAGGTGGATCGAGCTTTTTGCACTAGAGAAAGCTACTGCTGATGTTTGTGCGAGAGTACTTATCGACGCAATTTTCTTGAGGTATGGTTTGCCACGGCGAGTAGTGAGCGACAATGGGACACAATTTGTTAGTGCTGTCATGCAGAAAGTCATGTTTTGTCTTGGTGTACACTATTCATTTACCCCAGTATACCATCCGGATGCTAATCCGGTCGAACGGGAGAATCGAGATTTGAAGGAGCAGCTGTCTATACTGGTAGCAGGTAATCATAGAGACTGGCCAAAGACGTATTTGATGACTTGAAGACCATTTTTCTAGGTGAAAACTTTGTTCCGGAAATAACCCCGTACTTACGCCAGCTTTCAGAAACTTTACGAGATGCCAAGGGAGTCCAGGAACAAAAGACTGAAAGTATGTAAACGATAGCCGACCGAAAAAGACGACCTGGTCTTTCATATCAGCCAAGAGATTATGTTTGGGTAGCAACATACCCAATTAACAGTATCAGGAAGGGGTATAGTGCCAAGTTTTTCCCTAAACAAGATGGCCCTTCTCTTGTAGTGAAGAAACATGGACCAAGCAGTTACGAGATAGCATCGACAACATCATCAACTGACACACTTGGGATATATAACACTTCAACTCTTACTTCGTATATTGGACCAGGACCTCCAGAATAAGCAAACGAGGACGATCTAAGAAGGATGACCAGACAAAATCTACTGACAGCTCGTCGAGACGACCACGGAGCCAGAGGGGGTGCATGTAACGCCACCACTGGGTTTTCGACGCCACTACCGAATGTTGAATATCACTGGCTACGAACCGTCAACTTGGTTATGTACCTTTTGCATATAACATTTATTTACTTCTCCCCCACTTGAATTCTTTCTATAAATATAATATGTTTTACTCTTCATGATTCATTAAAGTTCTAACTCTTGTAGAATAAAGTTGTTAAGATTGAGATTGTGAGTTCTTTTAATATTAATAACATTCCAGTTGTTATAGTTTTTTAAAGAAATTAAAAAACGTCTTTGTTATTAATCCAAGAATTGTGTTTTGATTAAAATCCGTGCCATTTTACGTATGCTTTATCTCCACTCTTCTTTAAGATTTTCTCTACAAGATATAGGTTTGTGTGTTTAACTTTCAGCAGCTCCAATTCATAAAAGACTCCTGTGATTCGATTTCCGTAATAATCTTCCAGCCGATATGTGATGGGGTCTGTGTTTTGAACTTTAATAATTTTAAAAATCTCAGCTGTCCAGTTTGGTGTATAGCATTTCTCAAATATATGCTTGTATTTGCTGATGCGTACAAAATCTCCAACTTTATGCTTTGCAGGAACAACAATTTTTATATGATTGTATACAGTTGAGAGCAGTTGTTACTCATTGGAGGTGTTGATATCACCTGGTCTCATTTTTGTGGTTCGGTATATTTTTGAGTTGTATTCAGTGAGCAGTTTCTTCACCATACCAATCCACTGATAAGTTCCAGTAAAGCTGAATTCCTTCCAAATAATATCCTTCAGAGTTCGGTTAAATCGTTCCACTATTAATGCTTTGAGGAAACTGTACGTAGAGTAATGATTAACTGCATGCTTCATCATTACATTTTTAAAGAGGCTGTTGTAGAATTCCTTTCCATCATTAGTCTGCAGGTTTTTAGGTATTCGTCCCTCGCTTAATATAGATTGCATGGCATCTCTTACTTCTACACCAGTTTTTCTTTTAATTGGAATTACCCATGCATATTTGGAGAAGGTATCAATTACTGTTAGCAGATAGTGGTAACCCTTGTTCGCATATTTGTTGGGATCCATTTTAACCAAGTCTGCCTGCCACAAGTCATCTAGTCCTTTGATAATCACACGACGCCGTTTAAATTTTTTTCTAGCTGGTTTATGCAGCTCATCATTTACCACTTGTCTCTTACTCATCGTCATTATAAACGAAAAAGATTTCTGAAGAGTTTTTACTCATATAAACCATCTTTTGGTGTCAAGTCTTTTTTTTAATACTGAAGTAAACAGACAGTTTTCAATCTTCGCGATTTCGTCATTGATATATAGCGTTAAACTTGCCACCTCTATATTAATAGTTTTTCTTATTTCTTCCACACTTATTTTAATTTTCTTGTTAACATAGTCTTTGGTAGTAGCATCATCATTTTCAAGGGGTTCCCCAAGTGGTTTGAGTTCAGATCGTAGTCTCCGTTTATCTTTAAATTAAATCCAA
Organism: Dioctria rufipes; assembly: GCA_963924295.1. Classification (NCBI taxonomy): domain Eukaryota; kingdom Metazoa; phylum Arthropoda; class Insecta; order Diptera; family Asilidae; genus Dioctria; species Dioctria rufipes. The sequence continues at coordinate 111,543,583 of OZ002743.1, read as the reverse complement.
TACCCAGCTCTCCTTGTTCACCAGCTGGACCCTGAGCTCCTTGTTTACCAGCCGGTCCTTAATTCCTTGTTCGCCGGTTGGTCCCTGAGCTCCTGTTGGTCCTAGTTCACCTGGTTTCCCAAGATATCCTCGCTTAGAGAAACGTCCAAGCTTGTCAACGTTCATCTGCAGATTGTGTAGAAGAATGGCAATGAAGTAGTATTTAAACTATAATATCTGCTGCTCGCAACTCGTGCAGGGTAGATACAATTTCATTGTTGTGACTATTGCTTCCAGCCTGCTTTGATACCATTAAAAGGCGCAGTCTATCCGCTAATTCATTTGGGTCATCCAAATAAATGTGATCAATGTTTTCCTTAGGCAGACGCATTAGTCCCATACCTTTATGCTGTATAAGCTTACTGATTATAGCTTTATACTTAGCCCCTATATTACCTTTTATTTGTCCATCTTCAGCATCGTCACGTTTATATGCATTGGTGACTCTCAAAATAGATCCATAATTAGTTAAATCCTCTTTAGTATATAGACTTTTTACTGGATATTTCATAAATAGCAGCTCACATAACCACAAAGTTGTTTTATAGTTAGTTCTTCCCCTTGATAACAATATTTCTTATATCATCAACTTCAATCGTTGGATTGCCGATTCTCTACGCGTTGTCATCATAGTAAACTCCATAGGTTGGATCATTTTTACGGCTATTATCAGTGAATAGTTTTAAACAGTCTGAAACTATGTATCCAGACGTATCGGAGGAGGTGACAGGAGACCTTCCTATCAATGTTCTTGAATATTGCGAATTCTTCTTCAGATGTTAAGGAATAATCTCCATAATCTATAGGTGGGCCTCCATTTTAACATATTTTCGTTTTGGAGGGGTAAAAGTTTCCGCAAAATCGCTGTCTTCTTTTTCTTCTTCTTTTGGCTCCAATTTGACTGGTGGCTCGTTTTTACTATAATGGTGTAAATAATGTCGGAACTGGGAGACGAATGCAGTCTCTTGAATTGAGGGGACATTTATTTTAGTTCTTCTGTCGACCATCAAGTTGAAATTTTTAGTACGTTAGTTAAGCACTGCCTGACCGAAATGTTCCTCTGATACGTAAAAATCGAAAACATCTGGATGCTCTTTGTGGTATACTGATTTGTTGTATACGTCTCTTATTGTCGAATTTGTTTGTGATCCACCAACTGCTATCACTATCGTCAGTAAAAAGAAAAATCTCAATAATATTTATAAGTTTATTTGTTTGTTTAATTTTTACGACACTGCATAATTTTATTAAAAAGGCAAACCAAAACCGACCAAACGCTCAGCAAACAGAATCAGTCGAACAATTTTTTTTTTTAAAGGCGCGAGGCTATTGCCATTAAAGTCCAAAGTTAACTCCGTGGGCTTTTCTTTTTCAGGTGCCCAGTTTATCTGTTCATTCATCGGTCAATTCGCTGACCCCGCAGTTCAATTGAATGGTCGTAGTTCGCCTATTTGCAATTTCGAATCTCACCTCTAAGACAACAAACTAATCGCAAAATATTTTTGTTTTTTGTTTTTTTATTGTCGACCTTGCTGTTCATTCTTTCAATCATACGGATTGTCACTGTGAAATTTGATCGCTTGTTCATTTAACTAAAGAATGGAAATGCAAGGTTGAACGCATAGATATTGCGAGCTTTCGTTTGTTTCATTTTTTGTTGATTTGTTCTACCTGCAGAGTGCAGGCAAAATATAACGAAAGGTGAATGAACCGCTGATGCAGTGCATTTCACCAATTTGTATAAACATAAGTTGAAAGAACTTTCGATGCATGCAAATGATAATGTAAGTGTAGGTATGTACATGCATAGTACTACGAGATTTCCAGCTTTGGGAATGTGAACTGTAACAATTCCTTCCCCATTGAAAGAAGGGGATTATTCTTGGAAGACGAAGAATTCTCATGGGAGAAGTTTGAACGTAAATATGTAGTTGGATTTGTCTCGGGTTGAAGGTTTTAGTTTCCTGTAATTAATTTTTTTTTTAATATGGTGATCTTCTTATAGTCTATCTAATGCTATATCATTATGTACATATGCAAACAAGAATTGATGTCCTTTACCTTACTTTTCTAATACAAATGTATGTATGTATATCTCTATTTATAAACAAAAGCTATGCATGCAATATTATAATTTTCTTATAGCTATGTTCTGTAGGAGGTCAGAATTATCTTTTTATCTGTCTCTTTTTTTTTTTTTTTTTTTATGCAGATAGATGATTTTATAGTAACGTGAATCTGCTGTTTTTGATGGAGTTGTACAGTGATTTTCTTTTATTATTATTATTTTAACGTAGTACCGTTTTATCTAACTGGTGTGCGTTGAGGAGAGCGTCAAATTTGGTTTTTATCTACGTTGTACTTAGTTTTAGGGTACTGTTCTTTCCACTGTTTTTTTTTTGTGTGCTGATCTGCCATTTTGGGGTTTCTCCTTTGAGGAAATCAAGTTCATTTTGGTCATTCAAAATGTTGCTGCTAGAGACGATACGGCGTGCTCCACTTAGAACGCTCCCTAAGCTAATCGCCAGAGTTCAGGGGATTTTGGTCCTGTCAGTTGTTCAGATTTGCAGGGGCCTATTCGGCTGCGGGTGTACCAGAGAGGACGGCGCACCTAGGCTATTTGGATGGCTGAAGCTATAGCATGGAGGTCAGGCCTTGTCCGCAGCTGGTAGTTTTCCTTTTATTAACATTGTGGTTCTTTTTCCCTTTTAGCTGGAACTTTTGTCCTCTCGGGAGAGTTTGGAGTATGCGGTTGCTGTATTCCTACGTGGGACGTAATTTTTTATTATGTGCGCTGTGTCAGCCCTTCCTCCGAGTTCCGGCCGTTTAGCCCTGACGACGAGGACGTAGTTCGCCCCCAATCATCTAATTATGTCGACGAGTATTGGGGTTCAATGAGTGCTTCGCTTAAAATTTTGTGACGGTGTCATTACTTACTGAAATATTAAAAAAAATGTGTGTAGAAAGGTTGTGTGTTTTTGTTTTTAAACCCGCTTCCTCTCCCCTTTTCAGACTATTTTTTTTTTTTGGTTTGACTTATTTGTAGTATACTGCTGTTGTTTATTTTCTAATTTATTTCTACTATGAAGTTTATGCTATTAGATCTTGTGCTTACAACTGTATATTTTTGTCCTAAAACTACCTTGTCTCTATTGGTACTTTACGATTTTTTACGTTTAAAACTTTTTTTTTTATAATGTTATATATACATTTATTTTATTTCTATGAAATTACCCTTTTACATTTTCTGTTTCCTTTTTTCCTGTTATGATCGTTGCATATTCCAATTTTTTATTATCTCTATATACACTATAGTTATTTTGTTCTGATATTTCAATTTTGCTACTGTCCTTTAGTTCTAGGTTATTGTATTATAGGTAATGCTTTTTATACATGGCTTTAAATTTTGTGGTACCATCAGGGGTAGCGCCCGCGATTTGTTTTGAGATTACTTGTACTGTTTTTTGTTTCGGCATACTTTTACTACGCACTAGCGGTTTTGGATCGGCATAAGTGGGTTCCTCTGGAAGGTTTTCTTTGGACGGTGTTAAGGCGCTTACCTTATACATTTTCTTGATTATATAAGGGTAAATACACTTTACCATGACATATATTGTTATCGCAAGGACCAGTAATCTGGTACAGGATATGGATGAGGTTGCCAATATCCGGCATATTTTCAGCCTTTTCCGTTCGGTCAATCTTGTTATTTTTGTTTGGATTTCTTCCAACGATAGCGTGCTTTTGCGAATGAGTTCATTTGTTACATCTCAAATTAGTAAGTCGGGCTCTGATGTTGGGCATTTGGTTGCCTCGGGGAATAACTGTGTTAAATTTACTTCAAAATTGGAGTCTGCTAGTGAGGGAAAATATGCTGGTTGTAGTATATTAAGTGGGTGCTTACTCTCTCCTTCGTAGTGTAGCACCTGTGCTCCTAGTTGAATCTGGCATTGTTTTGTCAGGTCTAATGTTCTTTGACTCTTGAGTTTGGAGATGGTATATCGGTTAAGGCACGTAATATGAACTACTGCGGCAAATGAAAACAGCCAATCTTGTTAAGTTTTATTAAGATATCCGGTTCTGGGATCTGGACTCTCAGAGTACAGTGCGGGCTTTCATTTAACGAGTTCAAGATTAATTTGACTATACATTCCTTAGAAGATGTCGCTCTTGTTATGGGTGCGTTCAGTCTTCCCGCATAGGTGGTGTGTGTAATTTTCTTCATTCCTTTAAAATTTTCCAATTTCAGGAGCAGGAATACCTGCGTTGTCAACTGGCTGGCAACATGTGAATACTCTATATCTGGTATTAAGAAATGATCAGACCCAGTATGAATTGGAAAACAGCGTATTTGATATAGTTTTATGTAAGGCATATTCAAGACTGGTAGTGTTATCCTCACTATTAATTTATTATCTTGGAGGTGAGATTGGGCTCCGGATGTTTGGTATAACAAAGAAAGACAGTTTTGTTGTCAAAACAGTATTAGGGGATACTAGCAAAGGGTGTATATGGATTTTTGCTGGTTATTATTATGTCTAGCAGAGACTGTTGACGGAACTCAATCCCTACCACCTGGAGTAATAGACTGGACAATATTTCTTGAATCATTTGTCTTATGGTCAGATTCTCAGTTATGTTATGTAGATCATTTAGTTGGTAAGCTATTTGACTTTGTCGGTCCATGATCATTACTAAAGGCTTCTGAATCTGTTCCAATGCTGTCTTCACTACGCTTATTTGTTGTTTTTCCAGTTCAGCTAGTGTGTGTCTGTTCATTGGCTTCGAATTCCTCTAGCCGGTTGTATATCTCGTCTTCATTCTTACTGTCCATAATTCCGAACAGAGCATGGCGTTTCCAACTCCGTCGAAGAACGATCGTTTAGTTCGTGATTTGGGAACTCTCTTATCGTGCTCGCACGTCGTTTTATATTTGCAATTGTGGCGTGTATCTGCTTTTGCTGAGTGTTACACAAATCTTCTTTCTCCGCTTATTTGTTGTTTTTCCAGTTCAGCTAGTGTGTGTCTGTTCATTGGCTTCGAATTCCTCTAGCCGGTTGTATATCTCGTCTTCATTCTTACTGTCCATAGTTCCGAACAGAGCATGGCGTTTCCAACTCCGTCGAAGAACGATCGTTTAGTTCGTGATTTGGGAACTCTCTTCTCGTGCTCGCACGTCGTTTTATATTTTCAATTGTGGCGTGTATCTGCTTTTGCTGAGTGTTACACAAATCTTCTTTCTCGGTGCTGTTCACACATAATCGATGCACTAGGTGTTCCGTATGCTCTGCAAGTGTAGTTTGGTTTTTTAACTATACGAGGTCCAATTCTGTAAATATGTTCCAGGTTGTATGGTATACCATCAACGTTCCCAAGTCTTTCAGCAGAATTCCTGTTTTGTTGAGGGTTGTCACTCTGTAGAGTTCCTCTGCTATTTCTCCCGCCGTGAGTTGGAGAAACAGCATGAAAATTAATAGTGATTCCATGCCTGCAGGAAAATGAAGTAGTTTAAAGCAGTGTTTTGGATGTCATACTCGCTTGTGAAGGTGAGCCGGTAGTTGCTAACACCGCGAGTTTCAGTAAAAGAAGATGTGCCTATATATATATATCCTGAAATCGGCCAATAACAGTATACTCATTTTGTACATAAAGAAAGCTCGTCAAAGAGAATTAAAAAAAATGTTCGGGGGTGGATTTACTTTGTAGGATATTGATCAGATTAGGACTGATTTAACCGTACGAGGTGCGTTTTTCATTCATGGATAGTTTTTAGGCGGTTATTATGTACAGTCGCGAGTATTTTGCCAATTTTTTATGGTTTATTAACCGGACTCGTGGCAGCAGTTACTTGATATGGTCCTGTCTAGATCTGAGGGAGCTTATGTTTCCGAATCTCGCTCTTGAGTACGAGTAAGGAGCCGTACAGATTTATGGTAGTAGCCCTTTGATCGGTGTTTGCTGAGGAGCAAGTTTTTTTGAGCCGTTGCGTACGATTTCTGGAGCTTGTACCATAGTATGCGGTAATAGTTTTCATGATTATAAACGGGTTCGGGGTCCCATTTTAAATTAGTGGGGATATCCGTTGTGAAGCCGAAAAGGCAGTCCGTTGGGGTGAGTTTGGTACCCTCGTGTACACTGTTATTATACACGAACGCAGCGGTTCGAAGATACTGATCCCATGTTTTCGAATTTTCATCTACAACAGTACGTGTATATTCGATTAAGGGTCTATGGGCACGTTCCTATGCTCCGTTCGATTGAGGGCGATATGCTGAAGTTTGCAGTTTTTTCACTCTAAGAAGTTTGCATACCTTTTGAATAGGTCACTAAGGAAATTCGATCCCTGATCGGTGACTATCCTCTTCGGAATGCGATAGCGTGTAACGATTTTGTCGAAGAAAATGTGAGCTACCGTAACTGCTTCCGCATTAGGTACTGCATACCAGTCGACAAATTTAGTAAGGTTATCTTGGAAAGTCAGGATATATTTATTTCCGGGCGTGGATTCCTCTAATGGGCCCACAATATCGAGGTAAACTTTGTCGAAAGGTTATCCTACGATATCTGTTATCATCATTGGCATTCCAGTTTGAGGTGAAGCTTTCATGGTTTGGAACTTTGAGCATTTCTTAATGTATTTTTTAATATCCCTAAGCATATGTCTCCACCACTACTTGCCATTAATTCGCTTATAAGCTTTTATTACACCCTGGTGGCCGCCAAAGGGAGAATCATGATAATCCTTCATTATTGTCGTGATTTCCTTGGGGCTTGTGATTTTCTCTGGGGTTGTTGGTGTCTTAATTTCTTACACTGTCTGATCGAGCTCAATAGCGGATTTTGAATATGTCTCAGTTGATTGAATTTCGTCTGTTTCCGATGTTTGTTCCTTACTTTTGGTAGTGGAATTCTGTTTGTCCTCCAGTACCTTTTGTTTTTGGGCTCGAGGCGCTACGTAGCATTTAGCGGGCTCCTTTTTCCTGGTGGCGGATTTACTGTCCTCCACGTCGGATTCCATTCGATGGTGGACTGTGGCTTTTACCATTAAGGTACTACCTGAAATGTCTGCTTTGACCTCTTGTGGGATTCGACTCAGGCATCAGCGTTTGTATTATACTTCCCGGACTTGTGTTCGATGTTATAATCAAATTCTGACAGCTTTGTGGTGAAATCCCACCAAACGGGAAGTAGGATCTTTGACATTGAAGACTCCTCTCAAGGGCTTATGATCAGTGTATACCGTGAATTTCCGGCCTTGGATGTAGCCTTGGAGGTAGCATCGGGAATTCCTTGTAGCCCATACAATGGCTAACCATTCTTTCTCTATAGTATAGTAGTTTTTTTTTTGCCTTGTTTAAATACGGCTTTCATAGGTAATGGGCTGGTTATTTCCCACCTCTCCTTGAGAAAGAACTACTCCTATAGATTCATTACTAGCGTCCGTGGTGAGGTTGAATGGTTTCGAAAAATCTGGATAAATTAGAAGTGGTGGGGAAACCAAGGCTTTTTTAATAGTTTGAAATGCTTCCTGGCATTTCTCCGTCCAAGGGAATTTCACAATTTTGCGAAGTAAGTTCGTTATTGGACGTACTATTTTGGAGAAGTTAGGTGTAAACTTTCTGTAATAATTGGCAAGTCCTAAGAAAGATAGGACTTGCCTGACAGTTCGCGGAGCAGGAAAATTTTGAGCGCAGGTCGTTTTACTAGGATCAGGAAGTGCTCCTTCGCTGGAACATTTATGGCCTAAATAGACCACTTCTTTTCTGAGGAACTGGAATTTTTCAGGTTGGAGCTTGAATTTGTGTTCTCTGCGTCTATTGAAGACTTTCGATGTTTATTGTTGTGATCCTCTAAATTTTTCAAATAGATGACAACATCATCTATGTACACAAAACCCTCCAGGCCTTGTAGGCTTGTTGATATGAAGTTCATTAACCTTTGCAATCAACAAGAACTTGGTGGTATCCATTGACAAAATCAAGGGTGGTAAAGTACCTTGCGTGACCCAGTTGGTCGAGAATGTCTTCGATTCGAGGTAGCAGAAAAGCGTTGCCTATTGTCTTTTCGTTCAGTTTGCGAAAATCTACCACGACTCGCCACCTTTTTTCACCTTCTGGGCCCGCCTTCTTGGGGACCATGAGGAGAGGTGAACTCCAAGGGCTTCTGCTTTGCTGGACAATGTCATTCTCCAGCATTTTTTTCAGCTGCTCGTTTATAACTTCACTTTGGGTCTCAGGTACATTTTCTGGTTAATTGGGGCCTGATCTTGTAACAAGGGTATTCTGTGGGTGATAGCATTCGTGTGAGTGAGTGTATCACCTTTGAAAAAAACGGTATCGTCCCGATATCGAAACTTTTTCATCCGCGTTTAGAGTCTCGCCAAACTTGAGTTCCTGCTCTAACCTGGCGAGACGTGGGCTATTGTCTAAGCCGTCCAGCTCATCGTAAGCCGGGTGTAAATATCTCACGTGGTGCAATATTACCGTGGTATCTGCAGAGTGTGTTGTTTGCATAACGGTTATTTTCTTCTCTGCTGGGGACTTATAATTGTTCTCGTCTCCCTTTGTGTGTACAATATTATCTTTCTGTTTAGTTCATATGGTGTCTTTCCAGTACCGAAACGTGTCTGTAAGCTATATGTTTATTTTGTGTTCATTGATTCGATGCTTTTTAGTGTCTTTTTCTTTATTAAACTAACCTCAGCGCCAGTGTCCACTACTAGTTTTTTTTTACCGTTCAGGCCTATATGTAGTGGGATATTATATGTAGCTACACATGTTTTGGGCGACTGAGGGGACCCTATTTTACTTAGTGGGGTTTTTAAAGTCGAGCCGGAGAGTTTTGGGCCGACTGTATGTCGTTTCCCTGACTCTGAGCTTCCCAGTTTTGCTTTTGTCGGCATTCGTTTCAATTATGTCCACTTCGACCGCAGAAATCACATTTGAATCTCACATTGTAGACACGGAGTTTTTGTTGATCTCGGGAATCTCTTGGTTTTTGGGAGTTTTGAATATTTGTTGGGAGTTTACGGTGGCGCCTACATTCGCAAACATCATGACAATATGCTTTGCACCTTTCACAATACGAAGTGTTTTTTCGTTTGAAACAGTCAGTATATCTATGTGCTCTTCTACTACAAAAACTACATTTAATGTTCGGGATATTAGGAATGTTATTTTTATTATTTGTATATTTATTTGTCTGTAATTGTAATGCCTGTCTTGCGTATTTTTTGCGCTTGAGGCCTGTATGTGCGAAGTTGGGTTTATTGCTGGAAATGTAGGTGCTGGATAAGTAAGAGAGGTGTGTGAATAAGCCTGATGTGAATTCATTGTTAACTGGTCGTATAAATTGGGCGAAATTAGTGTGGGTGAGTGAAGCTGAAAAGCGCTTTGTTGGAGCCTCTCCATATCCAATGCTTTTTGTATTAAGTTTTGAAGTATTTCATCCCGTATCGTCAACAGATATTGACATAAATGTGGATTATGGACACCACCCTTCAGTGCGTTTTTAGCGAAGTCTTCCAACTGTTAATTAACCGCTGGGGCTTCTGCTGCATTGTACTTAGTTTCTGCTGCATCTTTGCAGAGAACTAGTGATTGTTTCACTCTCGATGTGAAAGTGGCTAGAGCTTCTGGTGGAAATTGGCGAGATGTAATTATTTATTTTTCCCGCGGGCGGGAATAGAACCTAGATTTGTTAGAATCGGGCAATGATGGAGAAAGAAGAACTTGATTTAGAATCATTAAAAATAAAAGTTCTTAAAGTTCTTCTTTCTCCATCATTGACCGATTCTAACAAGTGTAGGTTCGTTTCCCGTTCGCGGGAAAAATAAATAAAAATTGAATTTACAATTTATTTGTGCGCTTTCATCGTTACTGGTTAATGCCAGCTGAAAGCAAAATGTGGCTTAGTAGGCTAGTGACAAAAGTAACAAATTGATAAATGCAAGAGGGAAAATCATCTGTCTCGTTAGCTCAGTGGTAAGAGCAGTCGCTCGGCTAGCGGAAGATCCCGGTTTCAAACCCCGGACAAGGCGGTTGTTTTTTCTTCTTGCCTTTATAAATTTGATTTAGAATCATTAAAAATAAAAGTTCTTAAATTTCTTCTTTCTCCATCACGAGATGTAATTAATCTATTCACTAACTCTTGATAAGTTTCCCGGGGGAGATATGCCCGATTGAGCCGTTCTTCTGCCTCCCTGATTGTGACAGGAATGTTTGAAGCGAACAGTTTTTATGCCTCGCCTCGAAGTCTAGTGGGGAAAATTTCAAGAAAGGCTGTTTGCTCTTCCACTGATATGCACTGGGTCACTTGCTTACAGCAACCCAGAAACGTTTGGAGTTCTAAGCTCAACTTTGGGTTCACCAGAAAAAAGGGGAATCAATTGGGATGCCAATTTGGCTACCTTGGCGTAGTCTGCCGTTTTTAATTTCGACTTTTTTACCTGATACGTAAATGACAGCCATTCCGATATAACTGTCGTCTGAACTGGTTTCCAAAAGGGAATCGCCCAGCCAATTCAAAACTATTTCATCCGCGGATGGCTTGCTATCACTGACTTCACTTTCATTTATTCCAATACTATTTTCCTTAGTTTGTGGGTTTCTCTCACTGTATGTTCTAAATATTTTAAATCTGAACTTAAATTTGAATTTCTTTGGCTTACTTGGGCAGAACCTTGAAGTATTGTTCCGCTCCGTAATGTTACTCCTCTGAGCTGCTGCGATGTCTTCTTTGGAGTTGATGCGGAAGGTAGTGGGTGGAGAAGATCCTGTATCTGGAACTCGTGGCTGCATTAACGCCGTTGTTGGAGTTCCTCTATGGTTGTCTCCTGTTTCTCTGGCTGAAGTCGTGCTGAAGTACCGTTGTTTTCCGACATATAACTTTCTATTTTTTGGCACAGGGGGGCCTTAGGCCTGCTTCCTATATTCCCTGTGCTGCCGTGGTTGTGTAACTAGGGGGTCTTATTGCCTTCTTCGTGCTCCCTTTGGTGTAGCTTGAAAGGGGGCTTTTTAGCCTATTTCGCAGTTCTCCCAAGCTTTAAACTGTTGGCAGACTTCCTTCAATGAGTGGAAGTTGTTATTCTTCCTTGGAGTTAACTTCTTTCGATATCCTAGACAGGGATGAAGCCCACTTATGTCCCACGTTGGCACTTTGTGCTTTGATGAGGGGATATTAGATTAGATTAGACCAAGCAGCCTAATCTAATTAACTCCTTGTTGTTCGCAGGAAAGCGGATTTTCAAGCTCTTATGTTTTTTCTTTTAGCTTAGAAAAATCTGGCTTCCACTATCCTATCGTCGAATGCACTAATTTGTTTGTGATGCACCAACTACGATCACTATCGTCAGTTAAAAGAAAGATCTCAATAATATTTATAAGCTTATTTGTTTGTTTAATTTTTACGACAACGTATAATTTTACTTTATTATTACTTTTATTATTCTAAACTCCTTTTTTTATTAAAAAGGCCAACCAAAACCGACCGAACGATCAGCAAACAGAATCAATCGAAAAAATCTTTTTTTTTAAAGGCGGGAGACTATCCTCATTAAAGTCCAAAGTTAACTCCGTGGGCTTTTCTTTTTCGGGTGCCCAGTTTATCTGTGTTCATTTAACTAAAGAATGGAAATGCAAGGTTGAACGCATAGATATTGCGAGATTTCATTTGTTTCATTTTTGGTTGATTTGTTCTACCTGCAGAGTGCAGGCAAAATATAACGATAGGTGAATGAAGCGCTGGTGCAGTGGTTTTCACCAATTTGCATAAACTTAAGTTGAAAGAACTTTCGATGCATGCAAAAGATAATGCAAGTGTATGTACGTACATACATAGTACTGCGAGATTTCCAGCTTTGGGAATCTGTACTGTAACATATTGGCTCTCTCCTGCAATAACATCTCTTATATCTGAGCCAGAACATTTGTTTCATCTCCACATCTAACAGTGACAATACGAAGCGCTTGTATAAATCTGCTCGCAATCGTGTTGTGTCGGCTATACGCAGAGTAAAGCGTCAGTTTTATAAAAACAAATTGAACCAAAGTTTACCAGCCAAGTTGCTTTGGAGTAATCTGAGGAGGGCTGGTGTCAGTTCTAGTAAGGATAGTGGTCCTACTTGTGATTTGTGCCGCAATGATCTAAATAAATTCTTCACCTCTACTCAGGGTATTGTCCAGGATTTTGCGGATAATCGTGATCGCTTTGTTGATTTTTCTGGATCCAGCTTTTCCTTTAGGTGTGTGGATGCTGACGAAGTAGCTGTGGCTATCTTCTCTATAAGATCTGATGTGGTAGGAAAAACGTGTTATGTACGATTGAGGACTTTTCATCACTTGGTTGGCGTTTGTATTGGTATGTTAAACTGAACATAAACGAAACATCGGATGAAAATATATGCAATGCAACATAGAACAAAATACTTATACATTGTTTAGATGTTTTTTAAACCATGCTTAGAAACGTCAACAACCAAATGCTCAGCCATATTATTAATAGTAATGCACATACAATTAATAGGTTCGTGCATCCTAAAGTTAGACCTTGAGGAGTTAACTTGCAACAGAGGTAGCATTCTCAAACTATCAGGGAAAAAGATTTTATTATATAACAACGGAGAATCAGTAATCATGTTTAAGAGTTGATGCATAAAAGTTGCATCAGGAACCATGCGACGTTTTTCAATCGAGTATATATTTAAAAGCTTCCAGCGATCCTCACAGGGTGGAAGATAGTAAAGGGAAAACGGTTTGAGTATTTTGGAATATCGCTCATTTGGCACCCAGAAGGTGTGAATAATTTAGTAAAAGCGCCGGAGGGCTATCCAATAACCTATCCTGCACATCAACTGAGACAGCTGAGATATATTGAGGGGAATGTAGTGTTGTTTTTCTGCTGTGGACCTCTAGAGGTTTTTTTTATGTTTATTTTAAAGTATTATGCCTTATCTACCGCTGGAGAGCTTCCACTAAAACTAAGTTTCTATTAAGCGATTCTAAGTCAGCCTGAATAAATTCTTCGGAATTTAAGGTGGACATGTTTGTAGAGTCTAGATATGATAAGCAAGATCAGGCAAACTCAAAATACCCACTTGATTTGACCTGTAAGATCTGGAAGAATTAACTTTTGTATATTTCAAGGTAGCAAATACAGCACACCTTTTTACCTAGACCCATCACGATATTCAGAAATTTCAACCGATTAACTTAATTGGCATTAACAATCCGAAATGTGTCACTGCTATTTTTGTATAGTTCGCAAGCACTAAACTTCCACTTCATTGTGCTTTTTTCTTCCATACAACACTATTTTTATCAGTACATGTCTTTTAACCTTTAATCTTGAGTCTTTCTTTTAGAAAATTAGTCAAACGATAAACTTCATGATAATTTTTCGGACTTTCGGATTTTAAAATTAAATTGTTACGAATAAGATATTTCGATCGCTTTAATTATTTATTCCACACCTTGCATTGATCTTACTTGTTTAGGTAAAGCTTGTAAACTTCGATTTACTGAAGTGTTCAATTACTCAATATGCAAATGTAGACGCAAACCTAAAATCCCAGGTACCGCACCTGATGTAGGCTAGAGCGAAATGTAGAGAAATATATTCTTTTCTGATTTTTAAATCGAAAGACAATCCAAGCACAAAATGATATATATTTGCACATAAATGCAGTTTCTGCAAGAAGAAGAAAGGCTTATATAATTTACAGCTAGGTAAGAGGATTTATAGATACACTACGTAGATAAATATGTATATAAAATTTCCGAAGGCACAAATATGAAATACGGTAAATTTAAAAATTCAAATCTCTAAAACGAAATCGGACACCATCAAAATTTTTTGCACAAAGATAAGTTACAAAATTAAAATACAAACAAACTGTTAGAGGTCCCCAGCAGAGACAAAAACACTACATGCCCCCTCAGTGCAGCTTCCATATTACGTTATTTTGGGTTGTGGTAATTTTAAAAATTCTTATCTCAAAAACGAAGCCAAATACCGTCTCAATTTTTTGTACATAGGCAGGTAAGACTTCCAAATAAAAAAAACGAAGGACAAGTACGAAAATTTGAGAAAAAATACTATAATTAACAAAAAATCTTTTCGTTCGTGTGCTGCCATATTTTTTTATGAAAAATGTGTAGTAAACTTTGAATCAGAAAAATCGGGTTTCCATTCTCGGGATATAATTTTTTGCAAATTACGTTTCATCGTAAATTCACGAAATTTCTAGCCAACCTAGCGGCGGGTTAGGGCGTGGTAGGATATAGCAAAAAAATATGGCTGACGTTTTGGTATTCCATAAAAACTTTGAAAGTTTCATCCAAATCGGAGAAGATCTGGCTCCAAAGTAATAGGTTTCATGTGGAATGGCTGCTTGGTAAAATAAAATCTTATTGCTTCACGATGCTTATAAGTAGAACTTTTGCGATGTGATATAAAACTGATAATGGAGGTATTGTAATCGTAATAGTAGGTATTGCAATATGCAAGAAAATTTTTTAGACAGCGATGCTTTTTTTTTTTTTTTTTTTTTTGGTTTTATAATCGTAATCACAGTTGTATAATTTTCAAAGTCATTTAATATTGTGGTATAATTATACGCCTTTCAACAGTTTTTAACTTACAGACATATAATGCGCGTAATCCTAAAAATTCGAATCTGGGGCATTTCGAAAATATTGTTACGAGCGTGGCTTTCGGTTCATTATTCAAAACACAATATTTCAAATGTAATTCACAAGTCCTCTTTATTACATTCAAAATCACTAACAATCACAAATAATCACTACTTTCAATTATTACTAGTACTGCAGTTCAAATATTCGCAATCCAATTAGAATACTTTGTTCTGTTTACTACGTTCAGTTCACGGTCTAAGATAAGACACACTCCTCGGGTGATAAAGGTCGTATTTATACTCTTCAAGTTTGTTTAAAATCTTTCCGAAGATTCCATTTTAGAAATATCGGTTCTTCGAACCTGAAGTTGTTTATGCCCGCACATTATAGATTTCGCTTTTTCTTTTCTATTGCATGAAATATGATTCTCCGAAAGTTGTTCATGTCCGTACTTTATTAGTCATTTCCAATAGATATCTCCTTTTTCGTTTGCACGTATTAATATAAACAACATTTTTACGAATTCATACATTATTTTTTCCCATACTTCGATTTTTTTTTCTTTTTTTATTATTATTAAGCCAAGTTCAGGGGATAGCTTTTGACACAAAGCACGGCATGGCAGGAAGGAGATAGTAAAAGTACTAGGGGATAAAATGAACTTCATATTGTGCTCGTTTAATACTTAAATTGTCGGTACTATGTATGAGCGTAGGGAAATCGACTTAGAAGTCAATTTATTACACATTTTTCTTTATAGCTGGCTATTTTTAATTCCTGAAGCTGATAATTTGAATACAAATATAATTTTTAAATCGATTTGCGTTCCAACAACATTTTATAAACTTTTTGAATTTCCTAAACTCATGATTTTTAAATCCTACATGAATTCTCATAGGATATGGTAAATATGTCATAGTATTTGTATTGCATTGAAATAATGCTGGAAGAGCCAAATGAATTGGATTCAAACTCATAAATATTATTAGTTACTTTTATTTTTACATCCCCGTCTGCCGTCGTCTATGCGTCTCCACGATAACTTGAGATCACACTAATGGTTTTGCCCCTCAAGAATTATGGTTGTCCAAACAAAAATTTTCGGATTTGTTTACGTTTTCTTTAATTTAATCTCTATTATTTTTGCAAAAACGTCGTTAACATAAGTTTTTTTATAAAAACTGTAAACTGTAGACTTCCGTTTTTAATTTAACATATTACACCCTATATGCTATTCGTAGCCCTTTAAGAGTTTTTAGCTCTTAACCCAACCGGTTTTCAAACCTATTCTCAACGATAATTTATTCCTTTAGCACGTCATTGTAAAAGATATCGTGTAATTTCGGTGTGACCTGAATTCATAGGTTATGAGTTAATAACTATTTAATGGATACAGTATGTATCTGCAGCACTTCAAATGAAGATAGTAAGTAATGGATACGTAAATGATGTTTCGCCCGGTGATAATTATGACTGAGTATAATAATGACTTGTAATTTTTTCTTTTTCTTGACAATGTATAAGGTTTTGTTTGTATAGGACTGTCGATGCATATCAATGGCTGGAATTTATGTAACTGGCTTGTTTTTCTTTCTTTTTTATGTACTAGGCTGTTACTGTCTTGTGTATTTTTTCTACTGGTATACCTGAACTCGATGTGTTAACTTAATCTTAAACTTGTGTACCTGGCTTGAATTACAGAGTTACAGTATTATTTTATTTTATGCATTGCTCCTAGGAATGCAATAGTTGTTTCTCTGAAATATATATTATATACCTTCTAGGTTACTAAACAGGCAAAGTTATGACCACCTGTATTTTTTCCCTTTATATTTATGCATCTGCGTTTTTCACCTAGTATTTTGTACATCTTTTCTATACTCCATCTCTTAGGATCTATTAGTATTTTGTTGTATTTGCTGTATGACGTGGCCATGGCCGTAGCTTATATAAAAATTTTCTTTGACTCTAAATAAACAGGTTTTGTATATATAACTAAAGGAAGAGAAATCAATAATTAATAAATTAAGACTTTTGACTTTTACCCGTAGTGAGTCTGCTAAGGGTATTTTTAATATCAATATTTGTGCATAGGTTTTGTACTGTTGCACTATTTTCAAAAGTACAGGTATTTGAGCATGGGCTTCCTCATTATCTGCAAGGTACGCGAACCAGTGTATAACAAGGTGGCAGAATAATTCTTTGTCGCGGTATAAACATTGGTGACAGCATTAATCAACAATTTTCTGGCACAACCAACCATTCGAAACGAAGGCACTGCAGCAATCAAGGCACTGCATTTCAACAGAAATTAGTGCATTCTTGCCTTTAAAAGCCTCTGTATGAATCATGGGATCCATCGCTGATTCATATACTCATAAAGAAGTTGGATAAAAATACACACAAACAATTAACCAAATTCGAGAGTAATCTTTAAGATTTTTTATCGGGGCAAACTTATATTAGTTCTCTTTATTTTTTCAGCCCACTGCGGTCGTACACAGGTTGGATTCGTTTTGAGTGAATCTGGTTTTTAAATTTTTTTTTTATTTTTCTCAATTTCTTGATTTTTTCATTTTTACATTTCTTTTCTTTGTTATTTTTTCATTTGTTTTTCAAGTCACTCAATTTCGGTATTTGGGACCTGTTGATGAGTCAAAACCAAGACTTGAAACTTGTCACCCAAAATCAAATGTGTTGTATGTACAGAGTTTCTGTCACACTCGCCAGCTACAAGGTAATCGGTGACATCTCATTTTCAGTCAAAATTTTGTCCAAAAGCGTGGGCTATAGGCTATAGATTTTTTTGGTCAAAAATATGAACTGTCGTCGATCGCCGGCTTATTTCACGAGAAATAAGAATAAAAAGAAGTGTAAAATAACTCACTAGGTCAAAAAATAGACAAATAAACTTTAAGCAAATGTAACTGGACCATGCTGAATCGGTTTTTTTTTCGAAAACGAGCCAACCTTTCTCGCAAACTTTTATACAAATCTTCCAGTCTCCATTACGCGTCCACCAACTGCTCATTTGTTAAAATCGGTCACATCTCATTTTCAGTCGAAATTTCGCCAAAACACGTAGGCTCCTGAACATGTCTAATTTTGTAGAAATATTGATTGTTTTTGGTGTAAAATGTGAATTGTCCCCGATATTGATGAGGAATGGCTCGTTGGGCGCAAAATAAGAAGCAAAAACAAGTGTAAAGTAATATTTCAAAATAACTTACTAGGTGAAAAATTAGACCAATAAAACTGGGAGCAGAGTTAATCGGACCATTTCGAACCGGTTTGTGCGGATATTTCGGAAACGAGCCAACTTTTCTCCCAGAAATTTTATAGAAATATTCCTCTCTTCATTACGTGTCAATTCGAGTGCTCATTTGTCAAAATCGGCAACATATCATTTTGAGTCAAAATTTCGCAAAAAACATGGGCTATAGATTTTTTTGGTGAAAATATGCAGTAATGAAGGCATTAATGAAGAATGCAAGGCAATTTTGGACTCTCGTTCTTAACTAAATTTTATAATGGAACAATTAGTCAAAAAAGTATGTTTTAAAGGAACAGAGGATTCAATGAGCATCAAGGCAAGCATCAGTCTAGCCATCGAGTCAGTTTAGTATTGCAATCAAAATTAATCGAATTTTCAACCAGAGCAGAAGCCTTTATACTAACAAAAATTACTTCTTATCATCCAACATACTCATTAAATACAGAATACTGGCCCATCCCGGAAAACATCGAATTAGCCGATCCAAATTTCAGTCGCCCCAGACAAATTGAGTTTTTGATCGGAGCTGAATTTTATAATCAATTACTGCTTGTTCGGCAAACAAAACTTGGAGATGATTTATCAACTTTTTAAAACACTGCTTTCGGTTGGGTTTCCCTGGAATGATACAAGGAACCAAACAACTCCAAGGCACATGTTATATATGCAATGAAGAAGGCGTCACCTTCGACTATAAAATTGAATGATTTTGAAAGCTAAAATAAATTGACTCACATCCACCAAGTCTCACTGCCCCTGACTCGTCAGGCCACTTTGTGGTAAAATTACATTTTTTACACAATCCTACTAAATTAGGTGAATCCAAGGACATCGCTTTACAACAATTTCTTTCCGTGGAGCGAAAAGTCAGTAAAAATCTACAAGTTAAGGAACACATGGCCTTTATGAAAGAAAATCTACAACTTGGACACATAGAAGAGGTCAATCTAGACAACATTGCCAAGTCTTACTACTGTCTACTACATCACTGTGTAATAAAACCGGACAGAACTACAACCAACCTTAGAGC
This sequence comes from Dioctria rufipes, assembly GCA_963924295.1. Taxonomy (NCBI): domain Eukaryota; kingdom Metazoa; phylum Arthropoda; class Insecta; order Diptera; family Asilidae; genus Dioctria; species Dioctria rufipes. The sequence continues at coordinate 111,524,607 of OZ002743.1, read as the reverse complement.
AGTTTGGATGGCTCAACCAAAAGCACATCAAATATCTCCAGAATTAACTACTACGTACTGGCCCTACTACTGAGGTTTCGCATCCCACGATTTTTCTTTATCTCGGACATAGATAAAATGTACCATCAGGTTTTAATTCTCGAGATTGACAGGAAATACCAAATGATTCTATGGGGAGGAAGTCCCAATGAAGTAACTAAATCGTACCACCTTAAGATTGTTACTTACAAAACTACTTCAGCACCATATTTGGCTGTCAAATGATTACAACGGCTATCAGAGCAAGGAGCTGACCAATTTCTACTTGGGGCAATGGTACTCAAGCGAAACTTCAATTTAGATAACGTAATGACGGAATCCAAAAGCTTGCTGGAAGCTATCGAAATGCAGGAGCAATTGACAAATCTTTTAAAATCAGCCGGTTTCAACATACGAAAATGGTGTGCCAACACACCAAACTACTTCAATACATCCATAAAGACGATATCAGTCTTAAACTAGAGATGTATGATGAAGAAGAGGGACAAATAAAACCCTAAAATTAACATAGTTACCAAAGGTAGATGACTTCCGTATCAAAACTGTATGGCCAGAAAGAACACAGGTGACTAAAAGAACAGTCCTATGAGACAGAGCACATTCATTCGATCCACTGGCAGTAATGAGTCCCGTAATAGCAACCGCAAAAACCTTCCTTCAAAAACTATGGAGAATAAAACTCGATTGGGATACAGCTTTTGCCAATCGAACTTCATTCTGTATGGCTAAAATTTCGTCAAGAACTGAAGGTTCTGATTGATGTTAACATACCAAGGTATATATTTGCTGGAAGAGTACCACATTCAACACAATTCCACGCCTTTTTGGATGCTTCAGAGACAGAATATGGAACTGCAGTATATGTATAATTTATGAGACAAAATGGGAAAATAGCAGTACAACGATTATGTGAAAAAAACCTGTTTACAGATGGAAAATCTTTGAAGAAAGAAATTTCTTTGAAAAAGGGGGCGTTTCGAATCAGCTGAAACTGTATCACTTATCAGTACGCCTATGTTCCTGCCTGCCATATACGCCAAAGTCAATACCCAAGCTGACCTCATATATGGAATTAAAAGAAATTTTTAAGTGTGAATTATATATAAGGTGAAATTCAACGTATTTACTTGAATCCCAAGTAAGATTTAGCCTTATCGGGACTAGCAGTTTTTAGAGAATTTTGCTATGAAATAAATTCATAGTGAATTTAGTCGAAAAGAAATTCATCGAGTTTGCTGCTTATTCCGCAACTCGAGTACTAAGTGAAAAAAGCTCTTTTTACAAACGAAAAATCTTGGAAAAAAGAAATTTCTTTGAAAAAGAGGTCGTTTCAAATCAGGAGGAACCGCATTACTCATCAGTATGCCTTGGTTCGTGCCTGCCGTATACTCCAAAGTCAACAGTCAGGCTACACAATAACTGATATTGGATTGGAGAAAGGCAATCAACGGCAATCGTAGCAGCTATTGAAAAACTAACACATTTCGTCCACACAATCAAACATCATAACTCATTCACACGATTACAAATAGTCGGTAAATGGTTTTGAAGACATCTGCAAAAGAAGTGAATCAGTCCGTGTTTGGTACAAAAATCAACTCATCACTATGAAAATTGGTAAGTCGTGAAAATTCACTTTCCATGAGAAAAATGTTCACAACAGAGGACTAGTCGATGAGAAACAAAGAACGGAAGAAATATATGCAAAATAATGGAATTGGGGTGTATAAGACCCAAGTGCCAAATCCTTCTTTCGGCGGTATAAATTTATGACGTTAAAATGATAAAAAACTACACCACTCGCTTACCCCTTCCTCCCTCTCTAACTTGACACCAAACATTACGTATTTTGGACAACCCCCTATTCCCAAAAGCCCCTGCCCCAGAAATTTTTCACATATTTTTTTATTCTCTAGACCTTAAATGTGTAGGAAAGAAACCCAATACTCTACGACCCTTCTACACAAAGTTAACCGTCTGTCAATATTGCGACATTTTTCACGTTTTCCCTAAATTCAGAAGTATGTTAGAGAATCGTGGAAGAATTAGGTAGTTTTAGTCGCGGAAAACGAAAATGATCATCTCCTAAACTCCCCAACTCTCCGTGTCGTATAGCCTTAGCTTCAATGGATATTGTCCAAAAGAGAGCCTTCAAGCTTCTTGGAAATTTGGAAATAACATGTTAAAACGGCTCACTGGAACACCGCCGGAATATCTTATAACTTTCGGTCCTTTACCGTTACATGCATGGCTTTGTTTTTGTTTTGTTTTTTATCCCGAACTGTGCGAATGTAGAACAATGTACCATTTTCAGTCTTTCCTCCGGAGCGTACAATCTGCGACAGTTTACAGGTGCTGTACATCCGCATCACCGCCACTTTCCTCATGTTCCCTAATTCCTCTCCTTATGTTCTCTTTATCATGCTGTACTCTGCATCAAAGGGTATCTTCTTAGCTTGGCTTAATAATATAAACAAAACAAGTAAAAAGCTACAATTGGTCTAACACCAATTCTTGTGATACCCTTTATGAATTGTAATGTATGTATATATAAACCTTTCAATTCAAATTTATGTCACCTGAAATAGATAAGATTACATACGAAACCAATGCACTGTAAAGCCATGACCACAGACAAGGAAAATAAACAATTATCGAAACGATAATTGAAAGAAAATAAAAACAAAACAAATTGCTCGACCTTAACAGAAATTTGCAACACACGCAAATTTCGCTATGCAAGCAAAATGTTCAATTGTAATTGGGTCTGCGGTCATCGCTATAACAAATCAATCAATGAATCATAAATAAGTTCAGTGATCAGAATTGTTGACACTGCAACTATGATTTATAATTTCATTTATTGCAATTTGGCAATAACTCCCCCCTTTTAGAATTATGCACATATTGATTTCTATGTAAACTAATTGTATAATCAGAGTTATTTTCATCGTGAAAACCTTCTTTTGATCTCTCCCTAAAACAGCGGCATACTCTGCCATACAAAATAACTCGGCATACTCTGCCTAAATATTAAAATAGCGGCATACTCTGACATATTGAAGTAAATCGGCATACTCTGCCTATAATTAATACAGCGGCATATTCTGCCATCAAAAGTAAGTTCGGCAGCGATCTGCCTTTTTTCTAAATAAACAACAAAATTTTAACTATTCATCATCATGGATAGGAAATTGCATTCACTTGGAGCAAGCTTACCACATAGCGACCCTGCACATCGAACCATCAATACAGAGCAATGATCCCACCATACGGCACCAAGGCGCATAACATGCCCAAAAAGAAGAATACCAGAAGAGTCTACTACAAATGAATATACGCCTACTTCAACAAACAACAGAAACATCCCAGTATATATTCCAACTACAAAGAAGCTGAAGAACAGATCTACCGTGACTAAAAAAAAAGAAATTCCAACCACACTAGAAGTGCCGGAAAGAAAGCAAATAAAACTTTCCCTGCAAGAAGCTTTACTAGAAAACCCCACCGCTGGTCCTAGAGCAATAACGATCACAGAGTACAAAAAAAAACAAAGATCGGTGACCAAATTTGAAGAAACAAAGGCAACGCCTCTGTATACAAAAAAGAAAAGGGGCGGTATAGCAGTATAGCTCCGACAGAAAATAGCGGAACTTTATAGAATCATACCAATCACAGCGGACAAAACTTTAAAAAACGAACTCAGCCAAATCTCAACACCCTGAAATGGGAAAGCCACAATCGAAGGAAGTGATTGTAGCACAGAACGCAGCAGCAGCAGCGACAAGTCTGGTGGTGCAATCAATTTCAGTGCACGACATTCTTCATGTACCAACCGCTGCAACAATAGTAATACTGTTGATCTTGCTCTCAATTGGGATATACTTTGGAAAGAAATTGCTACGCGGATATATAAATAAAAGTGTGAAGGCAAACATAGGCGATATGGCTAGCGTTTAAAGTGAATAATAAGGGATTATATACAATATTTTTTCTTCTTATATATACATTAGTACATAGCTTCGATAGCCCTTAACAGAAATTTTAAAATATGGAATAGAATTAGAAATATTTATACATATATGTGTTAGCAAGTAGAATTAATTCATCATAATCTCTATATTACGATTTCTTTTGAATAAATAATCAATTAATATATCTAACACGATTTTCTTTATATATTATGACATTTCTAAGGGTTATGAAAAACAATAAGTAAAATAAAGGGAACAACACATAAATGGAAGTATATGAGAATCTCCTTACTGAGTTAAAAAAATTGATAGAAACTTTCAAGAAAAACCCAGATAGATCATTTTCAAGTAGGAATTTACTAGAAAAACAGACTAAAGCCAAAAAAATCAAGAAGAAATTTGACCAGATAACAATGACCCACAAAGGGAAGCAAGCAGACGAACTGCAGAACAAATTTAATACAAAATTTATAGAGTTAAAATAACTATTAGAGGAAAGAACAGAAGAAACTCTGAACAATAAAGTCGATTCAGAATCAGAAGAATCAAATCAAGAGAACGCTTTACAAATAGGAAAAATGAGTACAAGTACGTTTGATCTCGCTGTAGCGATTAAAATATTGCCAGAATTTGGAGGCAACACAAAAGAGCTCTCCAATTTTCTGAGTCTTGTGCAAATGTATAACAAGACGCTAAAAACTGAGGCGCAGCCACAATTGATAGAATTTGTATGGCTAGCACATCTAAGTGAGAAAGTGCGAAACAAGATGTCCGCAGTTGTTAAACCGACATCTATAGAAGGTCTGAAGAAAGCCCTAACAGAAGCTTTTAAGACAAGAGAAACCTCGCAGAACCTCCAACAAAAATTATCGAACTGCAAACAACAAAATAAAAAAGTGCAGGACTTCTCGGACAAAATACTAGAGATAGTCTCAGACCTGAACAAAGTCCAGATAAATGAAATAGGGGAGGAACATAGAGAGGTAATCTGTAAACTAAATGACAAAATCGGATTAAATACCTTTCAAAATGGGCTGAAAGACTCATTAAAACCAACCATCTTAGCCGCACAACCGAAAACACTAAATGATGCAATAAGCTTTGCAAACCAGATTGAACAACCTCTGTCATATGAAACAAGAACATTTAGTTTCAACAGAAATCTCCGTAACCTGCATCACGGAAGTAACACATGGGTGAGAGACTACAGAAATCGTAATGATGGAAATACTAATGTCAATAGGTATCAAAGAAACAATTATAACTACCAAAACAGAAACAATCATCGGCAAAATAGAGGAAATATGCATAACAATTACGATAGAAATAGCCAGAATAGAAATAATGGCTGGCAAAATCAGGACAATAGAGGAAGAAATTTTTCAGAAACCCTCGGCAAAACCAACAAAGAAGGATAGATTTTTTACACGAGACAAGCAATGCACAAAGTCCGGGAGGAAGTCAGTAAGAAACAGAATAAGACAAAAATTAAGAATATATAATACCAGAAGTTGTACAACAAATTACATAACGCTGACAAACAAACGCACCAACACAAAATTAAACTTCCTCATTGACTCCGGAGCAGACATCTCAATTTGCAAGACAAATTCGCTAACTTATGAAATAAACAGGAGTGACCAGTGTACGATAACAGGAATCACAAACAATGAAACGCACTCCTTGGGCACAGCTAAATTGCAGTTAACATATGAGGAACATGACATAGAAGACAGGTTTCACATAGTGAATTCGCACACACCAATCACCACACATGGAATACTAGGAAGAGATTTCCTAATGAAATACCTATGTAAAATAGATTATGAAACCTTCACAATAACTGCAAATCTGAATAATGACGATGTAACAATACCCATGATAAACAGTTTAAAGATGAAATTACTATACCAACAAGGACAGTGATAATTCAAGCAATAACAATCAGCATCAAAGAAGATAGCATAATTTGTGGCGAAGAATTGATAAAAGGAGTATTTCTGAGCAACACGATCATACCAAAAAAGGGAGTCCAGCATATAAAACTGCTAAACACCAACGACCACATAATAACATTAAAACCATTTACAGCAAAGGTACATCTGCTGAAAGACTATGAGATAATAAGAGTACCAAAGGGAAAGTCATATCATAAGAAAGATAAAACTAATCGACGATTTCACAAACTCTTAAAAGAACTCAAATTAGAGGATTAGACGAAAATGTGAAGAATTCAATTACATAGATCTGCAAAAAATATCAAGATGTATTTCATATAGAAGACGAGAAATTAACAACAAATAACTTCTATACACAAAATACAAGTACAATAGATGATAACCCTGTCTATATAAAAAATTACAGACTGCCGCAATCTCAAGTTGACCAAATAAACAAGGAAGTTGATAAACTAATACGGAATGATATAGTTGAACCTTCACTTAGTCCCTACAACTCACCACTCCTAATAGTACCAAAAAAATCAGGTGATGAAAAAAAATGGAGACTAGTTGTGGACTTCAGGCATCTAAATGAGAAAGTAATCAACGATAAATATCCTCTAACAAGATTAGAAGACATCCTAGATAAACTAGGACAAGCAAAGTACTTCTCGACACTTGATATGACGAACTCGTTTCATCAAATAGAGTTGGAAAAAGACTCAAGAAAATTAACCGCATTTTCAACAAATCAAGGACATTATCAATTTTAAAGATTATCTTTTGGATTGAAGATATCTACAAACAGTTTTCAGCGAATGCTTTCAATCGCATTAAGTGGTCTAGATGACGGTGCATTCATATACGTCGATGACATAATAATACATGGATGCAGCCTTAAAAATCATAATCAAAACTTAGAAGAGTATTTAAAAGGCTTCAGCAGTATAAATTAACAACAATAATATAATAATAATACAATAATACAATAATCAACACAAGTAAATGCAACTTCTTAAAACCAGAAGTATTGTATTTAGGGCATTTAGTGACAGAAAAAGGGATCAAAACAGATCCAACTAAGCATAAAGTAATAGAAACGTATCCTGTACCAAAGAATGTGGACGACGTACGACGATTTGTAGCCTTCTGCAATTATTACAGACGCTTCATAAAAAATTTTGCAGAAATAGCACGCCCACTAAATGCACTCCTAAAGAAAAATACACTATTCCTTTGGACAGAAGAATGCAGAAAATATTTCGAAATGCTCAATGCAAAACTTATAACTTCGCCAGTCCTGCAATATCCTGACTATAGCAAACCGTTTATCCTGACAACAGATGCTTTAAATTTTGCAATTGGAGCAGTGCTCTCGCAAGGAGAAATAGGACAAGGTATGCCGATATGCTATACAAGTAAAACACTAAGGAAGCATGAGTTGAATAAGTCCATAATAGAAAAAGAATTGCTTGGTATTCACTGGGGAATCAATTTCTTTAGACCCTATCTGTATGGGAACAAGTTCACAGCTGTGACAGATCATCGACCACTCGTCAGCCTCTTCACACATAACAACACTTCTTCGAAACTAACGAGAATACGTTTAAACCTCATGGATTACGATTTTGAAATTTTGTATAAACAAGCAAAAATGAATACAAACGCAGATGCCCTGTCAAGAATAAAATTGGACTCTGAGAAATTAAAATCAATGATACCAAAAGAAATAAATGTTATCACACGAAATATGATGGAAAAGCAGCAAAACGGAATGGAAAACAGAGACAATATAGAATCAGGCCAATTTGACACAGCGTACGCACAAGATAATGCGAAAAATAAAAGTTTGCCACAGATAAATGTAACAAAAAAAGGGGTAACCGTTCAGTACAGTGAAAATCCAATGTTCAACCTTAGTTACATCATGGAGAAGCTGATACCAAAAATGAACCAGAATAATATTATAGAACTAGCACTCGCAAAGGACGATGCCATATTCAATTATATTAAAATAAATGAATTTAAAAATAAATTTAATGAGCTGCAGCAAAAGAACAAACGTGGTAAGGCAACACCACTAACTATACTACTTTTTGAACCCCCGATAAGGATAAATGATCCAGAGAAAAAGAAAGAATTAATCAAAGAATACCATGACAGCATGCATGGTGGACACGCTGGAATTAAACGCTGCATAAACAAATTAAAACAAAGGTATATATGGAAAAACCTCAATAAAATGGTAAAAGAATACATAAACAAGTGTGATAAGTGCGCAAAAAACAAATTTAAAAAATACACAAAAGAACCTCTAGTAATAACGGACACGCCAACAAGTAGCTTTGAAACAATCGCAATTGACACCGTAGGACCTTTAACAATGTCAAATGGTTTTAGGTACATTCTAACGCTACAATGCGAATTAACAAAATTTGTAGAGGCATACGCAATGGAGACAAAAGAAGCCTCCTCAGTAACATAAACAATTGTTGAAAGAGTCATCTTGAAATATGGATGTTTCAAAATATTGAAGACAGACAGAGGTACAGAATTTGTAAATGAACTACTCAAAAATATTTGCAAATTTTTAAACATAAAACATGTCACATCCACACCGTTCCATGATGAAACGCTAGGATCCATTGAAAGAAACCACAGAGTGCTAAACGAATACCTGAGATCATTCACGCAAGAAAACAATTGGGATGAACTAATTCCGTATTATGTATTCTGTTATAGTACAACACCACACACAGATACAAATTATACACCATTTGAATTAGTATTTGGAAGAATAGCAACGCTACCGGCAGAAATTCTGAAAGACAAGGAACAGATAGATAGCATACACAGTTATGCAGGAGAATTGGCAATAAGGTTGAAAAGAGCTCATGAAAAGAGCAAAGAACACTTAGAGGAAGCTAAAAAAGACCGAAAAACAGCAAAAGATAAAGATTCTAATCCCTCAAACTTCAATATCTACGACTATGTATATTTGAGAGTCTATACAAGAAAGAAACATGAAAGCCCTTTTGAAGGACCCTTTAAAATAATAGAATAAAAAGGAGTAAACTCCACAATATTAATGAACGACAAACCTAAAGAAGTGCATAATAATAGATTGATAAAATGTAAATTTAAATAAGGAAATATTACTAAAAATATTGCAAAATTTTATAATAACTAAGTTAAAGACATTATCTACACATAATAATAAACAAGGCTAATAAAAGCATAAGTACCTAGATGACACTTAATAGGAATAACTCAATAGGAATAACAAACAGTTTAGGATAATTAAATAGATTAAAAGTAAAATAAATTTAGTCAATACTACAAATACACAAAAAAAAAATTTTTTTTTGTATGAACAAAATTTTCTTTTTATTTATATGGTTAAGGATGTAATGTATGTATATATAAACCTTTCAATTCAAATTTATGTCACCTGCAATAGATAAGATTACATACGGAACCAATGCACTGTAAAGCCATGACCACAGACAAGGAAAATAAACAATTATCGAAACGATAATTGAAAGAAAATAAAAACAAAACAAATTGCTAGACCTTAACAGAAATTTGCAACACACGCAAATTTTGCTATGCAAGCAAAATGTTCAATTGTAATTGTGTCTTTGGTCATCGCTGTAACAAATCAATCAATGAATCATAAAGAAGTTCAGTGATCAGAATTGTTGACACTGCAACTATGATTTATAATTTCATTTATTGCAATTTGGCAATATCTCCCCCCTTTTAGAATTATGGCACATATTGATTTCTATGTAAACTAATTGTATAAATAAGCAAGCATGGGTCATTAAAAATCAAAGTTATTTTGATCGTGAAAACCTTCTTTTGATCTCTCACTAAAACAGCGTTATACTCGGCCATACAAAATAAATCGGCATACTCTGCCTAAATATTAAAACAGCGGCATACTCTGCCATATTGAAGTAAATCGGCATACTCTGCCTATAATTAATACAGCGGCATATTCTGCCATCAAAAGTAAGTTCGGCAGCGATCTGCCTTTTTTCTAAATAAACAACAAAATTTTAACTATTCATCATCATGGATAGGAAATCGCATTCACTTGGAGCAAGCTTACCACAGCGCGAATGCAATTTCATATGGTCTGTGCAATTTTGATTTTTGAAGTGGTTTTTCGAATATATTTCTAGAATGGTTCGTCGGACAGAAAAAATGATTATAACCAATTTTATAGGATTTCATATTCTAAACAAAGTTTTAGTACAATACAATTGTCAGTATACGTAAAAAGCCTGCATTTGTATATGGCAACAGAAACAAGGGGTTGCCCGATTGTTAATTTTTTTTTTTTTTGTTATTACTATAAAAACACTATGTATTAAATTACAGATCTCTATGTTGCCGCGTTCGCGTTCTCTGAGCAAAATATATTTCGCTATTTTTAATAAATAAAATGGACGATTTAGTAGTTTTACACTTCCACCATTTACAAACCAAAACAAAATAAATAATCTAACACCTCGCTTGATTTTCGGCAGTGGCACAAGTTGAACCTTAAACAACTTTCTTCGTTGCGAGTGGTAGTCAGTCGTTTATCTGTTCTGCGTATCTTTTAAATGATAAATTTTGTGCATTTGGTAATTGCGAGTAGAGACGAGTGTCTTCGAACTTCCGAAATGATACCAGCTTATACCATTTTTAAATCACATCTCCATCTCCACAAGATCTGTGGATCCGCCCCTGTCATAAATTCACGTCAAACATTTGCAGGACATGCCAGATGCCACAGTTTAGATTGGCGTAATTCATTACCATTATTGTTTCTTATCTCGATTTTGAATATTCTTATATATACAATATATTAATTACGAAATTCTTTTGTTTGTAATTTAAAATACGTAATTCGATAAATTACGATTTACGAATTTTTCCATGAGTTTAGAAACAATAGCAATAAAAAAATAGTTTTTTAATGTTACCCACTAATATCCAAAATTAAATATGTTTGTATTTCTGGTACATATAATGAAATTTTAGATTTTGATATTTTTTTATTATTATTACATTATATCTGATTTATGTTTTTCAGAGTCCGTTTTCTTCAGTCTTAAAAATGGAGAAATAATTCATCGTGCAAGAGGAGTTGTGACGAGGATATTTGATGTGTTATGTAATCGAGCGAATTTATCTGTGGGGTCTTCGCAACGTATTGCTGGCAAGAAGCCAACCAAAATCTGACTTTCTTCATTTATAATAACTGGCTATATATTAGGATATTGTGTAACTTACAATTATAAGAAAAAAAAATAATACAACAAAAACGAATAATTAAAATAATGAAAGATTTTTATTAATTCTGAGTTCACCATGTACCTCCAAGAATACCAATATTATAACGAGTTAAGAACGATTCATCAGCTGTATTTAGAGAGTCTTAAATCCCTATTATCCATAGTTTAAAATTTATTATTATTTACAACGGTGTACAGTAAAATGTTTTTGTTTTATACAAAAAGACAAGTTCATACATAAAAAAAACGAAAAAATCAAAAACACATGCATTACAAGAAAAACTGTAATAAAAAGACAAACAATTAATTGGTTAAAGAAGAAAGCTTTCATTATTAAAAAAAAAAAAAAAAAAAACAGAAACAAAAATCAAAAATATAACAATAGTTCAGGGAAGGAACAATTTAAAGCAGTTTTATAAAATAAAGAAGTGAAAAAGCTAGAATTGATCTAAGGCCAATTATTATGATACCCTAGACTAATGCCCGTATATCATTTCGTATGGTCGCCGTCCATCTGTGCAAGTTTGATTTTTTAAATAGTTTTTCGCCTCTATTTCTAGAACGGTTCGTCGGACAGTAAAAATATTTATAACAAATTTCATAGGATTCCATATTATTTACTATTGCTGTGAAAACACTATGTACCAAATTTCAGCTTTCTACGTCGACGCGTTCTCAGGCAATATCCAAATATACCGAAAAACTAAATTTTGGTATGGCAACCCTACGAAGAAGTTGCCCGATTGATCCCATTTTCGAACTGAAATTTCCTCTTTTTTAAAAGTCCGTATGCAAAATTTCAGCGCTCTAATGTCGTTTTCGTTTGAACATCCAGGTTTGCTCTGGAGGCAACCCTTTTCAATCAAACGCTTTCAGAGTGCACCTGGAAAAGCTTGGCTGTGTATGCTTACTAACGTCAAAGTACGCTATGAACTTTCTGCGGAAAAATTTTCAGCATAATATGATATAATAATAGTGGAGTAGTCTTAATAATAATTGTTGCCTTTAAAATAATGTCAAATGTAAAAATGTCAAATGACATTAATATAAAATCACAACTAGTCTTTGTTTGTGTGAGTGAACTCATAGGTCGCGTTTATGTGTTGACCAGACTGGTCCATTAAGACCGGTTCGGTACTTTTCGGTCATGAATTTATGTGCCTTTTCAACACAACCTACAATATACAAATTTTGAATCTGTCATCTTTATAATCAATTTTGAATTATGGATATTCAACTTCCCAAATATTTTTGTGAAGCGTGGACAAAGATTAAAAAAACAAAAAAGGTTTTATAATAATCAACTAAGGTAAAGAATTAATGAGAAGTTTTTTAGGTACCTACATAACTTTTTTTACTTTCCTCAGAGCACTTAGAAGATGGTACAATCGACACCAATATAATATCCTGCAAAATTTAACACTTTCTATGTATGCCTCCGTCGATTAGATCTTGCGGATCTCTCACTAGAAGCGATAGCCATTGGTTGTTAATGTGGGAAACATAATCAGATCAACAATGGATCGAAGATTTCCGGCTGAACAAGAGTCTGTTTACATATTTATGTGATGAATTGCGTCCTTTCTTGATGCCGAAAGAAAACCCTGTTTACAATAACAGTAAAACCACGCCTGTGGAAAAACAAATTGCAGTAACACTCTACAAGTTAGCATCATGTGCAGTGTATAGAGTTGTTGGAAGTGTTTTTGGGATACATAAGAGCACTGTAAAAAAAGTAGTGTACAAAGTTGTAAACTTCATAATATTGAAACTTATGCGAACAAGTATTGTGTTTCCCAATAAAGAGGAAGCTGGTGAAATAAGTAGGAGTTTCGCGGAAAAATTCCATCTTCCTCAAATTATCGGATGTATTGATGGAACGGACATTCCTATATTAGCCCCAGCTGTTTGAAGGAAGTACTTTTTGAACAGAAAGGGGTGGACTTCTATTACCCTGCAAGCGGTAGTCGATAAGAACATGCTGTAAGTGAAAATTTCAGATAACCGATTATGCTACCTTAACAAATATCTTTATATTTAAGATTTCGGGATGTATCTTGCAAGTTTCCAGGCAGTGTACATGATGCATCTGTTTTCAAAGGTTCCTTCTTGTTTCAGAATAAGAACGATCTCTTTCCAAAGGTAATTTAAAAGATTTATGATGTTAGGAGTTAAGTATTTAAAACAACTCATCCTCAGGACGACAAAATTATTAACGGATGGAATATCGAATACTACCTAATAGGAGATCCAGCATTTCCGCTGCTCCCATACCTCAAGAAGGATTATAGTGGCCGCAATCTGCAGGACTTTGAAGAAAATTTCAATCTCCACCTCAATTCAGCACGTGTACTAATAGAAGTAGCATTTGGACGCCTAAAAAGTAGGTGGAGAATATTGTCCAAGCGATCAGATATAGACTGTACGTTTATGCCGAAAATTGTTGGAGTTTGCTGTATTCTGCATAATTTAATAGAAAAATCAAATGCAGATTTCAATATAGAAGCAGCGGATAGTGCAGCGAATGATTCACTCGGCCTACCAACTTTCCAGGATGAAGAAATCTTTTTAGATGCCATGGAACCTCCCTCTCAATTGGCAAAAGAAATTCGAAATCATTTAGCCTTCTATTTAAAAGATAATTTTCCAATGAAAACCAGAATACACAGTTAATTTTATATTGCAAGAATTTATATTTAACAAAAAAAAATAAAACATCTATTTTCATTTTTTTTTCTTATGGTAATAAATTATCACATCATGTGTAGAAAATTTAGAAAATTCAGTAGGTATATAAGGCACAATATGTGAGATCTAAAACAAAACATATACTGAATAATTCATTCCTCTACATAATAGAGGTTTTGTGTATTATCCATTGCGAATAAATTTCGGAGGAAATCTCGATCTTCCTTCGCCATTCTTTCGTCAAACTCCTGCTGGCGTATTTGAAGGCGCTCGTGCTCTTTCATAAAATCTTCCTGCAGACGAGCTTGGCTTTCTTCCCATTTTTCTGCAGCCTGATGTAGAGCTTTCCCATATGCGTTCCGACCTAAACGAAATATAATTGTCAATAGAAGAAACGCGCACTTTGTATAAATTTTAATACCACCACGATTCCTTAATGCACCCTGAAGTCGATGAAGTCGTCGAAGAAGACTGTTCAGGAGTACTTTCACTTTGCTCGCTGGTACTCTCTAATTGCGGCTCATCTGTATATAGAAAAAAAAATTGTAATTATAGAATTATACTTATATCTATTTTACTTTCCTTGGTTATTGCTGGATTCCAAAGCGAAAGCAGAGCTAAAAGAGATCCTTGGCCGACATTCAAATATTTCATTCATCTTATCCATGTGAGAAAAATCAATTCTTCCAGAACCACTTCTACTATTAAAATACTTTTCCTTTAATTTTTTGTATTTAAGAGCAACTTGGTCCACACTTTTATTTATATTTCGGGAAACTAATTCATCCGAATTTTTTTTAAAAATTTCCCGATTTCTACACTTTTTCCCATCCATAAGTTGTTGGACTTTGTGCTCAATGCATACATCAATTAAAGTGCATATCTCAATATATCCCCAGCGCTCCGTCATTACAAATTAAATATTTTTTATCGGGGGCTTGTTTTCTATTTTTATACAACACGACTCTTTTGGAGGTTATGAAATTGATTTTGGAGTAAAACTAATTATGTGCTAGTACCAGACTGGTTTTGTAGCGTTTGGTCCGTACCAAAATCAAGACCAAATAGGACTAGTTCGGTTTTTGTTTATCTGTGCAACCAAACTGGTTTTTTCGGTCTAATTAGACTGGTTTGGTTTGCACGTAAACGCGACCATAGTGTACCCGAGAAAATTTTCAAAGTGAACCTGACGTATTTAGGGTTATCACCAGAGACAACCCATGACGTCATTTTTGCTTGAAAGAACGCTTTGACAGCACTTAGGTTGCGTCTATAGCGTAATTGATGTTTAAACGAAAACGATATAAGTAAACGCGGACGGACACGCAAGAATCAAAATAACTTTTAATATTATTCGTGGGTGGCCAAACCATTTCGATCTGCCATCATTATTTCTATGTATTAAAAACGGAATATCAAACTTAGTATACCATACGATTTCATCTAGGGTATAAAAAACACTGCGTTTAACTCTTTCCAGTATGCGTACCACATGAATTCCCCAATTTTAAAACGAACGTTTTCTTGTTACTATTTCAATTTCAAGGACATATTGTAAGCATTATGACGAAAATTCCTTAAAAGAAATAGGCAAATGACTGAAATTTCAGTATTTTGAAGAGTAAAAAGCGCAACAAAAACCGAGATATACTGAAACACGATTACATATGTATAGTATACATTCCCCGTAGACATGTTTGAATCAACGAAGATTGAAAATGTAATTGAAGAGACAGTAAGGTTTCAGTCAGGTTTTCTGTCTAACTTTCCGTAATTGTCACTTTCTAAGGCTGTTTGCACACATGAACGCAGAACGGCTGCCGCCCCGCTACAATTCCTCTATTTCTTTATTGTCGTACAGGTATCATTGCCACCTTGCATTGCACAGCAACGGCCAATAGCACATGTTTGCACATACGACGGCGACGCCGCTGGTCGTTGCAATGCCGTTCTGTGTATACAATATAAATGAACAAATCAGCCGATTGCACTCATGACGGTAACGGCATAGGAAGGAACGATAATAAGAAATATAGCAATTGTAGCGGCGTAGAAGCTATTCTGCCGTCATGAATGCGAACAGCTTAAGGAATTGACGTAGGGTTGAGCGCGAAATAGATGAAGACGCATAAATAATCAGCCCCACTATAAATTCTAAAAACCTCAAACTGACATGGTCACTTTAAGTATAATGATGTATTTTAAGTTCTCGGGTGTAGCAGTCAGTGATTAATGAAAGATTTAATTAATCATGTTATAAACCTTTATTGGCTTAACGTTTCGGCAAATAACGTTGCCGTCTTATTCTGGAATATATTAATTGAAAAATTGTTTTGTAATTAAAAGGCAATGATTATTATATATTTTTAAATGAAAAGTCATACGAAAAATTCACTATTTTAAAATTAGAAATAAAAACAAACAAATAAAAGTAACAATTCAAAGTTTTCAAATAATATCTTCTGCTTCAAATAACAGAAACACTCAAAGTACCAAAATTCAAAGAGTATCTTTTACTTTGTCATAAATTTAAGCAATATTTTCAGAAGTTTCACAACTGTTTCCTTCCAGAATTTGGAAGTAAAACATTTAGCGCTTTCGGGCATGGTAAAAAATTGCATAAGTTTCTTCACATCATCCCTCTTTTGTGTTGATACCATATTTCTTCTCCGTATAACTTGAAATTCGTTGATACAGCATCAGTGATTGTACTGATGATTTAAAAGGTGATACTTCCAGAGGATCATCAGCGTAAGTGTTGCTTACACATATAATATACTTGCATCTCCTTTACTATAGCAAATAGCTCTTGATGAGCTTATTTTAAAAGGCAATTTGGTCTTCAGTAACCCCTTTGATACTTCTTTACAATCCAAAATAGTCCAATCATAATAGAGCTTTTTAGCAGTTCCATGTTGTTCTAACAGGTCATAATATTCTTGAGGCGTTAGTATTTCTTCCTTTTTCCGATACTGCTTTTCAATCCCAGCGAAGATGTGATCCAGTGGCATATAACTATGACTTTTTATTGGAAAATAGTGTTTTATTTCCGAGAAGATTTTACTGTTTTCTAAAAAGTGAACCAGTGAATCATTAGGATTGTGTTTTTATTTTGAGCACCACACGAGTCTGCAAATAGACGAATTTTTGTCGTAGGATGATCTGCAGTTATTTTAAATCTATTTTCAATATTTTTAAAGAATGTATTAAAGCTGAAGTAAAATGAAGTGTAAAATGTAACATCTTTCTTCTCTTGCTTTTTACCATGCACTACTATTCCCAGATTGTATAGCCATGCTTGCCGCGAATAAAATACTTCCCCGATCATTAATTTAGGTAGTGATTGATTCTGATGTAAATCAAAAACGATGTCTATAGTATTAGGGAGTGGTTTGTTCATGATGGAATGAAATTGTTTAGCCCGCAATAAATGTAGTCGTTTTCTTGTGCGGAGTTCTTGCAACTTTGCTTTGATCTTAGTAAGTAGTTGTTCTATGTTCATTCTGGACCACTTTTTCCATACAAAAAGTGTCCGGAAATTTCAAACTCATTTGCGTCTTCTTTTTCGTCTGGAGGTACGGTGAACAATTTTGAGGCGGTTCTGAGGTCGCTTTTGTACTGAAAATTAACATTATACTGTGACAGTACCAACTATTTTGCTGGCTCTGGACTGGGTTCTGGGCCACTGAGGGGGATTCCGTCTAGTGGTATACGTCACAGGGTATGCCTTTCCTATCGTATGGCTGACCAGGAGATGACGCCAACTCTTTGTTTGATCTGGTCTTGGAGGCTACAATTTGACCTTTGACCTTTCCTGTGTCTGGATGCTGGAGGTTGGCTGAGAGCTTTAGTGGCAATATCTGATACTATGACTAGGAGTGTCTGGGGTACGTTGGATTGGGCTACGTTACCTGTACCAAGGCTTGGGTAAAATGTGTGCGGCTTATTTGTATTGAGTAATGATATGAAATACCCTATGAGAATTTATATCGGGGCTATATACTTGTCAGCTTGAGTTTGGTGTTAGTTGTTTACTTTAGTATGAGTGCCTGTGGTATGTTGGGCTGGGCTGAGGAAACATTACCCAAGGCGAGGGTGGATGTGTGCAGCTGTGTATTTATGTGGATAAGAAATGTTGTGAAATTCCCTAAGTGAATTAGTGTAATTAGTATTATTAATAATTCAAGTTAACTCTCGAATATTTTTGTTCATGCCATTAGATGCTAGAAGGTGTCAGTGGAGATCTTAGTCCTGGAGGTTGACAAAATTTTCATCAGAAATCCTCCACGGGCTATGAGTTTCGAAATATTAGCGATCTTATCTTTGCAGGTATAATTAATAGTAGTAATAATTCAAGTTAATCCTAGGATATTTTTTGTTTATGCCAATAGTATTAGTAATAGGAGGGTAAAATTTTCATCAGAAATCCTCTATGGGGTATGGTTCAAGATATCATCGATCTTACCTTCTCAGGTGTAATTAATATTAGTAGGTGAAAAACAAACAAAAAACAACAACAACTATAACCTAAGCTGTGGATTAAAGATTTGATGATATTAATCTGTAGATGCCCTTTATAAACATGATTGCACCATGTAACCATAATCTAAAAATAGATCAGGCGAATCTGGTTGGGGTGAATGTAGGTAGATATGTTGACTTAGATATGTAATGGAAATTAGTAAATGCTTAATTTTGCTCTTCAGGTGTAATGCTTCTAATTTGATTCCTTGCATAAACAAATTCGTACAGTACAGTAAAGTAAACAAATTCGCAGTCGAATAATGTAAACAGATTCGGACAGCGGTCGAGTAAAGTAAACAAATTGAGCGATTTATGACAGATTCCTAATTTCTTTAGTTGAAAACAACAACAACTGATATTAATCTGTAGGATATGATGTCTAAGATGAGTAAAACAACAACAACTATAACGTAAGTTGTGGATTAAAAATCTTTTATAAACAAGAGGGAACATGCTATGATATTCGATATCTAAAAATAGATCACGGCTGCTTCAGATGTTAAGAAACAGTAATAGAAATTAAAGCCTTATCAGAAAATTTTCGATGTAGGTGTGTGTATGTGTATGTATTGAAAATTCTTAGGTTATATGAAAAACTGTTTTTTTAAAGTTTTGCATTGTGAGGTGATACTAATATAGTATGATATGTTGACTTAGATCCATAGTGAAAGTTGTATGGGTATAGTAAAAGAATTTTCATCAAATTTTTGGTGATAAGGTGTAATGGCATGACCAGTGTTGCAACACGAAATCTTTCTAGAGCACCTTGTTAGCCTAGCCTGAAAGTGATTGAGCAGCCACATCTGAAAAATTGCATATTATCATTAGCTTGAGAGTGGGTTAATTAAAAGCATTAACGAGCTATCATATTAATGTAGGATGATATGCCGACTTAGATGAGTAATATAAATTAGTAAAATTTTCGGTGACCAGGTGTAATGAGCTTGAAATATAATATAACTAAGAAGAGCGTAGTTAAACAAATACATTCGAATAAAATAAATAAATTGATTTATGTTTTTTTTGTGTGTCTAGGGCTGGTGAGCATAGGAAGCTGGCAGAGTTATTAACCATGATATCATAGTTCACATGAAGCTGATAAGAATATGATAACTTTATCTTCATACTATCAGATTGAGCACATATTTTCTAACCATTACGTTGAGCGTGGGTTTAATTAAAAGTTTTGATGAAAGAAGGCGGTATTATGATATTAATGTAGTATGATATGCTGTCTTAGATGCGTTGTGGAAGTTATCAGCAATATCGCTTCATATTTATCTCTCTAAAGCATCATCCGAATGGTGTTGTATGAATGAAGAAAAAACTGATAATTCTTCAAGCCTATAGTGAAGACCGTGGTGGAGGTTGAGCGTGGGTACTGTAAGTTGTGTATATATTAATTGTGTTGTATATTAATCTAGTAGGATATGAAAGCTTTAGTGAAGAGCGTGGAAGAGGATAGTGTTATTTGTTTACCTTTAAATCTTAAGTTAGATTGAGAGTGGGTTAAATTAAAAGCATTGATGATAGAAGATAGTGCTATGATATTAAGTAATGGAAATTGTATGGGAGCAGTAAAAGAATAATTTTTGGCTGTCAGGTGTAATGGCATGACTTAGCAGGTAATTTGATATTACCTTTTGCCAAGATCGTGGCGGTTCAGATTGGGTAAAGCTTAGTGGTGCTCGATGTTTATTTTATGGGTGGTGGGTGTGCATAATATTGTAGAAAGCTTTAGTGAATACCATACTTTTCAACCAGCTGACTCTGTCAAAACATCTGTGTCGCTCTAACATAAATCTGTGTTCATAGTTTAGGTGGGAATGATAGCTTGAAATTATCTTATGGATATTGATCAATGAGGAAGCCTATAGGTTTTGTTTACAATTCGCTATATTTTTCGGTCTGGGATTAACAAATACTTTGAGGAGAGGTTAAGTTTGGTGGTGCATGAAGTTTCTTTTATGTGCGGAGGGTGCTCATAATCTAGTAGGAAACTTTAGTGAATACCATACTTTTCAACCATCTCGCTCTAACACACAACATCTGCCTTGGAGCTTTGTGTTATCAGTTGCTTGATTGATATCCTATGACTGTCTAGAATTATCATGCTTGTGTTGGGCTGGTATGTATACTTGGTGGATGAGAGCTTTAGCGACAATATGCTATCGTTTACTTGCTAGCTTGGAACTTGGTGTTATCAGTTGTTTGCTTTATATGCTCTGGCCGTCAGGGGCTATCATGTGTTGAGGTGGATTAGGCGAATACATATCTAAAAATAGATCATGCGAAACTGATAAGAGCATGGTAATATTGAGATGGGCACAGTATTTTCTTGCCGTGAAAGCTGCGTTAAATTCAAGCTTTGGGTTGATATGATATTAAACTAGTAGGATATGTTAACTAAGAATTCAATTGTCGTTGTCTTAGATGAATAGTGGAAGTTGTTTGGGAGATTCGACTTAGCTGTGAGTAAGTAGTAAAAGTAAATTTTTGGTAGTCAGATGTATTCCTAACGGCATGACTAAGCTGCTGTGTTATTTAAAAGATTAAGTATTCATTTAAGCATTAATTCATTTTACAGATTACATCACTCAAATTAGAATTGCTCTATAATCGACACCAGCAACGATGAAACTGAAAATTGGTGTTAATTTGGTGCTATTTGGTGTAATTTTGCATTACTTGGTGTTTGCATGTGTTGCTTTAGTGTTAATTTGATGTTATTTGGCATAATTTGGTGTAATTCGGCATTATGTGGTGTTACCCGATGCTGTTTTGGTGTTGTTTTGTTATTATCTATTGAGCTGTTATAACTACCTCTTTCAGTTGTTCTTCCTTAGTGTTTTAGCAACCGCCAATATGTTTGAATGTATAGAGTGTAACAAATCATTTAGTCGTGGTTATAGCCTCTTACGACATAAGAATCGGCGGACACATTCACTTAAAAGTGAACAGCGTGAAAAGAAAAATTCACCTGAGGATACTTTATTATCAACGTTCACCGATGAAAGTGGTTGTAGCCCTACAGAAAATATTCAGAACAAAATGACAGCACTGAGAAAATAATTAAGTATTCATTTAAGCATTAATTCATTTTACAGATTGCATCACTCAAAGTAGAATTGCTCTATAATCGACACCAGCAACGATGAAACTGAAAATTGATGGGTATACTAATCCTCGATAATATTATAATTAAAGTGATATCAACTGAAAGATTTTCGTATGGTATTAGACAAACAAAGAAATTGAGTATCTATTCTAGCTACATGCAAAACCAGTACTTTGCTGGAATTAGAAAACCAGCAATTATCTCTTTAGTCAGCAAACCCTAAGACAGTGAATTTATCATTGAATATGTTAAAATTGAAAGAGTAAAGCGGGGAAAATTTAGTTTTCATATAACTTGATTTTTATAGACTTATCATGTATAAGTTATAAGAATTTGGTAACGGCATGTTCTGCACAAAATCCAACAGGCAGAAAAATCTAGTATAAGAATTTGGTAAGAGTATATTCTGTACAAAGTCTAATAAGCAAAAGAAAATCTTATAAGAATCTGGTAACATTATGTTCTATACAAAATGATTAAAAAAACTTTTTAAAACATATAATTTTTTATTAAACTACATATAGTGCAAAAGCATTAAGAAAGACGGGATATTAGACTACTCTTCGTGTACGCCTCACACCATACATTTTGTTCAGAAGTCCCATCACCATCAATGTCTCTCTCTAAAAAGGACCACCACGCAGAAAATGGACGTTGACCGATATGAGTTGCTGGAAATAAAAGGAATTATCCAAATGAAGAATTTAATTAATTTTTTTTTTAATTTCCTATTTACATTTTCTTGTATGAGATATCTATTTCTCAGCTATTGTACTATGTTTGTTTTATATGTATGTGTTGTTTAGTTTTGAACTACCCCCTGATTCTTTAACTGCTGTATGATTTCAAAAACTCTCTTTGCAGTCTTTCAACATGGTAATAAGAATCGCATCATTCACGAGTATATTTGGCTCCGTATATTTTGAACCTGTATCATAGCTTTGTTCACTTCCCTCAACTGATTTATTATTATCATCATCATTCTTCTTTTCCCCTTCGCTGTCTTCCTCTTTTATTTGATCGGGGAGTATGTTAACAAAATTATGATCATGCTTGGTCTGTTGTGGTATTATTTTAAAAGGTAGCCGCGCTTTTAAGGATTCTTGGGGTTTTCTCAGTGCTGTCATTTTGTTCTGAATATTTTCTGTAGGGCTACAACCACTTTCATCGGTGAACGTTGATAATAAAGTATCCTCAGGTGAATTTTTCTTTTCACGCTGTTCACTTTTAAGTGAATGTGTCCGCCGATTCTTATGTCGTAAGAGGCTATAACCACGACTAAATGATTTGTTACACTCTATACATTCAAACATATTGGCGGTTGCTAAAACACTAAGGAAGAACAACTGAAAGAGGTAGTTATAACAGCTCAATAGATAATAACAAAACAACACCAAAACAGCATCGGGTAACACCACATAATGCCGAATTACACCAAATTATGCCAAATAACATCAAATTAACACTAAAGCAACACATGCAAACACCAAGTAATGCAAAATTACACCAAATAGCACCAAATTAACACCAATTTTCAGTTTCATCGTTGCTGGTGTCGATTATAGAGCAATTCTACTTTGAGTGATGTAATCTGTAAAATGAATTAATGCTTAAATGAATACTTAATCTTTTAAATAACACAGCAGCTTAGTCATGCCGTTAGGAATACATCTGACTACCAAAAATTTACTTTTACTACTTACTCACAGCTAAGTCGAATCTCCCAAACAACTTCCACTATTCATCTAAGACAACGACAATTGAATTCTTAGTTAACATATCCTACTAGTTTAATATCATATCAACCCAAAGCTTGAATTTAACGCAGCTTTCACGGCAAGAAAATACTGTGCCCATCTCAATATTACCATGCTCTTAGCAGTTTCGCATGATCTATTTTTAGATATGTATTCGCCCAATCCACCTCAACACATGATAGCCCCTGACGGCCAGAGCATATAAAGCAAACAACTGATAACACCAAGTTCCAAGCTAGCAAGTAAACGATAGCATATTGTCGCTAAAGCTCTCATCCACCAAGTATACATACCAGCCCAACACAAGCATGATAATTCTAGACAACCATAGGATATCAATCAAGCAACTGATAACAGAAAGCTCCAAGGCAGATGCTGTGTGTTAGAGCGAGATGGTTGAAAAGTATGGTATTCACTAAAGTTTCCTACTAGATTATGCGCACCCTCTGCATATAAAAGAATCTTCATGCACCACCAAACTTAACCTCTCCTCAAAATATTTGTTAATCCCAGACCGAAAGATATAGCTAATTGTAAATAAAACCTATAGGCTTCCTCATTGATCAATATCCATAAGATAATTTCAAGCTATCATGCCCACCTAAACTATGAACACAGATTTATGTTAGAGCGACACAGATGTTTTGACAGAGTCAGCTGGTTGAAAAGTATGGTATTCACTAAAGCTTTCTACAATATTATGCACACCCACCACCCATAAAATAAACATCGAGCACGACTAAGCTTTACCCAATCTGAACCGCCACGATCTTGGCAAAAGGTAATATCAAATTACCTGCTAAGTCATGCCATTACACCTGACAGCCAAAAATTATTCTTTTACTGCTCCCATACAATTTCCATTACTTAATATCATAGCACTATCTTCTATCATCAATGCTTTTAATTTAACCCACTCTCAATCTAACTTAAGATTTAAAGGTAAACACATAACACTATCCTCTTCCACGCTTTTCACTAAAGCTTTCATATCCTACTAGATTAATATACAACACAATTAATATATACACAACTTACAGTACCCACGCTCAACCTCCACCACGGTCTTCACTATAGGCTTGAAGAATTATCAGTTTTTTCTTCATTCATACTACACCATTCGGATGATGCTTTAGAGAGATAAATATGAAGCGATATTGCTGATAACTTCCACAACTCATCTAAGACAGCATATCATACTACATTAATATCATAATACCGCCTTCTTTCATCAAAACTTTTAATTAAACCCACGCTCACCGTAATGGTTAGAAAATATGTGCTCAATCTGATAGTATGAAGATAAAATTATCATATTCTTATCAGCTTCATGTGAACTATGATATCATGGTTAATAACTCTGCCAGCTTCCTATGCTCACCAGCCCTAGACACACAAAAAAAACATAAATCAATTTATTTATTTTATTCGAATGTATTTGTTTAACTACGCTCTTCTTAGTTATATTATATTTCAAGCTCATTACACCTGGTCACCGAAAATTTTACTAATTTATATTACTCATCTAAGTCGGCATATCATCCTACATTAATATGATAGCTCGTTAATGCTTTTAATTAACCCACTCTCAAGCTAATGATAATATGCAATTTTTCAGATGTGGCTGCTCAATCACTTTCAGGCTAGGCTAACAAGGTGCTCTAGAAAGATTTCGTGTTGCAACACTGGTCATGCCATTACACCTTGTCAACAAAAATTTGATGAAAAGTCTATTACTATACCCTTACAACTTTCACTACTCATCTAAGTCAACATATCATACTATATTAGTATCACCTCACATTGATATCATAGGTGATCAAAACTTTAAATTTAACCTGCCCAAAAAAGAAATTTTATTGAAATTAAAAAAACAGTTTTTCCTATAACCTAAGAATTTTCAATACATACACATACACACACCTACATCGAAAATTTTCTGATAAGGCTTTAATTTCTGTTACTGTTTCTTAACATCTGAAGCAGCCGTGATCTATTTTTAGATATCGAATATCATAGCATGTTCCCTCTTGTTTATAAAAGATTTTTAATCCACAACTTACGTTATAGTTGTTGTTGTTTTACTCATCTTAGACATCATATCCTACAGATTAATATCAGTTGTTGTTGTTTTCAACTAAAGAAATTAGGAATCTGTCATAAATCGCTCAATTTGTTTACTTTACTCGACCGCTGTCCGAATCTGTTTACATTATTCGACTGCGAATTTGTTTACTTTACTGTACTGTACGAATTTGTTTATGCAAGGAATCAAATTAGAAGCATTACAAATTACAAATTAAGCATTTACTAATTTCCATTACATATCTAAGTCAACATATCTACCTACATTCACCCCAACCAGATTCGCCTGATCTATTTTTAGATTATGGTTACATGGTGCAATCATGTTTATAAAGGGCATCTACAGATTAATATCATCAAATCTTTAATCCACAGCTTAGGTTATAGTTGTTGTTGTTTTTTGTTTGTTTTTCACCTACTAATATTAATTACACCTGAGAAGGTAAGATCGATGATATCTTGAACCATACCCCGTAGAGGATTTCTGATGAAAATTTTACCCTCCTATTACTAATACTATTGGCATAAACAAAAAATATCCTAGGGTTAACTTGAATTATTACTACTATTAATTATACCTGCAAAGATAAGATCGCTAATATTTCGAAACTCATAGCCCGTGGAGGATTTCTGATGAAAATTTTGTCAACCTCCAGGACTAAGATCTCCACTGACACCTTCTAGCATCTAATGGCATGAACAAAAATATTCGAGAGTTAACTTGAATTATTAATAATACTAATTACACTAATTCACTTAGGGAATTTCACAACATTTCTTATCCACATAAATACACAGCTGCACACATCCACCCTCGCCTTGGGTAATGTTTCCTCAGCCCAACCCAACATACCACAGGCACTCATACTAAAGTAAACAACTAACACCAAACTCAAGCTGACAAGTATATAGCCCCGATATAAATTCGCATAGGGTATTTCATATCATTACTCAATACAAATAAGCCGCACACATTTTACCCAAGCCTTGGTACAGGTAACGTAGCCCAATCCAACGTACCCCAGACAATCCTACTCATAGTATCAGATATTGCCACTAAAGCTCTCAGCCAACCTCCAGCATCCAGACACAGGAAAGGTCAAAGGTCAAATTGTAGCCTCCAAGACCAGATCAAACAAAGAGTTGGCGTCATCTCCTGGTCAGCCATACGATAGGAAAGGCATACCCTGTGACGTATACCACTAGACGGAATCCCCCTCAGTGGCCCAGAACCCAGTCCAGAGCCAGCAAAATAGTTGGAATCTACCTTGCTTTTTGTATGGAAAAAGTGATCTGGTAATGTCACAGTATAATGTTAATTTTCAGTACAAAAGCGGCCTCAGAACCGCCTCAAAATTGCTCACCGTACCTCCAGACGAAGAAGAAGACGCAAATGAGTTTGAAAGTTCCGGACACTTTTTGTATGGAAAAAGTGGTCCAGAATGAACATAGAACAACTACTTTAGTATCTTAGAACATATATCACTGTGCGGGTTTCCAAATTCCAAATTAAGCTCTGAATTCAAATTCAACCCAGTCGTCAAATAACTTCTTTGTACTTTGGCGCGGGAATAATGGCTTTCACGACATTTACATGAATTGATGTGCTTCAATGTGACGTCTTTCAGTTGGTGCTTCTGCACAATACAGGTGGTACCTGTTTAACATTGAAGATTCAAGTTATTTTTCTACATAATAGAAAAGATTTATCAGAATACCTTCCTATCAAAGCGAGTCGATTAGTTTTGTTATATTTTTGAAAAATTCAGCACAAGCAGGAACTTTTTCATTCGTAGTGTAGTTTCTCATATAAAAATATATGCTTATTATACGAGGCTTTTTAATAAGAGAATTGAGTTTACGCTTCGGATAACGTAAGTACATATATTTAAGTAAAAAAATATCTTCCTCCTTTTTTGGATTTTTTGCGATTTAAGGTGGTGGACAAATTCTATTAAAAATTAAACATTTTAAAAAGAACATCAAAATTGATGAATATATAACGTAATTGTAATATTATCCTGTGCTATGCGAAACACTTTTTGCGTTGCCTGTCCTTATTTGCAAAATGTATGCACTTTAATTCGTGGTTCGTGTGGTTTCACAGATCTTATCGATTCTTTAGGAAGTTTTTTATCACTTTTTTCTTTCTTCCTTGCGGAATTCGCTTAATTTGAATATTATATTCGCCATCCATTCTAAGATCAAATAATTACATACAAAAAGATTTCCGCGTGCAAATGACATGTTTACTGTAAGAAAGCTTGAATGCAACTGAATGCAACAGATTCTACTATACACCACATCACAAGAATACTGTAATCTTAACGATACATGCGCGTACATGAATAAACAGAAATGGGAAATATCGAAAAAAATTCTAGCAATCCCCAGCATTGGCCACTGTTGCAGTTTGAGATAACATTGTGGCTTTTGTTGAAGTTTGAAAAAACACTGCAAATGAAGAGGAGGACTAGCAAGCCATTTTTCAAGTTTTGCAAAATCTTTGTACACCATTCGATCCGCAATATTATATATATAGGGATTTTCTAAGAGACTGCAGTAAATGGTGTGTATACTCTCTGTTAAAGGGAGAGCTCTTTTGCTCTACCTGTGTGCGTCAAGGTGCGTGTACCTTGATTATTTTCGTCGAAAAAATGGCTAAAGGTGCTTAGTACCCAAGCCGTGTTAATAATGCAATTGGTGCTTGTACCAATTGCAAAATGAATGGTTGTTGCAGCTTTTCACAGTTGTAGCTAACTAGCCCAAGGTTCCTTGTTCCAAGGCCTTGTTGATGAGTGTAATTGGTGCTTGTAACAATTGCAACTAAAAGAATTTTGAATGAAAACGACCGCTCTCTTAATCAGAAACTGAATAATAATTTTATTAGACACGTATTCTACTTATAAAGAGAACTTATGCTTACCTAAACAATTTTATTGTAGCAGAGACGACTGCCATGAAATACCGTGGCACATGTACATGAAAAGTACACCGCCTCAAATTTATTGACGGTGAGTAAAGTGGGAGCCGCCTGCAGTAAGTACACCAGAAGTGAAATTGGCATAATGGCTGTGGGCGTAGGCTCGAAGTCAATTGAATGCACACGTAATGCGATTTTTGGAATTTTATTTGTTTCAGAATTTTTATTTTTTAAATATCGCGGGCATGCTCATTCATGCAATTTCTCTTCTGGAGGAACTTGTACACATGTATGCTATGTAGGTGTAAAAAAAAATATATTACAGCGGCGTCAGTCTGCTGGACATAGACATCCTCGCCCGCATTGAACGGATGGTTCAATTAGATGTGTATATCGCAGCTTGGATGAAAACCGCTTACTGAGCTGGTTCTGGGTACAGGAATGGGTGGTGTGCTTCTGCTCTTGTGGCGTCGGCTGGAAATGCATCTCCACAAAAAGTAACAAAAAATGGAAATAATTATCAGGAGACTCATATATACGAAAGTGAAGTGGTGAGCATCATGATGGTGTTTTTTAGGGCTGACTCCTCGCTCTGCTGTGCCTGTATGCGTCTTTGAGGGGTTTGAATGTCGTTTGCTAGATTTTCGACAGACGTTATGCGGTGAACTAGTGAAGTACCTTTTATCGGCTGGAGGATAGCTGTGAGGTTTTTGGATGGCACGAATGATGCAGTTGGTCACAAATTCCTCCTTGATAGCGCATCCATTTTTGACCTATAGGAAACCGGACTCTTCCAAAATTTGTTGGGAAACAGAAGCACTACAGACTATGTTGATGGTTATCGGCCGCTTGTTGAAAAAATCCAGTGATTTGGATTTATGAGCTGAATCCAGGGAGATGCATTTATGGCATTCATTAGTTTGCAATCTGGTGATGATGAAGAATGGCTGAGCAGACGTAACTCGCATGAGCTTATGTATGAACCTTTCCGACATAAGGGGTGATGTTGCCTGCACATGTATATTGAGCTTCCAATATTCTTGTAGGCTGACAATTCATGCTCTGACAGGGGATAGCACTGATCGCGGTGCAAATTCACGATCAGAAACTCTGAATCAGGTTTTATTGCCAAGAATGTATCGTTCATCAAAAATGGTAGAGGAACTCTTCTCATCATATCGAAAGTTTCGTAGAAGAAAAATGGCAACTTAAATCGGAATATGACTTGATTCTGACCAATGTGTCCTCCCGCGGTCATAAGACCATACAGTTCCAACAAGTTTTCTCGTCTCGATGGTATTCGAAGTGTCGAAGGCAGGTTCTCCTTAATTAGAGTTACCTCGGCCTGGAGCTGTTTGGGAGTCAGTAGTTGTGGGTCACCTTCCCATGATGGGT
The DNA here is from genome assembly GCA_963924295.1 of Dioctria rufipes. NCBI lineage: Eukaryota > Metazoa > Arthropoda > Insecta > Diptera > Asilidae > Dioctria > Dioctria rufipes. The sequence continues at coordinate 111,494,873 of OZ002743.1, read as the reverse complement.
GTCGTTGATCACATCTTATAAGTGCGGACTGCACTTTCTGATAGTTGATAGCCATTACAAGCAATTGCACTGAAAGTGAATTGATGATTTCAGCTAATCGCTGTTCATGGAGTTCTTGGCTTATATTATTAATCGCGATGATTGTTTGTTTGATGTAACTATCGAATTCCTGTAGTTGTTTTTTCATGTTCGTTGAGACTTCTGCATTATGTTTGTCGTAGAATCTATCAGAGATGTCTGTTTTTTATCAATGCTAAGAGATACTCGTCATTGCCTTCCAGACTGTTTATAATCTGAGACATTTTCTCGGAATATTTAGAGCCTAGAACCCCAAATAGTGAATTAGCTAGATTTCCTACTATATCTAAAGGTGCTCTTCGTTGTCCAGACTGGGTACGAGGCATGAGCAGCTCGTTAATATTTCATAATTCCAGCATTATATTAGCGAATTGCCCGACCATGGTCGTGCATGCTTGTTTGTTTTTCGTTCCATTGCACGAGCTAACCAACCGGGTTGCTGCACCTTGTATAATATCAAATTCCTTCCAGAATGCCTTGAGATCATATAATACTACTAAATTCCATTCGTTTGACACTAGCTGGGTGGCCCCCATTCCCTCGAAATAGAGTCCTAACTGTGATTTGAAGGGAGTTATTTTTACTTCCGTGTCACCCAATATCGGCAATATTAGTGCTCTTAATAAGAGCAAGCTTATCGCAGAGGTACCGGATCGACGTCTTTTTGTACCAGATGAACTTGACGTTGATTCGTCCTTTGATGAACCACCAGAGTTGATCTTGGAACGATTACTGGTTGTGTGAGAAACATCTTGGAAACTAGGGCGTTTTCTGAGTTAAGATTCTTTAGCTTCAGATTGTGAGGCTGGATTATCTTGACCGTACTCGATTCTTCTTCCTTGTCGATGGTAGTGGGGCCTGTTTTTGTATCGGTCGTCTCAATACTCCTGTGGCTGTTTTAACATCTGCCACTCGCACTAGATCGTCCTGTCCCTCAATAACCTTAATGATCCGTCGCAATGGCCATTTCATACTGGGCAGGTTGCCGTCTTTTATTAGCACCATCATGACGTTTTTAGCATTATCGCATTTTTGCTTCCACTTGTATCGATGCTGGAGCTCATTTAAGTATTCATTGGTCCAACGTCTCTAAAACTAATTTTTTATGTGAGTTACGAATTTCCATCTCTGAAGTAAGCTGCGTTTTGCTGTCTGTGCATGAGGGTCGATCGTGTTTGTTAATGGTTCCCCGATTAGGAAGTGTCCTGCTTCTTTGAGTTCTGCTAGTTGACTTTTAGCTCCGACAAAGTTTGTGGTATTGTAACAATACAGATTTCTACAATCTCCTCTTCTACTCATTAATCGATTCATTGAGCCGATGAAGGTATCTCTTGTCAAATCGCTTACCATCTCCAAAAGAACATCTTTGGTAGCGAAGCAGCAAAAAAGTGCTACATAAGACTTTTGAGGGCGACTACACCTTAGTTGACAAAAGGTCTAGCAGGTTGGACCCTAGTGGGTGGCAAGTTGCCCATTAACAGGGATAAAATCTTGGTTTCGATTTGGTGCAGCGCACACAATTTTGGACGATAGATCGTGCAGGGGTCTTAGCCTTGATAGGCCAAAATCTTTGATTTGTTATTGATAATAGTGTTTGTGGCATGAAGATAGCTGATGTGAAGTTTATTCATCAGTAGCCTTGTTATGTTGTGTGCATATGGTAACGGAATCGGATGTTTTGCGTCAAAGGGCAAGTTGGAAGCATGCAGTCTACCGCCAACTCGGATTATTCCGTCGTCATGGGCTGAGGCTGCTTGTATTGCTGTTGGCCTTTACCATCTTACTCTGTTTCAATTGATTCTAATTTATCCTTGAAGACTTCGACTTGTGTATTTCTCACAATTACCCCAAGAGCTTCCTCCATTTCCTTTAGGGTCAGCTGAGGCCTTTATCTACGGAGAGTGTTGTTCTGTTGACAATTTTTTATGAATCGCAAAACATATGCGATCACTCGCTGTAGAGTCCCGAAGGAATTTTTGTGATTGATGTCGTGGATGAAATCACTAGTTTTACTGGCTGCTGCTACAATTGACCTTAGTCATTTCTTCTCCAAGTCGGTGTCATGTTGAGCTCGCTGTTCCAGCCACGATGCTTCAACACCATGGAGGAACAGTGGGCCATAAAACCATATAGTACAAACCTTCAACCTTTCTGGTGATATTCCAAAAAAGATTTTCGCTCTTACAATCACTGGGCTTACAAGTCCCAATGGGTCGACGAGATGCACAATATCCGATAGGAGAGTTCTCTTGGTTATCTTACCCTTGTCCGGCCCCATTGCCCTTATATGGAATCACTCTCGGGATGCCATGTTTATCCCAAGGCATTGATGTGCTCGTCATCATCGCCATTGTGAAAGTCTAGTTGCAAGGCTCTATCTTCGTGTGGAATGCTTAACATGAGTTGCGCATGGTTGGCGCACCACTTCTTTAGTTTGAAACCTACTGATTGGAGTAGTTGCTGCAATTATTCTTGCGTATCCCTCGCTTCTCTTAAACGGTCTGAGACAGTCATAAGGTCATCTACATAAAAATTTTGTCGTAGAGCCGCAGATCCCAACGGATATATTTGTTCTTCTTGTAAAGACAGTCGTTGCAAACATTTTGTTGCCAGATATGGGGCAGATGTGGTTCCGTATGTAACCGTGCACAATTGATAATGCTTGATGGGTTGACTTGAATCATCTCTCCATGCTATCATTTGATATCTTCTATCGTCATTGTCCACCGTTATTTGCCGGTACATCTTCTCGATGTCCACTGTGAAGACAAATCGTGGTAATCTGAACCTTAGTAAAGTGGAGACTAGCTTATCCTGAATGGTCACTACCCAGCCCAGAAACATGTTTTGAAGTGTGGGTAGGGTTTCCCCCAATTTGATTTGTCCCACCGATTATAACTGATAGTATATTTCAGCTCCGATGAGGAAATGATGGAGCCAGGATGGTAGAAATCAAGATCAGCTAACTCAATATTTTCAGGAATTCGCCAAGCGGCTATATTTAGAGCCTATGTAGGTTGATTTGTAGTGATCTGTGGTAGTATAACTGCTTCCAATATTAGGGAGAATGCAGTTATCTTCGACTGGTCCAGCACGCTTACTCGATGCTGAGCTCGTTGTTTGATTTCTCCGATGCCTTCAATGCAAAAGGAGTCTGGCGTCCGATTTAGACCTAGGTTTTTTGCCATTTTGTCTATAATAAAATTGAGCTGTGAATCAGAATCTAAGATTGCTCGACACTCGACGGTTTCGCCCTTATGGTTCACGAGTTTGATGATAGCAGTGCTTAAGAGGACTTATCTTTTTTGTCCTTTCGTTGTTTGCGCTGCTAGGATGCTTGGGTTGCTGGTTGATACTAGTGGATGTGACGGCGGCACATGTGCGGAGTCGCCATCGCTGGTCATGTCGTGATGAGACGCCTTCGTAGTGTTTCCGATATGAAGCAAAGTATTGTGTTTTTAGAGCATTTCAAGCACCCTCTAGATTGACATTTTAATGACGTATGACCATTCTTTAGGCAGTTTATACAATGCTTGTGCTTTCTGACTCCGATTGGCTTAGCTCTGAAAATTTCTTACAGGCAGAAATCGGATGGGTGCTGCCACACATTATACATTTCCTTGACGTGGATATAAATGACATAGGATTAACTTGATTGTTCCTCTTCAACATCTTATCTCCTGGTTGTTGTCTTTTCATAAAGTCTCCAGTGCCTGAAATCGTAGTTTCAAGAATTGCAACAAGTCACTTATTGTTTGAAGTTCTCGCGGTGCCTTCAATGATTGCTCATATAAATTATGAGTGCTTCTGTCTAACTTCTTGAGCGTGATATGCATGAGAATAAAATCCCAAGTTGAAGTTGAAACTCCCATTCCTTGAAGCCCCATAATGGATATCTTTGTAGTATCATGAAGGAGTTTAATGGAAGCTGGAGATTCTTGTTAAATGCAAGGCTGTCCCAATAATTTATTCATTAGCGCGGTGACCAAAAGCCGCTTATTATCATATCTCATCTCCAACATTGTCCATGCCGATTGATAGTTTTCTACCAAGGATGGGAAGTGCTTTATTAAGGCCTTAGCCTCACCTCTCAAGGTACCTTGCAAATAAAACATCTTTTCTTCATCTGCAATGGGTTGATCGTGCACCATTTGAACGAATAACCAACGGAAATGGCTCCAATGTAGATAATTTCCAGCAAAGGTTGGTAGAGTTATTTTTGGTAACTTTACTTGCCTGCCTACGAGGGTACATCCCTGTCGGGCTTTTAGTTTACTTGAGAGTCCGACAGCGATATCTTGTACCCACGATTCGAGTCGAATGTAATAGTTGTCATCATATGCAGACTCATCACCTTCAACGGAGATATTGAGTATTTTCTGATAGTCTGCAGCTATGTTGGTCCAATAATCGGTAATGCATTTAAGTTTTAATTCGTAATATGCTCTCTGATGCTGGTCGTGTAGGCCAGTCACAATATGTTGTAAATGCTGCACTAGCGCTGACGGTTTGGTCTTGTGGATTCTTAGCAGTATGTTTAACTCTGTACATGTGAATTACGGGTCATTGTGTGTTTCATTGTGGTCTTCACGTCGTTATTGCCAGGTGGCTGCTGCCCTCCACCCTCAGGTTGATCTTGGTTGGTGGTTTGAGCAGGCCCAGCCAGTGTTCGCATGTCTGCTGATTTGGCCTCAATAGCTTCTTGTAATGTGGGCTTGAATTGCTCGTAGTCGCTTTTAACGGAGGCGTAATAGCCTTTTTTGAAATATGGATGCTCCTGGTGTGTATATGCATATGGCGTAAGCTTATTATGGTTGTCGTCAAACCATATCCAGTCTGTGTCAAGCCAGACAATGCTTGTTCGCAGCTATGGCAGCTCCTTTTTGTAGGATAGGTATCCTTTGAAACCTTGTATTAGCTGCTCAATGGATTTTCCAATAGTTTCTTGCTCACTGGTGAGGGCTTCCATGTTGTGTGTGTGATCAATTGATTAAATTGAAGAATCACGTCAGGGTCACCAAATGTTAAAGGGAGAGCACTTTTGCTCTACCTGTGTGTACCTTGATCACTTTCGTCGAAAAAATGGCTAAAGGTGCTTAGTACCCAAGCCATGTTAATAATACAATTGGTGCTTGTACCAATTGCAAAATGAATGGTTGTTGTAGCTAACTAGCCGAAGGTTCCTTGTACCAAGGCTTTGTTGATAATTGTAATTGGTGCTTGTACCAATTACAAATTATACCCTGGAAATTGCAACTAAAAGAATTTTGAATGAAAACGACCGCTCTCTTAATCAAAAACTGAATAATAATTTTATTAGACACGTATTCTACTTATAAAGAGAAATTATGCTTACCTAAACGATTTTATTGTAGCAGAGACGACTCCTATGAAATACCGTGGCACATATACATGAAAAGCACACCGCCTCAAATTTATTGACGGTGAGCAAAGTGCTGACCGTGGTGATTTTCATGGGAGCCGTTTGCAGTAAGTACACCAGAAGTGAAATTGGCATGATGGCTGTGGGCGACGGCTCTAAAACAATTGAATGCAAATGTAGTGCGATTCTTAGGAATTTTATTTGTTTCAGAATTTTTAGTTTTTAATTATCGCGGGCATGCTCATTCATGCAATTTCACTTTTGGAGGAACTTGCACAAATGTATGCTATGTAGATATAAAAAAAATGTATTACAGCGGCGTCATTCTGCTGGACATAGACGCTCTCTGTGTCTGTTCGTCTATTCATTGTGTTTTTCGTGCTTTGAATGTGTAAGGCCTCAATAGTAAAACGTTGACTATAATTACGTTCAGCGCTTAAAATTTTGATATTATTATAATCGGATTGATGGTCATTGGACAAGCAGTGATTTGAAAAAGCTGTCGTTCCTTTGTTTTTTGACTTTAGGTTCGATTTATGATTCGTTATTCTATTTTTAAGATACTGCCCTGTTGTTCCTACATAAGACATGTTGCATGTATTGTCCCAACTGGGGATTTTATATGCCACATCAGAGCACAATTCCCTCGGAATTTTACCTTTAATTTTCCTAAAGCAGTTTTTTAATGATTTTGAGAACTTAACTCGATTTTTGTTTGTGCTTTATTACATTGAACCATCCTATTAACTTTCTCTGGGAGGGCCGATATGTATGTGGCTGACCTGTAAATTTTGGGCGGATTAGTATTTGAGTATTTGATTGTTTTGGCAATTTGAGTTTGATTGCCGTTGTTTGTGTATATGTTGGAAGAACAGAGAATTAGTTATCTTTTTTGGGAAGCCATTTTGCGAAGAATTGCATGTATAACAGGGATATCTGTGTGGTGAAATTCTGGATGACTTATGTTTAAGACTCTACTATGAAATTTCTAGCTGTGTTCATTTTCTTGTAATGAGGATGAGTAAACTACCCGATGATGTGAGTTTTTGATACCAATCAGTGAAGAGCTCTTGGCTTCTTTTTATAATTTTAACGTACAGGAAAGGCAAGCAACCATTAACTTCCCTTTCTACTGTGAACTGTAATTTGGGATGGAAATTATATAGTTCATTGAGAACATTATTAGTGTTATCATGTGGTACAATAGAAAATAAAGCATCAACATATTTTTTTCTATAATCTTGGTTCCTTTCAATCTTGTTTAAAGTGTTATTAAGTAGTTCCTCCATAACTATATCTGCTAAAATCGGTGAAAGTGGGCTTCCCATGGGTAAACCAGAAATATGTTTGTAAATATCTTTATTGAAGACGAAATAAATGGTTTTCCAATAAGAGGTGTTATTTTAATATTCAAAGAAAAATGCCATTTTTTGAGACAAACGATCGGATTTTTATTTCATTATAAAGAGGAAGGTATGCCGTTAATAACGAAAAATAACATCAGCCAAATAACCACCACGACCACGCCTACAGGACCATATCGTTTTCATGAAATTTTCCATAACCAAATCCCAAAGTGGCTGCCCTATGTCTTTGATAGCCTCACGAATTCCATCTTTGAGGTGTTGAATCGACGCTGGGCTGTTGGCGTAGACCTTCTCTTTCACGTGGCCTCAAAGGAAACAATCGCAAGGTGTTAAGTCACAAGATCTCGGTGGCCAATTGTGATCACCTCTTCGAGAGATAACACGGTCCGGAAACCTTTCCAGTAAAACATCAATCGAAATGACTTTTCGATGGAATTCCGGATCATTTTCATGCATTTCAAGGACCCAATCAGCAAAGACTCGACGTTGTTGATGATCGGCCGGCTTGAGTTCTTGTGTTAACTGAACTTTATAAGCCTTAAGACCCAAATCTTTATGCAAAATACGGTGTAATGACGTTTGTGGAATGCCTAATTCCAAAGAACGACGAGGAATGGACAAACCTGGGTTTTCTTCAACACTTTCGGCTACAGCAGCAATATTCTCGGCTGTTCTTGAGCGACGTGCACGGGTTTTATTTTTCACATCACTAACTTGTCCCAACAGCTCGAATTTTTCTACCAATTTCTCTATTGCGGTCCGACAAGGTGCTTCACGACGACCCAAAAATGTTCGAGTTTTACGAACAGTCTCTGCCACATTTTCACCGCTTTTATAGTGAATTTTAATAATTTCAATGCGTTGTTGAATCGTGTATCGTTCCATTTTTATTAATGGCGTGGTTTCTACTTGTCAAATGTCAAAAAAATACAGATCCAAAAGTGACATCTCCCGAAATAACGGGCTAATTAAAATAACACCTCTTATTGGAGAACCCGTTGGCTTCTACAATGCAAAATTCCAACATTTCAAGGAACTTTCTCTTCGTTAACAAAGATACAACATCAAACGATACCATAGATTCGCTGGGTTCAATTTAAGTCTGAGAAATAATTTCCTTGAAATCCATGGAATTTCCAACATTATACCTTGAGTGAAAAGTTAAATTCTTTAAAATGTCTGCAAGATATTTCGATAAATTGTATGCTGGGCTGTTGATTGAAGACACAATTGGTCTGATGGGATAATTTTGCTTATGGATGTTTGAGAGTCCATATAATATTGGAGGTAACGACTGGTAAGTTGTCATTCTAAATTTAGTTCTGTCGTCAATGGTTGAATTTTTGTGCAGCTGTTTGATATATTCGTTATTTTTTTTTTCTGTAGGCGTTGTGTCAGGTCAGTTCTTATCAGTCGGTATGTAGATTTTTGCAAAAGCATGCAATTATTTTTTCCGAGATATTCACTTTTCAGCATGGCAACAGTAACATTTCCCTTGTCAGCACTGATTATTAATATTTCTTTATTTTTAGCTAGAAATTTTATGGTATTGTCATATATTTTTAAATTGATCGTATTTTGATTTGAATTTGTGCTTATTAACTAGTTTGCAGAAATTCACTCTGGCAATATCCCTATTATGGTCATCATCGATGGTTTGCAAAATATGTTCTCCGTCAGCAGTGATTGTTATGACAAGTAAATCAATATTACCGTATGGTAGACCGAGTTTTTTTCCCAACGAAAGCAGCAAACATACATCATCTGGGAAATGTACATTAGTGCGATTGTCGAACATGTTTAGCTGTTAGTGTATTGCTAAATTTTGTGAAAGCAGCTTGTTGAGTTAACATAAACTCGTCTACACGATCTCTATGAGAATTCTGATAAATGTCCCGCTTTATTTTTAGCTGTGTATTACGAAGAGTTTTAATTTCCATACATTTCTCTTTAATTTTTAAGTTCAGAAGCTTATTGTAAAAATTTTGAAAAGCGTTATGAGTTTATTTGGAATCTTTTTGAAAACTATTGAATAATTTAAATGAGTTAGAAATACCGCCTACTATGAATTTAGGAATCAGCCCGTAAGAAGGACATTTAAGTAAAAATATTCTGGCCTGAATGGTGGAAGCCATTTTTTTTTTTGTAATTTGGCTGTAGTTTTTGTAATTCTTAAGAAGATCATCTTCGTAGTGTGTACGTATATACTCGTATGATTCATGAAACTGCATTTTTCTTCCGGCAGTGTTCTCATAGAGTACGTTTCAAGTGAGTTGATAATTTCTCACTCATGGGAAATTTTCTAAAAAATAATTTCGTTCTTTTTGTTATTCATACACAACATGCATCATGTATGTATGAAAGTTCTTTGTAAATATTAATGACAAGTTTCTCTCCTATATAGAAATTTACTATACAATAAAAAAAAAAAAACAGGCTCCCATAGCAACCGCTTCTAGTGACTGTTAAAAGCAGAGTAATTTATTTACAAATGGGAAAGTTTGTGAGCATGATATGCTTATTTGCGCCTGGGTACACTGTTAGAAAAATATAATGTTGAAATTGCTTTTCAGTAAAATTAATCGTAAAGAAATAAATTGCATTCCAGATTTTAAAGTATTTTAATATTCTTAATTATTGTGATAATTTATAAACAACACACCGGAAAAAATGGCATACAATGTAACATAGAAAAATAAAAAATAAAAAAGTTTAATAGAACAATCAGACGTTTTTATACCCTACATGAAATCTATAGTGTATACTAAGTTTGTCATTTCGTTTGTAACGCACAGAAATAATGACGGTAGAGCAAAATGGATTGGACTCCCATGCATAATATTAAAAGTTATTTTGATTTGTGCATGTCCATTCGTCTGTCCGTCTGTCCGTGAGCATGATAACTCCAGAACGCATTCATTTAGAATGCTGAAATTTTGTACACGGATTTAAAAAAAAAGTAAAATTAGCTTCGAAAATGAGACAGTAGGTAGGCTATGCCGATTCTACCCCAAACCGTGAAAAACTATTCTAAGTCCAAAATGTAAACAAAGGAACGTGTACGTCTACGTACATATTTGACCTTGAGATAAGGTTTGACAGTTCACTTCCGGTCTGTGGGTTGTGTGTGTGTGTGTGTGTGTGTCTGTGTGTGTGTGTGTACGCATGTGAGTGGCTACGTGCATGTACATTTAGACCGGAAGTGACGTCATAGCGGAAGTGTGGTGTTGCTGATAAGGATCGTGGGAAAATGTAGCAGGATATCCTGGTGTTGGTCGGAAGTGTGGTCTTGGTGATAAGGGTGTTATTGCTGTTGACCGGAAGTGTGCTCTTGCTGATAAGGGATGTAGAATGGGCGGAAGTGTGGTATTGCTGGTGGGCTTGGTGATAAGGGTGTTATTGCTGTTGGTCGGAAGTGTGCTCATGCAGATAAGGGTGTAGAATGGGTGGAAGTGTGGTATTGCTGATAAGAAGCGTGGGAAAATGTAGCATTATATCTTGTCGTTGGCCGCAAGTGTGCATCCGGTGATTTAAATTGGATGGTGACTGAAGTTTGAGTACAGTTTAATTTGTTTTGATGAATAAAGTGCTAAAGTATAGAACGGAAAATTGTCTGTAGGAAAGAGATCATTTGTTGAAACTTCATCTAGGAAACCTAAAAATTCACCTTGGAGGCTAATTATTTCTCTAGTGTAATGTTTTGCGACATTTATTTAATAAAGAGTGTTATTTAATTTATATCCAAGTTTTTCTATTTCTTGTTGTTGTGTGGAATACTTTTTGAGCTGCGAGTAAAAAAATGGGGAATTTAAAGGATGTTTCAAGCAAATTAATTGAGCAGTTTATTAAAGCTTGCCCCATATTGAAAGACTGTAGGAATAAAAATGAAATAATGAAGTGGTTTCGGTATTGTGATGGAAGTACACGTTTGATGTATAAAACTTTAAGGGAAGCTAAGACAATTGGTGAAAAGAAACATTATGAGACAAACATTGAATTGCTAAATTATTTTCGTGGATTAATTAAAAAACATTTACATTCTGGGGGTGGTGATGGAATTAGTAGTGGAAGAAGAAAACCAAATGAATTAGTGGTATGGAAAGATATTAAGTCAGCGTTTAAAGGACGTATTAGAACTTCAGTTATACAAAATTATGGGTACAGAGATCCAAAGTTGTTTTTAGTACACACCACTAAGATGCTAACTGTACGCTTGAAGAATATTTTGAAAAAATTTAATATGATTAAAATCAATACAGTTTTATGTTGTGACTTTAAAAAGGTAGTCCGTGGTGATGATAATAAAGAAGTTAGTGAATATAAATACCTAAATACTGCAAATAAAATTGTGGATCAGACTACTAATATCGTTGAATTATGTGAAAACATGAATTGCGAGCTATTGACTAAATTGGAAGAATTTCAAGAACGAGATAGCGGGTGGTCTTTGAAAGAGATAATAAATCTTGGAGTGAATATTAATAAATACACACCAATGCTGGGGTCTTCTTATATAGATCTACCTCCACAAATTCATAAAAAGAAAGCTTGCATAAATGTAAAAATAATGATAATGCATGTTTTGCATGGAGTGTGGTAAGTGCGCTTTATCCAACGAAGAAAAGTGATCGTGTTACTGAATACCCGCACTATACTGATGTTCTTAATTTGAATGGTATTACATTCCCTATAAAATTGAGAAATATTTCTATATTTGAAGTGAACAATAAAATTGGTATAAATGTTTATACATTAATAAAGAACAGAAAAGATTATGAAGTAGTTCCAATCCGACTTACTAAGGGTTGCTGTGATAGACGAATTAATTTATTAATGTTTAATAATGAATATAATAGCAAACAATTTGATGATGATGATAGTGATCTTAATTATCATTTCTGTTGGATAAAACAGTTATCTAGATTAGTTTCAACGCAACTATCAAATAATGGCCACAAACTTTGGATATGTGAACGCTGCTTACATTACTTTTATGCTGAAGAAAAACTGCGAAAGCATAGCGTTGACTGTGGAGAAATGAATTCATGTAAAATACTTTTACCATCAGAAGATCAGAAGTGGATATCTTTTCAACATTTTAACTATAAAGAAAAGTGCCCTTTTATTGTGTACGCTGACATAGAGAGTATCCTACATCCAGTTCATGAAACCAATACTTCAAACAGCGCTTTTAAAAAATATCAAAAACATCAGGTATATAGCATAGGATATTATTTCCTATGTTCTTATAATGCAGAATTAAATTATTACAACTCATATCGAGGTCCAGATTGTCAGTCATGGTTTGCTAAAGAATTACAGAAGTTGGCTGAAGAAGTTGATGCTATTTTAATGAATGTGGTACCAATGGATCAAATTGATAATGAATTATATTCAAGATTGAATTCACAAACCCTATGTCATATATGTGATCAAGAATTTAAAATGGGGGATATTCATGTAATTGACCATTGTCATCTTACAGGAAAAGTTCGAGGGGTAGCACATCAGGAATGTAATTTAAACTATAAAGATAGTCATGTTATTCCTATCGTATTTCATAATTTGACTGGGTATGATTCCCATTTTATAATTAAAGACATTGCCTTATTAATAAAGGGGAAAATCAGCTTACTACCACTTAATAAGGAAAAATATATAGCTTTTACTAAACATGTGGAAGAAACTGATGTGAATTTGCGTTTTATCGATTCATTTCGATTTTTACCATCATCCTTGAATAAACTTGCATCATATTGTAACAACTTTGAGCTATTGAAAAAAGAGTTTCCTAACAATTATCATTTACTTTATAAAAAAGGTATATTCCCATATGATTATATTGACTCATGGAGAAGATTAGATGAAACTCAACTCCCACTAAAAGAAAATTTTTATAATATTCTGAATGATAGTCATATTAGTGATGATGACTACCAACATGCTCAAAATGTATGGTTAATGTTCAACATACAAACTTTAGGGGAATACTCAGACGTGTATTTAAAGACGGATGTTTTGTTGCTTACAGAAATTTTTGAAACATTTCGCAATAGCTGTCTGAAAACTCACCGTTTGGATCCAGCTCACTACTTTACAACTCCTGGTTTAACGTGGGATGCAATGCTACTTCATACTAAAATAAAGCTTGAATTGATCACCGACATTGACATGATGTTATTTATAGAAAGAGGAATAAGAGGAGGAGTTGCACAATGCAGTGGACGGTATAGTAAAGCTAATAATGTATACCTCAATAATTATAATCCTGAAGAAGATGAGAAATATTTGATGTATTTTGATGCTAATAACCTATACGGTTGGGCAATGTGTCAGTATCTACCTACTGGAAATTTTAAATGGATTGAAAATATTGATATAGAAAGCTTAAAGAATGATTCTAACGTTGGATATATATTGGAAGTTGACTTAGAATATCCAGAATCTATACATGATCTACATAAGGATCTACCGCTAGCTCCAACATGCCTTATACCACCTAATGGTAAACATTCAAAACTTTTACTAACTGAATATGATAAGGAACGGTATGTTATTCATTACCGCAACTTAAAGCAATGCTTAAAGTATGGTATGAAATTAAAGAAAATACATCGAATAATGCAATTCAATCAATCACCATGGTTGAAATCATATATTGATTTAAACACTAATCTTCGTGCCAAGGCAGAAAATGAATTTGAAAAGAATTATTTCAAATTAATGAATAATGCGGTGTTTGGAAAAACGATGGAAAATGTACGTAACTACGTGGATGTAAAATTAATAACTAAATGGCATGGTCGGTATGGAGCAGAGGCGATGATATCTAAACCAAATTTTCATAGCCATACTATTTTTGATGAGAATTTAATAGCTGTTGAATTAAACAAGTTGCAAATCTTAATGAATAAACCAATTTATATTGGGCAAGCCATTTTAGATGTATCTAAAACATGTATTTATGATTTCCATTACGGATATATACAACGATTTTTCAAAGATAATGTCAAATGCTTGTATACAGATACGGACTCATTAATATATGAATTTACCAAATTAAATCCATATGAAATAATAAAGCGTGATATATACATGTTTGATACAAGCGACTATCCTGAGCATAACTTCTATAATATACCCTTATGTAATAAAAAGATTCCAGGATTAATGAAAGATGAATTAAATGGTGAAGTAATGAGTGAATACATTGGTTTAAGAGCCAAGATGTATAGTATCCGTACTAATAATAAGGATTTTATTAAAAAGGCGAAAGGAGTAAAGAACTGCACCATAAATAACACAATTTCTTTTGATGATTACTTAAGTTGCATGCAAAATTCGATTGAAATAAGCAGACGACAGCATTTGATAAGATCATTTAATCATGAAGTTTACAGTATAGCGCAAGACAAAATAGCTCTCAGTCCACATGATGATAAGCGATTTTTGATAGGTGGGGGAGTGGATACTTTACCATGGGGGCATTACAGTATTATAACCCCGGTAGTAGCAGATGAAGGTTGAAACTTAGAACATCATGAACGATGGCACCAAGAACAACAGATTTTATTAACACGGAGCTTGAAATTTTGCAAAATGATGTCTACGAATCACTGATAGCTGTAGCTAATGACACAATACCAGAATATGAAAGCGATGATGATGATGATGAAGAAGATGATGAAATCTCCAGATATGAATACTTTTCTGTGAATGGCCAACCTAGATGCATGGAATGTATACGACATAATTTATTACCTTATTCTGTGATTATTGTAGTAAGCATTGAATGTCCACATAATTTAATACAAATTGATGATCTTGTAAGATGTGAAGTATGTAATGAAATGATTTTAGGTTTTGTATAAAGAAGAAATAAAAAAGAGCATTACATTTTATAAAAAATAAATTTATTTCTTACATTACAATACATTGTTTTTATTAACCCACGAATTGTGCTTTGAGGAAAAACCCAACCACTTTACAAAAACTTTATCCCGCTTTTTCTTTAGCACTTTTTCAACAAGGTAGTCATGTGGATATTTCGTCTTCATTAGTTCTTTTTCATAAAATCCTCCTTTGATTAGATGCCCCTCATAATCCTCTAGAAGATATGTCACCGGATTTGTATTTTGTATAGTTTTAATTTTAAATATTTCAGTCGTCCAGTTTGGTGTGTACCCCTTTTCAAATATGTGTTTGTGCTTGCTGATGCGAACATAGTCACCAATTTTATATTTAGCTCTATCCACCATTTTTATGTGACTGTACACTGTTTGCAGTAGAAGATTTTTATTAAAGTGATTAACATCAGAGGGTCGCATTTTAATTGTCCTATGCTTTTTATTATTATATTCATGAACAAGGTTGTGTACAAAATCAATCCAACGATAGGAACCATTCTTACTAAATTCTTTCCACATCATGCCTTTCAATGTTCTATTAAATCTTTCAACTATTGAGGCTTTCATTATACTAAAAGTTGAATAGTGTTTAATTCCATACTTTAGCATTAGTGTCTGGAATATTTTATTATAAAACTCTTTACCATCATCTGTCTGCAAATGTTTAGGTATCCGACCGCTTTTTAGAACTTTTTCCATTGCAGCCGTTACCTCTTTTCCAGTTTTATTTTTAATAGGTTCTACCCAAGCATATTTTGAAAATGTATCTATTACTGTTAGTAAATAGTAGAAGCCTTTATTTTCACGAACATAAGCACCCATTTCAACCAAATCTGCTTGCCAGAGATCATCAAAATCTTTCATAATGACACGACGTCGGGGAAAATTTCGACGAGCTGCTTTGTGCAGCTCACTTACAAGGGCCTCTTTACTCATTGTTAGCTTTGACTATAAGTGATTCTACATTTATTAGACCTCGTAAATTCTTCTCAATGTCTTCACACTTTGTATCAATATAAATCTTTAACTTTTCAAATGACTTATTTATGTGTGATTGTGTTGATGTTTCCAGTTTCTCTCTAGTTGTTTTAATAATATTATGCACATTCACAAGATTTTCCTCTAATTCACTCTTAGCTGTCTTTGTTTCTAAACTAATTAGAGATCTGCATAAATCTGAATACTTATCAAGCACCTCATCTATATATAGCTTGCTTGCTGCATCATGATCTTCTTCAGGATTTTTAAGATTCTTAATGCTGTTGAATTGCATATCATAGTTTTTATCTGATGTTAACAGAAAACCCACTCCAGCAGGTCCGGTGGAGCCCTTTTCACCTGGCGGTCCAGAAGGACCTCGTTCTCCTCGAGGTCCAGGAGAACCTCGTCCAATATTACCATCTCTTAGCGATCGCCCGAACTTGTCAACACTCATTTCATGAATAAATACATAAAAGGAGGAAGGAGGCTTTTTATAAAATTAAATCAGACTCTCTTAGCTCCTCAATAATGGAAACAATTTCATTGTAATGACTATTATTCCCAGCTACTTGAGAGCCAATTAAAAGCCGTAATCTGTCTACCAATTCATTTGGATCATCCCAGTAAACGTAATCAATAGTCTCTCTGGGAAGTTTCATGAGCCCCATACCTTCATGATTGCTAAATTTTCTAATAATTCTCTTATATTTAGGGCCTTTACTACCTTTAATTTGTCCATCTGCACTATAATCACGTCTATGGGCATTAGAATCTTCCAAGATTTCTCGATAATTAGCTAAGTCTTTTTCATCATATGATATCTTTGATGGTTCTTTCATAAAAAGAAGTTCGCACAAGCCAGTTGTTATGGTATATTGCTTCCCATTAATAATAAAATTTTGTGCATCAATGTCAATTCTAGATTTCCCAATTTTCCATCCTCCATTATCCATATAAACACCATAAGTGCGGTCAATTTTAGGACTTTTGGCTTGGTAAAATTCTAAATATTTATTAACTAATCCAGTTGATAAGTTTAAATCTGATTTATTAGCTAAGGTTCTTGAATGAGTTGGTGTTCCATACTCGTCTTGTGATGACATTAAAGAAGAATCTCTATACTTCAGTGGTGTGCTTGTTGGTTCCATTTTCATATACATTTGTTTTGAGTTTAACTCGAAGCTATCTTCATCACCATTTATTTTAGTTTCCTTTTTGGGTTCTGACTTGATATCGGTATGAAGCCCCTGTTTTACTTTTGTTTCACTGACAACCTCTTTAATTGGTTTTGTTATGGGCTTAAATGTTTCTTCAAGTTGAGATTCAACATCGATTCGCCCCGTTTTTATAGTTCGATACTTTTTCTTGATAGCATTCCTAGTTTTAATAATATCACTGATTAACTCCTTCTTATTCGTAATGATTTCCCTCTTATTACCCATTTGTATTGATAATTATTTTCAAAACCGATCTGTGAACTGCTTTAACTGATCTATTAACAGCTTTATTAACTGGTCTGTTAACAGCTTTAACTGGTCTGTTAACAGCTTTAACTGCTCTCCTAACTGCTTTAACTGGTATGTTAACAGCTTTATCTGATCTGTTGACTGCTTTAATGGATCTGTTATATTTATATGAAAATAAATGTATCGAATCCCTGACGGTAACGTCCCTTACTTAAGGGGCTGTCTTTGTCTACTACCAGAAACCCATATTTATCCTTCCAACACTTAGCACATGTATCTCGGAAAGTATCAAAATTCATATCCGTATTCACATGATCTTCATAAGCATGCCTAAGATTTGTATCATCTTGTTTAAATAAAATGAGAAAGTTGGCATTATCTCGTACCAAGTGTTTTGGTATATGAGTATAAGTCTGGCAAAGATAGAAACTATCAATGTTATTATGTCTACCCATACAAAAATAAGAGCGTATGTTGTCTTGTTTCCCGCATGCTACATCATCAAAAATAAAAATAGAATTTTGTTTTGCCTCATCAATTGGTATAACATCATCATTATTAGAAAATGTATAATAGCCTAAACCTTGTATGGGTGACAAAAGTTTTCTTAAGTATAAATACTTTGATTGGTAGAGGGATTTTGAATATACATAAACGTTTTCATAACTCAAACCATTAGGATGTTCCAGCAAAGTAATCATGACATTTGTTTTCCCACAATTGGAGGGGCCGACTATTAGAGCGCGTATGCTATTTGGTAATAATGAACTATGTCTTCCAGTTTCCTTAATATTGCTCTGAAAATCATTATTTCTGATTGGTAGAGATAGATTTTGCTTAATGAGCTTCATTTTGAATACTAACACAAAACTATAAATGCTTACTGAATTTAAATACTTTTTTTAGTTTATATCTGAGTGTTGAAGGCTAAAGTCATTCATACTTATGCTTGAGTATAATAAGAAAGGGGCGGGGGTAATTAACACACTCATTAATAAGTTACCGTTTGAATTACACTTACCAGGTTACCAATATTGCGGACCTGGTACGAAGCTAGCAAAAAGACTAGCTCGAGGTGATCCTGGTATTAATCCCTTAGATAGTGCATGTAAAGAACACGATATTGCTTATTCTAAATTCAAAAGTACACCAGATCGCAACATAGCAGATCGCATTTTGACTGAAAAGGCTTGGAGTCGAGTTAAATCTACTGACGCAAGCCTCGGTGAGCGTACAAACGCACTGCCAGTTACCAATATCATGAATGCTAAGACCAAATTCGGGATGGGTATGGCGAAAATGAGGAATAAAAAGAAAAAGAGCAGTTATAAGAAAAATAAAAAAGTTAAGAAAGATATTACCCTGCGGATGGTTATCTCAAAGGCGCGAAAATCTATTCAAAGGCAAAAACCTGATTCTTTGCAAAGAGCCATTGCGTTGGCACGAAAGGAAGTAGGAGATACAATTAAATATAGGAAGAAAAATGTGAAAGTTCCACGAGTCATACCTATACCAAAAACTGGTGGTATTTTACCATTCCTCGTTCCTTTATTTGCCGGTCTTTCTGCTTTAGGATCGCTAGGAGGAGGTGCATCAGCTATTGTAAATGCTGTTAATTCTGTTAAATATGCAAAAGAGCAGCTCAAAGAGAGTAAGAGACATAATGAAGAAATGGAATCCAAGCTAGTAGGAAAAGGTCTTTACTTAAAACCTCATAAAAAAGGATTGGGGTTGTACTTAAACCCTGAGTCAAAAAACTATTGAAAACGCTGCCTAAAAGACCGCTAACTGAGGTAGACTTACTTAAATATGCAAAGGATCTACCACATTTTCGAGGAGTTTTCATGCGTGATAAGCTTCCAAAGAAACTTAACAAGAAGGAATGCGGTATTATCAACTTGGATATATCATCCGGCCCAGGAACTCATTGGGTAGCGTACTATAAAAATGATGAAGATATTCAGTACTTTGATAGCTTTGGAAATCTACAACCGCCATTAGAAATCATTAAATATTTAACTAGTAATGTAAGGTATAATTATTTCCCATATCAAACATATAACTCAGTAATATGTGGTCATTTATGTTTGAAATTTTTGTATGATTGTTATGATAAATAAAAGAATATGATTATATGTATGTATTTTTATTTATTTTAAAATATTTCCTTTATACAATAGGAACAACAAGCCCCCTTAATTCTATTATATAACTTCAATAGTTTGGATATTCGCAAAAATTCTCTTTTAACATGCAGGCAATTACAAGTATTTGGACCTGATGTTGAAGTATTGTAAGCCCAACTGCAGGATTCATAATGTTTCCCATATTTAGAAGGCATAATGTTCATTTCTCTATATTCACTCAAAAAGCGGTAGGATTTTTCTATTTCCTCCTTATGTTCGTCTAATAGTAACTTGTCATACTCTTGCAAGAATCTGCTAAATTCGAAATGTTTAAGAAATATTTGCACTTCATCATTTAATCTTTCCATATTTTTTTATTTCTTCCTTGTACTACTGAATCCCCCAGTGGTTAAAACTGAAATGATTCTCATACCCTAACAAATCTATATAAATGAGGAGGAAACCAGATAATTGCGTCATTTTAAATTACACCACAATGTCATTAACACTAACATTAACCGGAAATTCATCTATATTAACAACTGAGTATTTCCCACCCATAGATTTGTCAAAGGATTATGTATGTGGGTTAATTGATTTCCAAACTTACAATTCAGTACCAAATGTTGAGAATAAAAAAAATAATTTATTTATATTAGATGACATAGCTAAATATCTTGAGAATGAATTAAGTAAATTAAGTAAAGAGAGTTACCATATCAAATTGCGTGCGAACAATAATACTTTGAAAAGTGAAATCAAATCTAGTGGACCTATTTACTTTAACAAAGAGGGTACAATTGGATCCCTTTTAGGGTTTAGTAAGCGACAGCTGGAGCCTAATAAATTGCATGTATCAGATTTACCAGTTAATATAATTAAAGTTAATGCAATAAGAGTGGAATGCAATATAGTAAGTGGATCATTCATGAATGATACACGAGTACATACAGTACATGAGTTCTCCCCAAAGGTGGGGCCTGGATATAAAATAGTTGAAGTACCAAAGAATGTCATTTATTTACCACTAACCACTCGAAGAATTACTTCTATTAGCTTAAAGCTCATTGATCAGGACGGTGATTTAATAAATTTTAGGGGAGAGACAATAACAGCTCGGCTGCATCTTAAGCCGCAACATGATAATATATAATAAAGATAAATTACGTACATTAGCTACCCTCAACACCAGTTCTTCTGCAACTCTCACCGAATTTAGACCTCAAAGAGAAGAAAGGTCCAAACTTTCCTCGCAAAGTAAGAAATACTTGAGATCTTTAGGATTTATCATAAAGAACACGCAATGAGTGAAGTCTTGAGTATAAAGGATACTGCAAGCTATGATAATAGTGTTGCGAAAATTAAATATCATAGTTACTCACCCTTCACGAACTCATTCAAAAACAATGATGAAATACGTATAGCTATTCAGCATCAAGACATCTATGTACTTCCAAGTGAAAGTTTTATTTACATTGAAGGGAAATTGGAATGTATTCCGAAGCCTAACAAAACTGCAGATGTAAAGTTAACTAATAATTCGATGGCATTTTTATTCGAGGAGATCCGGTATGAGATAAATGGCGTACAAATTGATCGCAATAAAAATGTTGGTCTTACCTCAACGATAAAGAATAAACTTTCTTTAAACGAAAGTGAGAGTAAAATGCTTCTAAATTCAGGATGGTCTCTAACCAATATAGCTCTCAACTCAGAAGGAGACTTTAATTTTTGTATTCCACTAAAATATCTTCTTGGATTTGCTGAAGACTATAAGAAAATAGTTATTAATGCTAAGCATGAACTAGTTTTGATTCGTTCTAGAACGGATCTGAATGCAATTTATGCTAAAGATTGTGATGCGTTAGTAAATATACTTAAATTACAATGGCATCTGCCACATGTTACTGTAGCTGATATGGAAAAGTTATCTCTATTGAAAATTACTGAAAGTAATCAGCCGACTGAAATGGTATTTCGAAGTTGGGATTTGTATGAATATCCATCACCACCACAATCCACCCACCATACATGGACTGTTAAAACAGTTAATCAACTCGAAAAACCAAGATATGTGATTTTTGCTTTACAAACTGACCGTAAAGATTCGAGTGAAAAAGATGCAACCAAATTTGATCATTGCAACCTAACAGACCTAAAAGTTTATCTAAATTCTGAAAAATATCCATACAATGATTTGAATATAAAATATAATATAGATCAATACGCTATATTATATGAGATGTATTGTAAATTCCAACAGTCATACTACAACCGCCGGTCTGAACCATTACTCACTAAAGAGCAGTTCAAAAACTTGGCACCTTTAGTTGTTATTGATTGCTCACGCCAAAATGAATATCTCAAAACTGGACCTGTAGATGTAAGCATAGAATTTCAAACATCAGTGAATATACCGAAAAATACTGCTGCATACTGTCTACTTATACATGATAGAATAGTTCAGTATAATCCTCTAACTAGTGAAGTTCATAAACTATAAAAATGAATTGCATCATTGATATTCAAGGGTTCAAAGGACCGAGAAATACATTTATCTTGAAGGAAATTGCCATTATAACTCAGGACAATCAACTACAGCATTTCATTTTGAAACCAATATACAACTTTGAAAATCTACCTCCAGAACTACAGAATCAAGCAAGATGGCTAAATCAAAATCATCATGGATTTGTTTGGAATGGAGGATTTACTTCGCAGGATAGTGTTAGCAGCCTCTTTAAAGACATTCTCCAAGACAAAATCATATATGTGAAAGGATATGAAAAAATTAAATGGATTACTGATATATTTAAATTGGAAAAGAATGTACCAATTTACAATTTAGATGAAAAGGGGTGTCCTATATCAGAAGAATTAAGAAAAATATATGATGATGTACCACGATGTGTGATACATAGTGGTGTATGTGCATTACAAAATGTTTTCCTGTACAAGAAATTTATGGATAATCTTTAATAAAACACAATTTTCTAAAAAAAAAAAACATGTTTTATTCTCATATTTATATAATATATATATATATTTCTTATATGTATATATTAAACTATTCACTCAGATGGGACTCTGCAGTTTATGAAATATCCATGTTGTAAGTCTGTTTTAATTTCCTCAAATCAACAGATGTGATGTCCGATTTATATGTGGAGTCATTTTCTCTGAAGTATTCGATTTCACCATTACTCAAAATTCGTTCTCCTTCAAGTTCATGATATTCATAACAAGATATTTTTAGTGTTCTCCGCTCATAGTTGCTATCATATGTACATCGAACTCTCATCGATTTGTCCTCCTCAAAGTTTAATTTGAAATGTCTGTAAAAGACACGATCACTTTCTATAATTCCGCCTATGTCTTTTTCTTTGTTTATTAAGTCTTGCCTAAATCCTTCAATTGCCTCCTCAACACTCACTACACTATTTTCTGGTATTAATTCCACATCAGTTTCCTTAGGAGATTGAGTTCCATTTTCTGAATAGATAACAGAAGAATCATCATTTAACGGCATATTTGTTGTTGTTGTTGTAGGCAATGCATCATAAGTAGCATTACTTAGTGTAAGTAGCCGAAATGATAAAGAAATTTGAATGGAATCGTTATTTGGCAACTGTATATTAAAATCAATATTATCGCTTGATTTTTGCCCTAAGTTTAAATTGATTGGGAGTGCTAAGCAATTTGCATATATAGAGCATGCAAAAGCAAATGAAATAAAAGTTTTTAATGACATAATATCTCTTTATTTGTTTCGTTGTTGATTGCTTAAAACGATGACAAAGACTATGCATTATTACGGTAATTTAATTGATTATATACAATTCCACCCTATCACTCAATTTTCATACCAGAATTTGTTTAGGTATTACTGCTTTCACACTCTTTTACATCTTTCATTTTTTCTGATTTGTTTGCTTCTTGTTGTTTTATTGGTTTACGATACCACTCCTCCTCACCTGCAAACGGACAGTTATGGGGGAAGAAATTAGTACTTGGACGTTTGATCACCCCATCTTGTAGCCAACCTATTACAGTTATTTCGCCCCCCTTGACTTCAATCTTAACATGTTCAAAAGGTTTGATGCGCATCTCACCAAAACTTGAAGGGATTTGTTGACCTCTAATCAAAGTTAATATTTTACATCTTTTGCCATCTTCAGCAGTCATATATACTTTCATTAAGTCGCATCTTACAACAGAATGTACAATCTTCAGATACATACAGCCATTCAGACATGTACAAAAATGTGTTTCATCCCATATAGAATCAATCCAAAACATTATTTTTTTTAGCCTTTTGAACTATGTATGCAAACCTTACCACTACTATATTAGCAATGATCAGATTGTAAAAATGAAATATCTTTTATATATTTTAGATATATTCTTCGTCACTATAACTCTGAATATTCATTTCTCAGTTAAAAAGTAGGAAAAGTAAAAATCACCATTTTCATCAATTTAATCAATTTAATTTTATTAATTTTTATAAGAATACATATTTTAATACTTATGTTAAAGTTAAATAAAACTTGGATATAAATTTAATAGCACTCTTTATTATATAAATGTATCAAAACATTACATTAGTAATAATTAGCCCCTAAAGCCATGCTCTGCACAATCTCATTAAGTTCATCGCTCGAATTATGCTTTTCCTCTTCTAGCTCGACTAGTGATTAAAACTCCAGTACATATGATTTTCCTTGCGGTCCTCTGTTAATTATGTAGCATTGTCCTCCCGATATATCCTTCAATATCTCATCTTGTACAGCCAAATACCGTTGGGGTAAGTATACACACCCCTCA
This sequence comes from Dioctria rufipes, assembly GCA_963924295.1. Lineage (NCBI taxonomy): Eukaryota > Metazoa > Arthropoda > Insecta > Diptera > Asilidae > Dioctria > Dioctria rufipes. Next base: position 111,470,738 of record OZ002743.1, on the reverse strand, counting down.
TCAACCTTCAATTGAATCTTTTCACCATAAACTGTATTCAATCGCCTAGCTTCCAATATTCTATATGGTTTATTAGTCACCATATCTCTGCAGGGTATAATGTCTTTGTATACAAATGAATTGAAAACATTCAAAGAATGTGTTTGCTTCTCTAAGTCCATTTGAAGAGGATGAGGTGGATTCAAAGAATATCCTTGTCCTCCCGATTCTGCTTGAAGTGAAGATGAATTTTTCAGCTTCCTAGATGAAACCTCAACAAATGATCGCTTTCCTGTAGACATTTTTCCGTTCTATACTCAAGCACTTTATTCGCCAAAACCAAAATTAAACTGTACTCAAACTTCAGTCACCATCCAATTTATAGTAAAATCACCGGATGCACACTTGCGGCCAACGACAAGATATAATGCTATATTTTCCCACGCTTCTTATCAGCAATACCACACTTCCGCCCATTCTACACCCTTATCTGCAAGAGCACACTTCCGACCAACAGCAATAACACCCTTATCACCAAGCCCACCAGCAATACCACACTTCCGCCCATTCTACATCCCTTATCAGCAAGAGCACACTTCCGGTCAACAGCAATAACACCCTTATCACCAAGACCACACTTCTGACCAACACCAGGATATCCTGCTACATTTTCCCACGATCCTTATCAGCAACACCACACTTCCGCTATGACGTCACTTCCGGTCTAAATGTACATGCACGTAGCCACTCACATGCGTACACACACACACACACACACACACACCCACACACCCACAGACCGGAAGTGAACTGTCAAACCTTATCTCAAGGTCAAATATGTACGTAGACGTACACGTTCCTTTGTTTACATTTTGGACTTAGAATAGTTTTTCACGGTTTGGGGTAGAATCGGCATAGCCTACCTACTTGAGACAAACGGGGAACTCCTTCGTGGGGTTGCCAACAAAAATTTCGGTTTCCACTATATATTTGGACACTGCCTGGAAGAAGGCGTCGACATAGAGAGCTGAACTTTAGTACATGGTGTTTCTATAGTAATAGCAAATAAAATTTCAAAAATGGACTAAATCGGGCAACCCATTCTTGATTTTGCCATATAAAAATTTAGGTTTTTACATATACTGTGAAAACGATCAATCCTAGAGACTTTTATTGTACTAAAAACTTCTTTAGAATACGAAATCCCTTATAATTAGTTATAATCATTTTTTCTGTCTGACGAACCGTTCTAGAAATATATGCGAAAAAACCACTTCAAAAATCGGTGACCATATGAAATTTTATACGGGTATTCATGTCGGCTAGGATATCATAAAAATTGGTTCTTTGATCAATTCTAGCTTTTTTGCTTCTTTAAAACACACTTAGAAATGCAACCAACAAAATCCTCAGCCATGTTATTAACAACAATGCACGTGCAATTAATGAGTTCGTACATGTTAAAGTCAGTCCTATAGGGGTTAACATCCAACAGCGGTAACGTTCTTTTTGTTTTGCAGAGAAAAATGTGATTTGGAAATTGACATGACTTCACCTTGTAGAGAGACCCGTTCCTTCATCGTCGCTACTTAAAACACTATCAGAAGTAGAACTATGGCCAGATAACGAAATAATCAACGTATCTGTTCAAAAAGGTTTCATACCCAAGATATCCTTCCTCGGCTTTTATAGCAGTTCTCCAGTCCTTCGCCGTAATTCTTTCGAATGATTCCGTTGATAACTGCTTAACATCATCTAATTTGAATTCGTATTTCTGGAATCAACCCTGGATTTAACCGTAGCTCAAATTTTTGCAATTGGGTTTAAATCCGGGTGGTACGGTGGTAGACGTAAAACTGCATACCCATTACTCCGAATCAGATCATCCACTATATGCTTTCTTAGAATATGGTGTATTTTAATAAAATTATATAACTGAGGCTTGAAAGTATTTTCATCAAATTGTATGTTATTTTTCCTTAGCCATTGCTGCATTTCAGCTTTAGTATTGGCAGATGTAAAGTAATCTTGTTCAAACTTGTTGTGGTATGATGTATTTTCAAGCACTATCACTGAAGGTCCTTCCAAATTGCAAGAACTTGATGCTCTAACCACTTTGAGATGTTTTCAAAATTCATATCAGCATGATAATCACCTTATTTAGTCCCAGATTTGAAAATGAGAGGACCATTTTCTACAAACCCTTTTTTACTGCCTGCATGGACTATAATTAATCTATTACCTTTAGATATGCATGATTTAAGTCTTTCATTGCTGTCATCTATCCAAGCTAAATAAGTTTCATCTTAATAAAAAATATCATAAATTTATACGCAATAAATGTATATCGTGACATTCACATAACACCTTCTTATTATCCTGTGTTTTTTTCGAAGCTTAATCCATGGACCTAGATACTCTCCAAATTGACGTTTTACTTAGATGGAGCTTTAAATCTTCATTCACTCGTAATGCCAAGTGTTTTATTGTCACGACAGTTTTGTGGAAATCATACGTGATTTGTTTTATTACTGATAATTGACCACAATCAAGGCTAGTTATGGGTTTACGATGATTAGGTATATTTTTTCGGCGGCAATTTTAACTTCGATGACTTTTTTAATGATTAATCAAAAACTTCTAAATCTATCACTGAAGTGATGTTAAATATGTATAGGGGGATGCCTGATATAAAGTAGGGACCACTGACATGTATACTATAGATTGTTTTATTATATTTATAATCTTAATTCCAAGTTTCAATGTCGCTTTAAAATTCATATATTTGAAATTTAACAAATTCCAAATACATTCAAAATTATAGCTTTTATTAGAAGCCTATCCGCTATAACATCAAGTATTCCTCTAACTTGATTTTTAAGGCAATATCTGTCTGCCCATCCATTCCTTGCTAAGAAAGCAGGAAGAGTTCTTCCCTGTACCATTCAGTGAAAATAGAAAGAATTACTTTCCAATAAATTTATAATTATATAAGAAAGCAAAGCAAGCCAAATATGTATCATATTTACCTGTTACCTGCAGTACTCTATTATGTACATAAGTGTCTGAAGAAATATTTCACATGCATAAAAAATCAAGCAAACGAAAAAGTCCTGCAATTTTACAGTGTATTCATTTCATTCTCTCTTTGCTTGTTCACAAATTTTAAAGTGGGAGGCGACTGATACCTACTGCGCATTACAGGTAATTATCAACTGTGTTGAAACGTAATTTATAAGTAACTCACATCAAAATTCATAACAAGAGTTTGGCATAAGATCTTAGTGCAAAGCTATTTAGATATTCGAGATAACTCATGTGAGTAGACGAAAGACGGAAAAGTTGCTGCAGGCCATTTTCTCTATGATTATTTAAATTCTCGTGATAACTCAAGTGAGGAACATGTCGGCAGTGAAGGTAAAAATTATTTTAAATGCTGCCTGTGCACTTAAAATATCTTCAATAAACAGTGAAGGCAAAAGAAAAAAAAACCAGCGAAGGAAAAAAACATGCGAAGGAAATTGTTGAGTTTCGAATGACTTTTACAGTGGATTGCGGTTGAAGATGTAGATAATTGCTGTTTGCTGAATTAAGATTTAAAGATAAGATAAGTTTTGAAAATTTTACATGTGAACGGGAATCGATATTATTTCACATCAGGTATGAAGCAAATACATAAAGTTTTACCAACTGATGGAAGCTACAGAAGCCTACTGTACTGATTTCGAGTATCAGTTCCCGCAATATCACTAATAATTTCCGAAACTGTAACAGTCATAATACCCTAACTAGTTGGTTACACGAATCAGTAGAACTGACACTGACTCGTGTAAACCCATACTGACTATTCTTTTTTCCTAACTAATCAGTAAACTATCAAACTGGTGGAAGCTGAAAATGAAAGGTAAGATGTTAGTGGAAATTTGGGCTTATATTTCTAATCTTCCCTCTTTTGAGTAGGTGTTATGGTCGAAGATACACGAGGTACCATTCTGCATCATATGGCTTTATCCCGAGTGCGATCCCGCACAGCGACGGTACTGCCACTTTTGGGCAGATAGCTATTCTAACCCATTTGGGGCGAAAGCAAAAAAAAAAAAAAACAAGAAGAGTTTTTTGCGGTGCGGAAAAAAGAATCCTTGTGCCAAAAGGAAATCCGAAAGTAATCGGTGAATCCTGAACTATTTGTGTAAAAGAAAAGTCCAGGGAATGCTGAGTCACAGAACTGGGAACAAAAATAGCAATATGAACAGATAAAAATGATGACGAGCTGCAAGGAAAAAATCGAGCATCAGCGCATTGAAAAATTTGAAAGGAATTTGCAAGTCCTTTTTATCTAAAAAGGGCAAGGTAGTAGTCAATTGAAGAAGAGAATTTAATGCTCCTCTCTGGAGATGAATGTTTGCCATGCAACGCATTGTAGCTTATATAAAATTTTATAAAAATTGTCCGAAATAATTTGTTAAAATGGATGCACTAGAATTGACCGAAGATCTAAGAAGCACTTTAATTTATTTATGTAGGATGTTGCTCAGAAGATAGTTATTAGAAATATTGATTTACAGAAATCTTGGGACAACGCTACTAGTGTGAATTGTCCGAAAGTTGATGAAATGAAAGTAGTATAGTCTTTGCCTAAAATTTAATAATAATTGAAGTTTACGATAGGTTAATAAGAGAAAACTTTTCGGCGAATATTTTTCTAGAATTGTTTGAGTCAGAAAGCTTAAGATAAAAATGGTATAGTCTTTTCCTAAAATTTAGTAATAATTGAAGTTTACGATAAGTTAATAAGAGAAAACTTTTCGATGAATATTTTTCTAGAATTATTTGGTTCAGAAAGTTTAATGAGATACTGCCATTTTTCACTAGAAATCATATCAGAATCGAAGTTCATGATATCTCACCAACAGAAATTTTCCCGCGTTTTTTTTTTTATTCAAATTTGCTGAAATTCGCTGGCCAGAATAGCGAAGACCAATATGATAAAATAGAGCTTACTAATTCGTAAATTTCTGAACAGATTGATTAGTTTTATATACGTACGTTCTGCGCGGTCAAGATAAAGAGGAAGGGAATAAAAAGACAAATTTAAGTACAATACTATTGTTACGTTGTAAACTAATAATTTCCCTTTTTTGTATACCACAAACTAGTAATTATCTCTAGTATGGCAACTCTTGTCATTTTCCTACTTACCAATACCTTTATAACTCATACAAATACATGTTCAAGTTTGATATAATCAGATCAGTCTACATACTGACAGGGAATTTTGTACCTTCTTCTTCAAGTAACTGCCGACCACTGACTTATAACAATGGACTGAGCGTATTGCCATTTGATATTTTTATGTTGGCTACAGATGCAATCACTTCAGAAGGAATAAGGTAAATATAGTGTTTACCATGCTCCTTCTCTCTTGCCCATAAGCAGGATTCAGTTAAGAATAAATTTTGAAAATTAAAGTCGGAATGAGTTTAATTCCTTATAAACGATTAAAATATAACTTGGACACAAGAAAATACATTTTTTTAATTTAATTCGATTTTCGGGTGTAAAATTTCATCTGATTGGTTGAGTTTTACATGTTTTTTATGTAATCGTTTTAAAGGGTGCTCTAACGGTGATATACAGAAACACAATATTTTTTGTGCCACATGAAATAGCAAATCGCTCAGTCCATTGTTATAAGTCAGTGCTGCCGACCGCTACACATTGCTTTAGTCTTGTGCGCATCATATAATAAAATTATAATCTTTAATAAAATAAGGGTTGGTTTTATTCACCCAACCTACATAAATCTATGATAGGAGAAAACATTGGTCCTTCGAGAGGTTTATCCTGCGATTGGAGATATATATAGGATCCCAAAATAACAAAAATACACTGGAAATAAAAAAAAAAATTCATCATTCAAACGGGAAACATCAAAGCTATAACAGCGCTGGATTACTTGTACTTCCACCAAACAAGATAAGTACCTAGATTTTTGTTTCTTAAAATATCTACAATATTAGCAAAAAGTCTTAAACATAAAGCTATAAAAAACAGTTCAACGTAAATAGAAATAAATGCGTATCCATCAAATCGTGCATTGCCTAGACGTGGAATTTTGTTTTTGCAAAAAAGAAATAAAAGCTTGGCGATTAATTTTATAAAATAGCGGTAGCCCAAGTACATAAGTACAGCGCACGATATTCATGTACATAATACACAATACAAATGTTGGACACAGTGTGAGTGCAATCCAAATTCGGAATACTATACACCATATAAAACACGTTCGATGGACATGCAATAGTTGGTGTTAGTGAAAAAAATTACATTTCTACAGTCAATCTTAGACGTCAAAAAACCACAGTATCGGCGAATATTTACCGAACATATGATATATACAGTGTAGGCAGGAAATAATTTACACAGATAAAACTAAGTCAACGAAATTATTTTCGTTTAATATTTTAATGACAATTGCACAATATAAAATTTAGTCTGTGGAATTTGCAAACGTGAATTTACTCTTAACTTATTAATGACATTTACATAATATAAGATGAATTATTATTAGACATCTTTAAGTGACAGAGCACAGTTAAAGATAAAAACAATAACTCAGTTTTTCTCATTATTTAATAACATTTAGGGACTATAGCGCGAAATTTAAACAATGATTGTTCAACACAAAATAAAGAACAGCATTTAAACGTATTGATATCATTATGTGAATTTTACACAACAAATTGAAAACATATACATAAATAATTTATATTTGAACTATATTTCTGTATTGCAAAAATTTATATATTTTTACTTTATATATGAAGTATATGAACTAGATTAGGGAAACCTAAACAAGTTTTTCAATATATTCTATAAATATAATTTACAAAGTACAAAGTACCTACTATAAGTGATTGCATATAAACAAATAAATAATAGGTATAGGTGCATACATTTTTTAAATAAACTAAGAAAATGGCTGAGTTACAAATTTGGAAGCAAAAAAGAACTAGGGTTGAAGGTTCTATTTCAAGAATCAAAGATTATGCGGGAACAATTTCTGAAAATACAGACATTGTAGACATTTCAACACGATTACAAAAATTAAAAGAAGCATTTCAGGAATTTTGTATTTATGATGATAAAATATCGCTACTACCTAATGAAAATTCCAACTTGGCAATAGTTGAAGAAATCTACTGGCGAATGAAGCAACTCTACAAAGAGAGCTCAATCATAGAAATCATTCCGCCAATCATCACGTACAGCAATTACAACCTGACCAATTAAATGAGACAATGCTTGCATTATCTAATCAACACAAAAATCTTCTTGAGGTATTAGCAGAACGCACTACTAGTCAACCAGCAAGTGAATCAAGGTTGCCAAGGCTAAGAATTCCGCCCTTTGATGGGAGTTATAGCGACTGGCCATCATTTCAAGACCTTTTCCCGACAACAGTACACATGAATTCAACACTAAATAATGTGCAAAAATTTCAATATTTCAAAGGACTTCTAAAAGGAGAAGCAATTATGCAAATTCGACATATATTAGTTACAGAAAGTAATTATAACACTGCATGGAACAGACTAGTAGAACGATATGATAGAAAAAAAAACAGATATTAAACGATTTTATTAAAACTTTTGTTGATCAGCCAAGTATCTCGCAAGCAAATGCGTCAAATTTACGAAGGCTATCAGATACATCTGATGAAATTATAAGAGGCTTAGAAGCTTTAGGTCAGGAAGCACAAGCACGTGATCCATGGATCATCTACATGCTACTCCAAAAAACAGACGGAGAAACAAGACAATTGTGGGCACAACATACATCAGAGAAGACATTTCCAAGTTTTCAAGATTTCATAACGTATGTAAACAACAGATGTGACGCTCTAGAAGCATACACCGCAGCTTTAACACACAATTCATCAAACACGGAAAAAGCACAAGCAGCACTCAGAACACACTTTAGTTCGTCAAGAGCTAAGTGCCCCAAATGCAGCAGCAATCATCCGCTTTTCAAATGTGCCAAATTCAAAGCACTTGATATTCCAACCAGACGACAGTTAGTAGTGCAACATAATTTATGCTTCAATTGTCTGGATCGTGGACATCAGACAACGACATGCAGGTCATCGTTTCGATGCCATTATTGTAATGAAAAACATCACTCAGCACTGCATCAACATACACAGATGCTCAACTGCATATGCATCAAACAGAGCAGGCAACACACCTGCAATCAAGTCGGCAATCATATTTAGACCCAACCTCGATACCATATACACCTAATAGCAACGCATCACTCAACCATGCGTCACCACATTCCACAACATTCCGAGAGGAAGATCACATCACAAGGCAACATTCAAGTGCAACAGGTAATACCCAGCCATCATGGCCACATAGTTCAAAGCCTGCAACAAACATTCATTGTCACCAAATTAATCATCAACGTCAATTACAAAGCCACAACTCTCTAACAAAGTTGCCTGCGACATTTCTCCCAACAGCCATTGTGTTCGTAAGAGATAGACAAGGAATACTCAACCTTTTCGAGCTCTGTTGGATTCAGTATCCATGGCAACGTTTATAACTGAAGCCTGCGTTCAGAGGCTCAGGCTACAACGCACAAATCATCGATCATCAGTGAATGGGTTGTCCTCTGTGCACCAACAACAACGCGAGGGGAAGTTACCTTACATCTGGTACCAGAAAATAGGGAATTTTACAAATTCAATCATTTGTGTTGAAGAAGCTCACATCAGCTATGCCACCTGAAATTGACATCCTCATCGGCGCTAACCACTTTTTTACAATCATTCAAGATGGACAGAATCGACACCCATCAGGAGCACATATCATGGAAAATACTATCTTTGGATGGGTGGTCTCCGGGCAACACAATACAAACCACAGCATACACAAGGTCGATAATTTCCACATCACTATAAACAGTAACATCGATGAAGTACTAAAACAGTTTTGGGAACTTGAGAATATCCCTTCATCGTCAAATTATTTCACGGATGAAGAAAGATTTTGTGAAGAACATTTCACGAAACACACATACGTCGATAAGGAAGGGAGGTTTGTTGTACGACTTCCTTTCAAAGAGCCGGCAGAAAAGCTTGGAAACTCGAGACGCACTGCTATTTCCTGCTTTCTTTCATTGGAGCAACGCTTAAGGAAAAACCCACAACTCTACAACGAATACAGAGAATTTATCCACGAATATCAGACTCTTGAACACAGGAAAGAAATACCGAGTAATCTGATAACTATTAATCATAACGAAGTACAAGGCTTTTACTTACCTCACTATCCAGTGATAAAGCAATCGAGTTCCACTAGAAAGCTACGGGTTGTATTCAATGCTTCCCGTAAAACAACATCTAACACATCTCTCAACGAAATATTGGGGGTCGGACCTACCATTCAGCCTGAACTTTTCTCATTAATACTAAATTTTCGACGATATAAGGTTGCCATTTCCGCTGACATTGCCAAAATGTACCGCCAAATAAAAATGAACCCGCTTGATTGGAACTATCGACGGATTGTTTGGAGAGATGATCCAGGCGTCAAAATACAGGACTATTGGTTAACCACAGTCACTTATGGAACTTCATCCGCGCCATTTTTGGCTACTAGAGCACTCACACGAATAGCTAACGAGTGCGTAGCAGCTGACCCAAAGCTGGCAAATATAGTCAAAAATCATTTCTATATGGATGACTTGCTTTCAGGTGCAATTAATCCAGAAGAAGCTACTGATTTACGAAAGCGACTGGAAGAGCAACTGAATCGTAGGGGATTCGAACTTCGTAAATGGAAAGGCAGCTCGGAAGAATTTATTAAGGACGTACCCTTGTGGAAAAGAGACCCAGGCTGTATTCAATTTTCTGAAGAAAACACTAAAATATTAGGTTTGTCTTGGAATCCAAAGGCCGATTGTTTTGTCTTCAATACCTCTCTCAATAGAAATGGTCCACTAACCAAGAGAAATATTCTTGCCGAATCTGCAAAAATCTTTGATCCGCTAGGGTTGTTGTCTCCCGCAACCATAGCAATAAAGGTAATTTATCAGCAACTTTGGCTGGAAAATTTAGGCTGGGATGATGTGTTACCTGAGTCCCTTACAAAGAAATGGCAGACATTCGAAGATGAATTCAGCAAATTTGAGGAAATTCAAGTACAACGGTGGCTCAACTCCATGCAATTTCAAAATTGTCAACTGCACGGTTTCTGTGATGCGTCGGAAGCAGCCTATGCTGCAGTAATATACTGTCGAAGTGTTGAAAATGGTCATAGTAAAACCAATATAGTTGCAGTAAAAACGCGAGTCGCACCAATTAACAAAAATCGTTGCCCCGTTTAGAATTGTGTGGAGCTTTACTGTTGGCAAGGTTAATTGTATCTGTTCTTGCTGCTCTTGATAATCCAAAAACTCAGTGCTTCGCCTGGACTGATTCACGTATCGTGCTTAGCTGGCTGAATTCCCAGCCCAGATGCTGGACGGCATTTATTGTCAACCGTACGTCGAAAATACTTAGCACACTTCCAATAAACAAGTGGAGACATGTCACTTCAAGCGACAACCCGGCTGACTTAGCATCTCGAGGAATCTCACCACAATCCCTAACAAAATCCATTATTTGGTGGCAAGGGCCGCACTGGATGATGAGATTGGAAAATACTTGGCCAACTCAAACTTCACCGGAGATGAGTAAAGCAGCAGAACAGGAAGAACGATCTCACAAAGTCCACTCGCTTCAGGCTGCTCTGTCGAGCAGTCCTTGGGACCACATCACCAACAACATTTCTTCATTTCAGCGGATTATTCTATTTATGTCTTACTGGAGAAGGTACATGTTTAAACTGAAACACAAACATTTCTGCGCTTAGACAGGATAAGCACCCCACCAGTTTACGACAATTTTCTCTCAACAAAGGAATTGCACCAGACCACCACCATATGTATTAAATGGGTCCAGCAGACAACCTTTAAAGAAGACCTGAAATGTTTAAGCTCGATTAAAATACTTTCATGCAAAAGCAAGATCGTGGCACTTTCACCTTTCTTGGATGATGCAGGACTCCTACGATTAGGAGGGCGAATTCAGCATGCCGCATGTCAATACAACACCAAACATCTATTTATTCTGCCGAAGCAGCATATTGTTACTTCTCTCATTGTACAACAATATCATCTACAATACCTACATCCAGGTCTTACATTATTATTGTCCATCATCCGGCAGCAATATTGGATAATTGGCGGTCGTAGCACCATTCGCCAATATATTCACAAGTGTATCCCCTGCTTTCGTCAACGACGTACTACACATCAACAGTTCACGGCAAGTCTACCTGGACTACGCGTACGTCCCAGCAAACCCTTTTCACATTGCGGAATAGACTATGCAGGACCAATTCGAATAAGATTGCACAGAGGGCGTGGCGCCAAGCTCAGCAAGGGCTACACAGCCTTATTCGTATGCTTTAGCACTAAAGCTATTCATGTAGGACTCGTGTCGGACTTGACCTCGGACGCATTTATCGCAGCGTTGAAACGTTTTACAGCGCGGCGCGTAGTTCCGTCGGCTATATACAGTGACAACGCGACTAACTTTGTCGGAATAAAGCGTAAACTATCAGAACTCTATAAATTGGTCTTATCAAAAAGTTATAATGAACTAATATCCTCTTTTCTATCTCAGAAGCACACCGTTTGGAATTTTATTCCACCAGGTTCACCACATTTTGGCGGCATCTGGGAGTCGGGGATTAAAGCAGTGAAAACCCACATGAGACGCGTTATCGGCGATACACCCCTAACGTTCGAGGAGATGGCGACGTTACTCACACAGATTGAAGGCATTCTAAATTCGCGATCGCTGACGGCGACTAGTGACGATGACACCAGCAGTTTGGACGCTTTAACACCGGCTCATTTTTTGGTTGGCACAGCACTCACTGCTCTGCCTGAGAGGGAACTTAACGACCTTAACCGGTGGCAGCAAGTACAGAAGATGACTCAGTCTTTTTGGAAACAATGGTCAACGCAGTACCTTCACTCACTTAACCAACGTCCAAAATGGAGATACGCAACCTCTAACATAGCTGGGGGCGATGTAGTTCTGATCCATGAAGAGAACCTTCCCCCGGCCGCTTGGCTTCTTGGAAAAATCACTGCAGTTCACCCCGGGCTGGACAATCTAGTACGAGCAGTAACCATCAAAACTAGTCATGGCGAACTGAAGCGCCCCATCATAAAAATTGCTAAATTACCAATAGAGTAAGAGAGTTCTTAATGGCGGCAGTATGTTACGTTGTAAACTAATAGTTTCCCTTTTTATATACCACAAACCAGTAATTATCTTTAGTATGGCAACTCTTGTCATTTTCCTACTTACCAATACCTTTTTAACTCATACAAATACATGCTCAAGTTTAAAATAAATAGATCAGTCTACATACTGACAGGGGAATTTTGTACCTTCTTCTTCAAGTGACTGCCGACCGCTACACATTGTTTTAGTCTTGTGCGCATCATATAATAAAACAAAATAAGGATTGGTTTTATTCACCCAACCTACATAAATCTATGGTAGGAGAAAACTATTACTCAACTAAGCAGCTAGAATCAAGTAGGCGAGTCATTTACTAATACACATTACTAAAATCGAAGCTATCATCCTTCGCTGCGATCAATAATCCGGTATTTTGCTTCATTTATGGCAATCGTAAGTGGAACAGCTGCTCCATTTTTTTATTCCTGCATATATAACTTATCATTTCAAACACAAATAGAGTGGAACATCCAAGGAGGCGCCTCTGCTGTGGACCTTATAATAAATGTAAGAGATTTTATTTTATTTTTCATACATTGATGCTTTTCATATTCAGTATTATATGCGAATGTTCTTGAAGTACCCATATATACATTTTTATTATCTATATAATTCCGCGAGAAAGAAAACATTAGCTAAAATCAGAGACAGAACGGTTTGAGAATAGTGGTATAGTTATTCAACGCAGTAGTAACAGAACCAATTAAGCAAGCGGAACAGTACTCATAGAGAGAGTAAGACAAAGGGACTCCGATTTCTTAGTCGTTGTACCAGCAGCATTGGGGTAAAGTAATTTTCGCGAAAATTTTTGTTCAGTGACATGTCATTCTTATAGCGGGGACGTTTCTCTGTGAAAAACGTACCTGATAGCACAGAGTGCAGGATGTTGCATATGATAAGTTGTACAAATGTTAGCCTTGTCAAAAATTCAAGATTTTATAAAATGAATTTTATAACGTTATGTTGAATTAAGTTTTTGATTTTTCCTTCACTCTCCCGCAGCCCTCTGAGGTTGATTAAGGTCCGCTCTTCCTCCAATCTTCCAGGTCATCATAAGGGACACTGAAAAATAATTTACTGCCCTCAGTGTCATATGAGTGGATGGGGCAAAACAGCCAGAAGGCAGAACATTTGCGCCTTCACCGAAAAAACGGTAAGTGGTGTAAAAGTCCCTTCTGCACCGCATGTGTGCTTCGTTTCTTTGTGTGGGAGCAGGCACAAATTTTTTTAGTATATGGCAGGTAACAGCGGCAAGTTTCCGTGGAACCCCCCCACCCTCTCCGACAATAGCTGAGGCGAACCAGCGTGCCGCCCTGTATTACAAGGCTGTACACCAAGTGATCTGCCAGCTCATGCTGGCAGTTGAGACTTCACGTCCAAGCTAATCACTCATTACAAGTATGCAACCATAACATAGGAAATAACTGAAAAAGTTTAATATACATTGCAATCTTTATTTTTTAGAGAAAACAGATGGTACAAAGAAGAAAACATTATCAATGCATACAGAAGAGGAATGTCTGGACCGTTTGACTAATCAGTTGACCAAACACAAAGCGTTTATAGTCAGTAAAAGTGACAGACCATATCACTACTGATCGTCAGTTCTACCGACACGGTTAGTCCCCACAAGGGCGATGAATATTCAAAGATTAACTAATTAATTTTTATGTCCATATTTTAATCGTTAATCAACTATATTCAGCAAACGAAAATCTAATGAAAAAATGTTGCTGAAGCTTTAAAAGGGCAATGAAACATTGTCATGTAAACAGAGTTACTTTTAGTGAATGCTGGCGGACGTGTAGATCTATCTGCTTACCAACGTCCGCAGCTCACCCCGTGTATGTCAGTTATTGGCCAGACCACATTCTAGCTTACACGGCTAATAGCAGAGAGTAGTGGGGTTAATTATTGAAAGGTAATATCTGCCTACTTTCACAATACATAATTGAAAATATGATTCCGTCGAAAAAGTAGAAAGGTTAGGTGGTGGATAAGCCTGTGGACGTCGAGAGCAGGAGGAAAGGGCGTCAACATAAACTTGACTTTATTTTAAGAAGGACTAGATGATAAAACGTCCTCGTGGCTAGTCCCACTTCCACCGTCCCGTCGAATATTCGATAACTCTTTTAAAATGTTCCCTGATGAAAACAAAATTCCACGGAAAGAAAACCAAAGTGAGCTATTGGGTCTCCGGGAGAGTGAGTAAGGAGACAGAAAGAAGACTCTTTATCCATTTCAATTTGGGGCCCCAAATTATTTTGTTTTCATTTTCTTTTAATTAATTAATTTTCTCTAAAGCTATATTTATTAATTCTATTTATTTTCATATTAATTTTAGCAATTATATGGCGAGCGAAAATTAAATTCTAGAAAGCAATTTTCAGAAAATATTCATATATAAAAATGAGTTATAAGGGGGGAAAATCAGTAGTAACATATTATGTAATGTTTTAGAAAAATATAATTACAAGAAGTGATAACAAAAACAAATACAAAGTATGGTATGTAGTGCTGGTGCCACATCACCTCAAGTAAAGATATGAAAGCTGTTGGGATTTTATTAATGGAGCTTAGTTATTAAACTTTTGAGAAAATCATAAAGATTTCCATTTAAAGCACTTCTCTAGGTATTAAGTAACTCTAAACATTGTAGATGTATTTCATATATATGTATAAATATATATAGAATTTTCGGATTTAATTAAACCTTTTCCAGAAAGACTTAAACCTTTTACAAAAAAATAAATAAACCTTTTGCACAAAGAATTAAACATTTTCGACAAAGAATTAAGCCTTTCCCATCAAGTATTAAAGAAAATTCATAAACAATTAAACTTGGAAAGAGTTAAGTGTTTATTTTTAAATTTGTAAATATTATGAGGTTAATGAAATGGTGTATACATTATAAAATTTACAGAATCTCTAGGATTTATCTCCCTAACGATGTTAATCTTTTTCAGTTTCATTTCTAATTGAATTTTTATCAAGTTTGGGGTTGTAAATAAAGTGGTGGTAAATACAGTTTCACTAAATAAGTGACGCTTATAATTTTTTTAACATTTCGATTGAATAAATATAAAATAAAATAAATTTTCTGTGGTGTGCGTCTTCAGAAAAGTAGGCAGATAAGCCATTACGAAAAAAATGTGTTCCGTATTTTTATATGATTGTTGTGTTAAAGAATTATAAACAAAGGCCTTTTGTATCAAATTTTTGTTAGAAATTTGTGCAATATGATTGACAATTTAATTAGTGCATATGTATGGTAATACTTGACTTTGAAAATAAAAATATTAAGGCAGAGAATTCAGAAGAAGTTGTAAAATTAATTCACTTATTACAACCGTGGAGCTTATGGGCATATGTGACCCTTTCAAAAGTGAGTTATGCTTTTGTTATACTGATTAATTGGTATTGTCTGTAATGCACTTTCCTTAAAGGTGCTGGAAAGATTAAAAAAGTATTTGGATCGTGGAGAATACCATTTTTTTTACAAAGTTGGAGTTCCTTTCTTGGACAAAAAGTGATGGTAAGTTTACTTATTTTGATAAGCTTTTAAAAAGTGTTATGTTTATAAATATATTCTATAGATTATAAACATATCATAGTAGCGCTATTGATGAATGCAATTATTGTTCCGTCTGGCCTATTGGATAAGGATATTGTAGAAACTTCATCTAAAATAAAGAAATGAGGTTCAAAAATTCAACAAGCTATGGATTATTTTGTACTTCTGCTATCTACAGTTAATAAGCGGGAATTGTCAACAAAGAACCAAATTTAAGCATATTTTCTACAAAATGAACTCTTGCATCCTTTTATAATTGCAGTTGTGGCAAATATCTTAGAAATCAAGGTAACATTTTTAAAATCTACAACATGCTTCTTCTAAGCTATTTCAAGTAATTAATCTTAAGTATCCCTATTACCGCTACGGTATATGGCTGTTTGTGCAAATTTATTTTTTCAATATTAAAACACTTTATGATAAGCAGGTCCCAAAAATATCTGGATTAATATCATATCTCAAAAATATTTAAAATTATTTGTTATATCTTTACAAACAATTGGTAAAATGTATATCTGCTACATTACAAAAAAAAAA
This sequence comes from Dioctria rufipes, assembly GCA_963924295.1. Classification (NCBI taxonomy): domain Eukaryota; kingdom Metazoa; phylum Arthropoda; class Insecta; order Diptera; family Asilidae; genus Dioctria; species Dioctria rufipes. Next base: position 111,454,281 of record OZ002743.1, on the reverse strand, counting down.
TACCATTTAAATATTAGAATTTTTTTTTGTAAAATATCATATTTTCTTGGTAACATAATGTTTCTAGGTTCATGTGCTGTATGTCAAATATATATATATAAAAAAAAAAAATAACAATATGCATGTACAATATGGTATAGAAATTTACAGGGTCACATTTTTATTATGATATACATATCAAAATTAATTATAATGGCATATTCCATGAATTTTCTATCAAAAGCATCGAAATATGAAACAAATCAATATATTTAGAATTTTTAAAGAACTGAAATAAAATGGATTTAGTACTATTTTTTTTATCAGACAGTACTCGTTCATGCTTGCCCCTAAGTATTATGACCAGGTAGTCAGCATATCCTTGATTGTCATTGCCAGAGTTTGTCAGCTCGTGTCGGAGATCATCGATAACTATATACCATATCAGAATGTAGGGGGGTTATAAAACATAAAAGACAAAAGCTTCTGATGTAAAACAGTCTTTCTTCTAAAAGGTTAATAGTACATATATAAATATAATTGAAAATATTTTAATTCAAAAGTGCAAAATTTAAGTAAATTTATTTGAATTTGAATGAAAATAAAAAAAATAATGAAAATAATATAGTTTTTTTTTTAATTAAATACTTGTAGTTTTAAAACAATAATACAATGCAAATTGAAATAAATATTGGAGTTATTCTTTCAACAATTTCAAAAATTAAATAAATAATTCTAATGTTTCATTAAAAATTTCTTAATTCAATAATAATTTGTTTGCAAGAAATATTACTTTTGTTAAAAATCAACAACACTAATATTTGATTCAATTGCGTATATTTTTGAAACAAAAATTGTTATTGTAATTTTAAATAGTCTATGTTGTTACATCCAAATCAAACACGGTTATGTTTGCAAAACAACAAAATTTGGTATGACACAAAAATAAACAGATAAATTGTTGAATTAGTGCATGTTTTAGTTAACTTTGGCTACGCTTTTCTCTGAGTGGACCTTTGATGAAGTTCTAAATAAATAAATAAATAAATCATACATAGTATTATTGGTATGTACAAATTATGACATTTTCACAGAAGACAATTTCTTCCTTGCCTTTACATCCTATTCGCGCAGTCGATAGCAGCTATGTCACTGAGGAAGAACATTTCAAGTACATAATCTCCGTCGCCAGGTATTGAGTCCATATATTTAAATATTGGCGATAAGTTTTCAGCCTTGCTGACTGTTATCTATTTGCAAATTCGCATCACAAGTAGTCATGGAACTCCTAGCGAATCCGAATATTGCTAAAATTCCAACATTCTGTGACGCCTGCATGGGCACATTTATTGTTATCATATTACATTTAGTTAAGTTACATATGGATCCAGTATCTATTAATAGCATCAACTTATCTTCTAATTTCAGTTATATCCAATGAAACTATGATTTTGAACTTGTTCTGGTAATATAACTTTTCACTGCTGTACCTACTGTATATTTCTTCAAAAGATTTGCCACACAGTGGTTCTGTGTTGGACAAAATTGACAATGAAATCTCTGCCCTCTTGAATTGAATTAATTTTTGATAACTGCTGTACAGTCTGCCAATCTGACTAATGTATTCGGCAATTGGATGCTTGTCTCCATATTCCTGACGTTCAATGCAGAAGGTTAGTTGATGGTTCTCTCTCGTAGTACTCCCACTATTCTCAGTTGAAGCATTGAAAGTTGGTTGAAATACTGTTATAGGCTTGGTTCTACACATTCATGTTTGACCTTACCTTTGTGCTGATAGAAAAGGCTTTTGAGATATTGGAGCGTGGACAGAACTTGCCTGCTTCATTGAAGCTGTCTTTTCCCCATTCTTCTTGCGAAGTTACCAGTTTATGTCATAATCGGGGGGCAGTCTTCTTATATCCTTTTCGAAAAACCCTGCCTCGCTCCAATCAGTTTCTCAAATTTATTTTTAAGTAGGTACAATTTTCAGACTGTTCTCATGAAAAATGTGCGCATTCTTCAGTGCTGTGTCGAGTATTCAAGCGAGCATAATCTTATTTATGTTGATGTTGATAATTTTCCTGTGAGCATTTTTGTTTGCTTGATGTAAGTAAGCTAGAAATTTTTTGTTGACTCAGAATATTTTTGTTATAAATGTATCATTTTTTAACAAGTAAAATCAGTCTATTGGAGAAATGTGAAATTGAAATCCACAAGTCGATACAAACTCAACACTCAATCGTGAAATGACTGCAACTCTTTTAATTTGGAACTTCTTCATGTTTATTATTTTATAGCAATATTTACTAATCCTTTTCGGTCGTACTGAGCTGACCTGATCCAGATCATAGAAGAAACGTGACTATGTATTTTAGTAATATTTTTTTCTTTGAAATTAAGATTTAAGATTATTATTTATTCTGGACTGGAATGGAACCTACACTTTTAGAATCGGTCAATGATGGAGAATTGAAGAATTTTAAGAATTTTTATTTTTAACGATTCCAAATCAAATTATAAATACAAGAAGAAAAAACAACCGTCTCATCCGGGGTTTGAAACCGGGACCTTCCGCTTGCCGGGCGACTGCTCTTACCACTGAGCTAAAGAGACAGATGATTTTCCCTCTTGCATTTATCAATTTGTAATTAGCCTACTAAGCCACGTTGCTTTCAGCTGGCATTAACCAGTAACGATGAAAGCGCACAAATAAATTGTAAATTCAATTTTTATTTATTCCGGACTGGAATCGAACCTACACTTTTAATATCGGTCAATGATTGAGAATAGAAGAATTTTAAGAATTTTTATTTTTAACGATTCCAAATCAAATTATAAATACAAGAAGAAGAAACAACCGTCTCATCCGGGGTCCCGGTTTCAAACCCCGGATGAGACGGTTGTTTTTTCTTCCTGTATTTATAATTTGATTTGGAATCGTTAAAAATAAAAATTCTTAAAATTCTTCAATTCTCCATCATTGACCGATTCTAAAAGTGTAGGTTCGATTCCAGTCCGGAATAAATAAAAATTGAATTTACAATTTATTTGTGCGCTTTCATCGTTACTGGTTAATGCCAGCTGAAAGCAACGTGGCTTAGTAGGCTAATTACAAATTGATAAATGCAAGAGGGAAAATCATCTGTCTCGTTAGCTCAGTGGTAAGAGCAGTCGCCCGGCAAGCGGAAGGTCCCGGTTTCAAACCCCGGATGAGACGGTTGTTTTTTCTTCTTGTATTTATAATTTGATTTGGAATCGTTAAAAATAAAAATTCTTAAAATTCTTCAATTCTCCATCATTGACCGATTCTAAAAGTGTAGGTTCGATTCCAGTCCGGAATAAATAAAAATTGAATTTACAATTTATTTGTGCGCTTTCATCGTTACTGGTTAATGCCAGCTGAAAGCAACGTGGCTTAGTAGGCTAATTACAAATTGATAAATGCAAGAGGGAAAATCATCTGTCTCGTTAGCTCAGTGGTAAGAGCAGTCGCCCGGCAAGCGGAAGGTCCCGGTTTCAAACCCCGGATGAGACGGTTGTTTTTTCTTCTTGTATTTATAATTTGATTTGGAATCGTTAAAAATAAAAATTCTTAAAATTCTTCAATTCTCCATTTAGATTATATTTCACTAGGTATGCAGGAAGTACTTACAGTTAAAAAATCTGACATTTTTATATTCTTACTTTCACGTGCTCTTTTACATTGAATTTCGGAACTCTATCTCTTTTAGCAAGAATTTTTATGGTCGATTCTTCGGTATTTAAATTACTTGCTATTACATTAATTCGTTTTTCGATAACGCCTAAAAATAATTTGACATTATAAACTGTTAGGAAATTTTTGGATCCAAGTACGCTCAGGATAGGAACATCATCCCAATACACCAATCTGTAATTAAAAGTTTTTTGATTAGTGTCAAATTTTTCTTTTCATTCGTTTAGGGAATGGAATCTATAGCTAATTAAACAACAGCAAAGCTTAGCATTGAGATTTGTTAACATCATGAATATGTAATGTTATGATTGTATTTGATTCTGTTCTGACATATCGAGAGCAACTTATTCCTTCTAAAATATAAATTCTGGGTGAAACCATCCCAATATTCAAAAGTTTGTTAAAAGATACAGTTTAGTCATATATATTTCTGAAAAGACCCAGATATTACACTCTATTGAAGACAGTCGGCATCATTAAGTGATGTTACGTTTGCTGCAAATCTGAAAAGTTAAGTTCAAGAACTGACTTCCACTCATAATTAGTGATGTGATGTGTTCATCAGATCAAAATCCCGCCGACATCTCCCATCTCTGAACGTCGGTGGAATTGTCCTCAGTTTATAACGTAGGACGAGCGATTGTGACCCGTTCAGAAGTTATGTCATCCAGAAATGCAATGTTTTGAGTCGAGGAAAACTGTGCTACAGTCTATAACCACAACAGAAACAGTAAAAAAGCAAAACAGTTTCAGTTAAAATCGTTCTGAACCTAACAAATTCATTAATCTGAATGCACTTTTAAATTGTTCAAGCATAGTAGCAGAAGAAGAAGTAGTACCTTCAACAGTGCAAATTTTTATGTAGCTCAAAAAAAATTGAGTAATTTCTGTTATATTAATTTGAAAATTATGTTATTTACTATGGAAATAGGAAAAGAGGAATAAATCTGGCTTGATCAACTATTATTCTTAGCAAAGCTAAGTGTTGAAAGTTTTACCTTTATTTTTTTTGTTGACTGAAAGAAGTACCTTGTTACTTCTAGAATTTTTTAATTAAATTAGGGGAATTCTTGGTTCGCATTTATGATGCTAAGAATAGAAATTGTTTTTTTTTATATTTAAAGAATAAAGCTTGCGTCGACTACAACAAAATTTTTAATGAGGTTCAATTTCCTCCAAATCCCTGTACACAATTTTTACACTGAAATTATATATTAAACCCTAAAACCCTACGGCCGTCCTTCGTGACATTTCTAACTAAATATGTAAGGTTCATATTTCGATGTGAAAAATCACATGTAATGCGACATAAGTAAATTTTATTGTTTTATATTTTCTTTTATATTATGGTTAAATTCTTTTTATGTTTGGGTTTTTTTTTTTTTATTTGGTTTTACTTTTGATATTGTTATATTCGTTTTGTACTTAGCTTCAAGTTATCACGGCGGGATCCATTTGCGGCGGCAGTACCCTCTTGAATTATAGGAAAATTTCGGTAGAGATGCGCTAGGTTCTCCTTGTTGATATTGTTCAGCTCTCTATGATCTTTTTATTGGTAAAAAGAAAACTGGTTGATTATGGATATTTTTCCGATCTATGACTTCTTCTTTCTCCACGTTCTCAGATCAAGCGACAGCCACGCACCTCCACCGGAAAAAAAAGCTTCGTTCCCAAAATCGGCTGTTTCTTGTGTTTTTCTTTGTTTCATGCCCAGACCTCAACAGCTATTCCCCGTATTCTTAAAACGTAAGTATGTTTTCCAGTTTGGCTATGTTTATGCCACCAGTGAGTTTTAATTGCAAATTCATTTTATTTTAGTTGTAGTATGACGTTTTATTTTTAAAAGTTAATTTTTTCACTTATTATTTTATTTTATTATTTTTATTTTATATTTATTCCTTTATTTTTAGGATTTTAGCCGAGATTCGGCGAATACAGCTATTACGTCCTCAGGATACAAAGCTTGTATAAACTGCGGCAATCAGGCAATAATAACTAGAATATGACACCGTAGATCACCAAGTGAGCAAAGAAGTTGCTAAGACATGATGTTTATAATGAGTTAAAATTTTGATTTAATTATTAATGTTTTAAATAGCTAGCCGGCTATGCTTTGTTTGAGTCTGTTTAATTGATGAGTTTATTTAATTTTTAATATTTATTTAATTTTTAATATTATTAGTTCTGTGTGCTATGGTGTTAGCGAGCTCCCTAAAACTTAACTCTTCCATGCATTTGGTTTTGATTTTATTTAATGCGTATCTTTTACTGCACCTTGATCATAGTGAAAATGAGGAAAGATGAGTGTATAAAGTTTACCTCTAGTAAACCCGATGGAAAGGGGATCCTAGGAGATCTTAATCAATTCCTTAATTTCAGTTATCCTATTACTGATTATCCCTAGCATCTAATGAAAAGTTCAGTTTCAAATAACTATTACTTATTACTGTTTAAGTTCGTAAGATATGTTGAAGTAATGCTTCTATTGCAAACCTTATAACTATTACTACTAATACTTAAAAGCAATGTTGTCTTAATCATATGTGCTTGATGTCCTTGATGTGCCACCAGCCAATATCATTATTTAATTCATCGGCTAGATGATATACTATATCTGATCTTTTATCTAACACCTTGCATTTAATAAATTTGGGTGCTAATTTAGCTGAAAAGAGTAGTTATTCTATGGCGTTTCTGGCCCACTGTTTTAGCTTCCAGGATGTCGCCATAGATGGCGCCACCGTCGCTAGGTGGTTTGAGTCCATACTAATGTAGGTGTGTGCCTTGGTTGTATTGGTTTGTGTCTTGGCTGTATTGGTTTGTGCCTTGGATACACCATTGTGTCTTGGGAGCACAAATTGAGTCTCGACTGCACCCTAGCAGGATTAATCGGTACTACCAGGATGTGTCATTTGGTCTTGATTGCGCTCTAGCGGCATTAGCAGGTACTACCAGCATGATCCGGGTTTCTTAGATAGACATGTGGTGCACCTAAATGTAGGCTTTTTATTATGATTATTCTTGAGCGCCTAAATGTAGGATTTTGGTTTTGAACTAATAATTAAAGTTAATAGTAGGAAATTTTTGTTCATGCCAATGGCTTCTAGATGGCGGGTATGTGGCGGGGGGGGGGATAATAAAGATAGGGTGGGGGGGATAATAAAGATAGGGGGTGTAATGAAATTTTCATCAGAAATCCTCTACGGGCTCTGGTTTTCGAGATATTAGCGTATTAATAATTCAAGTTATTTTGGCTCATGGAAATGGATTCTTGGAGGTGTGGAGTATGAGTTTTCACCAGAAATCCTCTACGGGCTTTGGTTTTCGAGATATTAGCGACATCTGTTTGGACGCAAACGCCATTTCTTGAGTAAGGTACCCTAGCGGCCTTAGCCGGAACTACCAGCATGCCTTGGTTTTGCTGTTCTCTTTTATTATCGGGAGAGTTCAAGATATCGGCATGACGTCATCATGGTTTTGCTGCACCTAAATAAGTTTTCTTAGCAGGAAGCTGTAGATATCAGCATCAATCGAATTTCACAACATGACATCACCATGAACAGATTCTAGACGATGTCAGTGAGGGTTCTGGGGTATGTGCGTATTGACAAGTCTTATATTTTATAAACAAAAAAAAAATTCTTATTATAAAAGTATTTCTTATAGCACATTGTCCAATATGAACTTGGCAAGATGGCGCATTTGTGTTAATATCTATTAGTTTTCCACAGTTGTATTCATCTTCGACATTGATAATGATTTCACCCTCTCCAACTATCTTCTGCATCCAATGAACTTTTTCAGCTACCTTTACATATATGGTTTTGTTTCGAAGCAGTGGTTCAACTATAGTGTACAGCTTGTGATACGGTATGTAGCCATCATCCCAGCGGAATCCATGAAAATTGTATTGAAGCCATTTTACTTGTCTCTTTTTTGCTGAAGTCAAATCTTTGTATCTGAACGGTGGTTGAAATATAAAGTGCTGAATCTGGTTTTCAGTGTTTAAAATTGCCAGTTCTTTAGTGATGAATTCATTGAGATTTGTTTTGAATCCTTGGACGTCTACGATGACATCCATCTTCTTAATTTAACTTTCTAACTTCACTTGTCAAAGGACTGTATTCCACTATTCGATCGTGTAGAAGCAGGCAATATGCTGTTGTATTAGCCGGTATATTTTCAGATGTCTTGAATTCTAGCCTTATGTCAACAGGTCCAGTTTTTATTGTTTCATTTTGTTTCATATGAGCAATCAATGACAGCAATCGGAGCATCGGTTTTGAACTTCCCCATGTGAGGAACGGCTGATACTGATGACCATAGTATGATTGTATAAACTTTATATACATCTCATACAGCAATGCGTATCTATTCAAATCAAATTTCAAATTCAAATCATCATAGGGATATGATTCTGAGTTCAAATGAACTGTAACATCATTGAGTTGACAGTGATCAAACTTGCTTGCATCTTTGGTTTTATCGTTCCTTCGATCCGTTTGTAATGCTAAGATGATAAATCGAGGTTTCTCCAGTTGAGTGGAAGTCTTAACTGACCAGGTTTGATGCGTGGATTCCGGTAGTACTGGATACTCATATATGTCCCAGCTGCGAAATTCTATTTGTATCGGGCGACCTCTCCCGATAATTTTAAATAGTTGCAGCTTTTCATCATCGGATATTGTAACATGCAGAATGCTCCATTGAAGTTTGGTAATTTCAATTTTCACCACATCAGTGGGTGATATAATGGCATTATCGTCTGTCCTGCTCCGGATCAATATGAGTTCATGTTTGGAATTTATCAGAATTTTCTTGTAATCTTCAGCGAATCCCAATAAATATTTCAGAGGTACACAATAGTTAAACAGTCCATTGGTTGGTATAATGGATTAATCTGGTGACCAACTGCCGTTGAGTAGTATCCTGCTTACATTTGCATTTAGCGATACGTAGTTTTTTAATGTTGTCGCTGAAACGGTTCCATCCAGCTTTGTTAGCGACCCCTCAATATAAAGAAAACTCCTGCTGATGTTGTACAGAGATACGGATTTCATCGCTGTTTTTAAATGATGTTAGAAATGCTGAATAGGAGTGATGTTCAAATTTGGTAACACTGTTATCAAAGTGAGCGTCTGGTGCAATATCTAGTATTCCTTTATTCATTGTTTCAGCGTTAGGCCTGTTGATTGTAAATATGCTGTATTTGCAGGTGTTAATGTAGGTCTTGATCGCTTCAAGGTTGTGCGCTGACTAATGATCTTGTCTGCTCCGAACTCGTATTTATCATTATTGTATATCAACATACTGTGGCTTCAAATGTAACCTGATTGTTATAGTCTCTCCTCTGAAGTTGATTAAGTCACCGTCTTGGTCAAGGAGTTTCAATGTTAGAGAACTTATACGTCTGGTGTTCACAGGCAAATAGATTATATTTTTGGGTACCTCCATTATTTTATACCCAGGCCCAACGTTCGAGGAAAACTCGTGGAGATTGTGTACTTGTGTGTTGTTGAAGAATGATCCTGATATAATATTACATTCGATGCGTGTAGTATTTACTTTAATGATGTTGACTGGCAACTCTGATGTATGCACAATATTAGCAGTCAAATTTCTTTTACTGAATCCTAGCAGAGGAGCTGTGGATCTCTGTTTTTCAAAATGTATTTCTTCAGTTGCCTTAACTTCACTCTTCAATGTATTATTGTTAGCCTTTTATTGTAACCTTTATCCTTCTCCCTTCTTTATCCAAGTATCCTTGTACATATTTTGCTATATCGTCAATCTCATAGGATCCAACAGGTATCTCAACAACCTCATTCCCTACATGAACCAGATTATTGCTCACATCAATATTTGGTATAGACTTGTATGTTTGAAAATCAATTAATCCACAAACATAATCCGTTGCTAGCTCCAGCAGGGGAAAGTACTCAGCAGTGAGTAGAGTGAATTTCCCGTGAGAGTAAGTGTTAATGACATGGCGGTTGATAATGAACTGTAACAATTTCAATATAGATACATTTATTTATATATAATAATTAATGGCTATAACAATTATATAAAAACTCTAAACATAAATGACCGCAAATTACTGCATCATAATTCTGATAAGAACTGTAGTTGTACGTAATATTACCACCCAAGTAGTTTATGAGCTCCCTTGGTGGTTGGAGATTACCAAAGCTATCAAAGTATTCGATGTTATCACCTTTCTTGTAGTATGCTACCCAGTGTGTACCTGCTCCAGTTGAGATGTCCAAGTTAACAATAACGCTTTCTCGCTTCCATGGCTTTTTAGGTAGATTATCACGCATGCGGCAAGTGTGCGGTATACTAGTGAGGATCCAACTTGTTTAGCAGTCCTTTGGGTAGCGTCTTTAATAGCTTTTTGATTGAGGTTGTAGATAGAGTCCAAGTCCTTTTCTGTGCCGCTTCAGGAACAGCCCGTTTGCATCTTTACCAACCGCTATAGTTTCCATTGCTTGGTTATGACGTTTGCTTTCTTCCAATTTTGCCTTTGCGGCACTGGTATCATTTACTGCTTTAGCTATGCCTGCTGCACCTCCCGATAGTGCTCCCAATGCTGAAAGCCCAGCAAACAACGGGATGAGGAACGGAAGTGCTCCACCAACCTTTGGTACAGGTATCACTCGTGGAGTTTTAATTGATTTGTGCTTTCTTTTCACAATATTTTTAGCTGCACTAAGAGCTATTTTGGTAGCTTCCATCAAGTCTTTTGGTTTTTTGATTTTTAAAATTTTACGTGCATTTCGTACTGCTTCTCGGAATGTGTGTTGGCGTTTATTTTTAGCCTTAAGACCCATACCTAGCTTAATTTTAGCCTTCATTGCGTTTGTTATAAGCCAGGCATTGGCACGTTCACTCAAATTTGCATCCGGAGATTTTGCACGCTGCCAGGCTTTTTCAGCTAATATTTTATCAGCTAAATGTCGATCACTTGTATCTTTATGTCGCGAGTATGCTATATCATGTTCCTTGCAGGCTGCGTCCAGTGGATTAATGCCTGGATCTCCTCTCGCCAATCTTTTTTTGTAACTTTGTTCCTGGTCCACAGTACTGATATCCCGGTAGATGTAATTCTACAGGTAATTTGTTGATGACTGAATTTAATAGTCCTCTGCCCCCTTTCAAAGATTTTCTGGAGCGTTTCGATTTGTGATCCGACATCTTATAAGTTTCCGATGATACTGTTGAAATGTAATATAAGCAGGTGTATTTATAGGAATCTCGTTAGTCTTCAATATGCGGTTCATTAAACAACAACAAGTTTTTCCTGTTCGAAATGCTGATGTAGCTGTTATGAAGGTGAAAGAGAAGCATGGTCCCCTATTGCCTAATAGTATAAGGGCATCATTGTTGGACCATCCAATTGTGGAAAAACTAATGTTATGATAAGTTTGCTGGAATATCCCAATGGTCTGAGATATGAAAATATTTACATATATTCAAAATCTTTACATCAACCAAAGTATGAATACTTGAAGCGAGTGATGACTCCCATATCAGGATTGGGGTATAATACATTCTCAAACAACTGCGACGTTTTAGCACCAGAGGAAGCCAAATCATATTCAGTGTTTATTTTCGATGATGTAGCATGTGAGAAGCAAGATAATGTGCGATCCTATTTTTGCATGGGTCGCCACGAAGATATAGACAGCTTCTATCTGCTTCTATCTCTGTCAAACATATACGCATATCTCTGTCAAACATATCGCACTTAATACGAGACAATGCTAATTTAATCATCTTATTCAAGCAAGATGACTTGAATTTGAAACATATCTATAATGATCATGTGAATACAGACATGAAGTTTGATAAATTTCGAAGAGCCTGTGCTGAGTGTTGGAAGGATGAATATGGTTTCTTGATAATTGATAAGGATAACGCATTAAACAAGGGGCGCTACCGTAAAGGATTTGATACCTTCATTGTACTATAAACGGATGAATCATGCGAAATCTTCATAAGTCGAAGCTGTAACTCAGACGAAAGCACACCGAATCCTGTGGACCTTCTGAGTAGATTAAAGCTGTTCACCTATTATCAGACCTGTTTGAAAAGCTGTTAACCTGTTATCAGAGCTGTTTAAAAACTGTTAAGCTGTTATCAGAGCTGTTTTGAAAGCTGTTAAGCTGTTTGGAAAGCTGTTAAGCAGTTATCAGAGCTGTTTGAAAAGCTGCTGAGGTGTTATCAGAGCTGTTTGGAAAGCTGTTAAGCTGTTATCAGAGCTGTTTAAAAGCTGTTAAGCTGTTATCAGAGCTGTTTGGAAAGCTGTTAATGAGTTAATAACGAAGGTGAATGAAAATCTATTAAAAGAAATTATGAAGACTAGGAATGCAGTGCGAAGGAAATTAAAAGCCCTAAGGATGGGAAAAATTGAAGCAGAAGCTCGACTTGAAGAAACCTTTAAGCCAATCACTAAACCCTTAAAAGAGTTTGTTAGAACAGTAAAATACAAGCCGCCGGATATAGTCAAATTTTAGACAAAAGATGTAGAAGAAGAAGAACAAGAAGAAGAAGAAGAGGAAGCAGAACAAGAATACAATGAGGCTGTGGAAACTTTTACCCCTCCAAGACGAAAATATGTTAAAATAGAGGCTAGTAGCACACCTATAAATTATGGAGATTATTCCTTAACATCTGAGGAAGAATTCGCAACACCTTAACATTCAAGAACATTGATAGGAAGCTCTTCTGTTACCTCCCCCGATACGTCTGGATACATAGTTTCAAACTATTTAAAGCTATTCACTGATAATAGCCCTAAAATTTATCCAACCTATGGAGTTTACTATGATGATAGCGCGTGGAGAATCGGTAATTCAACGTTTGATGTTGATGATGTAGGAAATATTGTTATCAAGGGGAAGAGCTAGAAAACAAATTTGGGGTTATGTGAGCTGCTATTTATGAAAGATCCTGTAAAAAGTCTATATACTAAAGAGGATTTAACTAATTATGGATCTAAAATACCAATGCATATAAACGTGACTATGCTGAAGATGGACAAATAAAAGGTACTAGAGCGGCTAAGTATAAAGCTATAAACAGTAAACTTATAAAGCATAAAGGCATGGGACTAATGCGTCTGCCCAAAGAAAACATTGATCACATTTACTGGGATGATCCAAATGAATTAGTGGATAGACTGCGCCTTCTAATGGCATCAAAGCAGGCTGGAAACACCAGTCAGAACAATGAAATTGTATCTATACTGGAGGATTTGCGAGAAGCAGATATTATAGTTTAAATACTAATCCATTGCCATACTTCTACACAATCTACAGATGAGCGTTGACAAGTATGGACATTTCTCTAAGCGGGGATATCTTGGGAAAGCAGGTGAACGTGGACCAACAGGAGCTCAGGGACCAGCCGGTAAGCAAGGAATTCACGGACCAGCTGGTAAACAAGGAGCACAAGGTCCAGCTGGTGAACAAGGAGAGCGGGGTATTGGATTTAATTAAACGACAAACGGAGACTACGATCTAAACTCAAAGTGTATAAAACGACTTGGTGAACCTATTGAAAATGATGATGCTACTACCAAAGACTATGTTGACAAGAAAATTAAAATAAGTGTTGAAGAAATAAAAAAAACTATTAATATAGAGGTAGCAAATTTAACGCTATATATCAATGACGAAATCACGAAGATTGAAAACTATCTGTTTACTTCAGTAACAAATAACAAACACTTGACACCAAAAGATGGTGTATATGAGTAAAAACTCTTGAGAAATCGGTTTCATTTATAATTACTATGAGTAAGAGACTAGTGGTAAATGAGCTGCATAAACCAGCGAGAAAAAATTTCAAACGGCATCGTGTGATCATCAAAGGACTAGATGACTTGTGGCAGGCAGACTTGGTTGAAATGGATCCCTACAAGTATATGACCAAGGGTTACCGCTATCTGCTAACAGTAATTGATACCTTCTCCAAATATGCATGGGCAATTCGAATTAAAAGAAAAACTGGTGCGGAAGTAAGAGATGCCATGCAGTCTATATTAAGCGAGGGACGAATACCTATAAACCTGCAGACTGATGATGGAAAGGAATTCTACAACAGCCTCTTTAAAAATCTAATGATGAAGCATGCAATTAATCATTCCTCTACGTACAGTTTCCTCAAAGCATCAATAGTGGAACGATTTAACCGAACTCTGAAGGATATGATGTGGAAGGAATTCAGTTTTAATGGAACTTATCAGTGGATTGGTAGGGTAAAGAAACTGCTCACTGAATACAACTCAAGAATATTTCGAAATACAAAAATGAGACCACGTGATATCAACATCTCCAATGAGAAACAACTGCTTTCAACTGTATACAATCATATAAAAATTGTTGTTCCTGCAAAGTATAAAGTTGGGGATTTTGTACGCGTCAGCAAATACAAGCATATATTTGAGAAAGGCCATTCACCAAACTGGACAGCTGAGATTTTTTAAATTACTAATCTTCAAAACACAAACCCCATCACATATCGGCTGGAAGGTTATCAAGGAAATCCAATCACAGGATGCTTTTACGAATTGGAGCTGTTGAAAGTTAAACACCCAAACCTATACCTCGTAGAGAAAATCATACAGAAGAGTGGAGATAAAGCTTACGTTAAATGGCTCGGATTTTCATCAAAACACAATTCTTGGATCAATAAAAAAGATGTTTTATAATTTCTTGAAAAACACCTATAATACAATTTCAAATCAATTTATAATTATAATAATTTAATTACTTTAATAAATTAAACTAAAACTATAATACATAATTTATTTACACTAGACTTAGATTCTTTCAGCGGTTGCCAGTTGTTGATCTGATGAAATGGAGTAATTCCCCCAAGGTAGATTATCCGTCGTTACGCTCATAATATGATAAGCCACACACATTCTACCAAAGCCTTAGAACAGGTAACGTAGCCCAATCCAACACACCCATACAATCCTATATCTACAACTTTCCTGCTAAGAAAACTTATTTAGGTGCAGCAAAACCATGATGACGTCATGCCGATATCTAGAACTCTGCCACTAATAAAAGAAAACAGCAAAACCAAGGCATGCTGGTAGTTCCGGCTAAGGCTGCTAGGGAACCTTTCTCAAGAAATGGCGTTTGCGCCCGAATAGATGTCGCTAGAAAACCGTAGTACCTGAGCATGCTGCTAGTACCTGCTAATGCCGCTAGGGCGCAGTCAAGACCCAATTATACATCCCGGTAGTACAGGTTAATCCCGCTAGGGCGCAGTCGATACTCAATGGTGCACCCAAGACACAATGGTGTATCCACGGCACAAACCAATACAGCCAAGACACAAACCAAGAAAACCAAGGCACACACCTACATTAGTATGGACACAAACCACCTAGCGACGGTGGCGCCATCTGTGGCGAAATCCTGGAAGCTAAAACAGTGGGCCAGAAACGCCATAGTGTAACTACTGAAAAGCTTTGTGCCGCATCAGATAAAACGTAATTACGTTTGTATACGGTATCTCCAATACTAAACTGAAAATGTACTTTATCCTTATCAAAATATCTTTTATTTGTTTCATTGGCCTTAAAAATTCGTTTATAAATTTCATCGTATATTTGTTCTAGGTTATTGAGGAAGTTAGTTCGGTGGTTGAGGGGTGATCCTTCAACGGGATCATAGAGGACATGGTCTGACGCGGCAAACGTAAATTCCCTACCAAAATTCAAGAAGAATGGGGAATATCCAGTGATGCTATTAACAGCTGTACGGAGTGCTACGTTAATTGTACTTACCTCTCGATCCCATGTCTTTTGGTTGCTTGCAATATAGGGTCGGAGGGCCGAGCCAATTACTTTATTCCACCGTTCTGAGAAATTATTTCCGGGTGCTACCTACAATGCAACCAAAACTTCCGGATGACATAATTGTTAAGTAGGTTCCTAAATTGTTTTGAGTCAGATTGGCGGCCAGTATCAGTTATGACAATCTCGGGTACTCCGTATTCTAGGAAGATGCGATTTTCGACGATTTCGGCCACCTTTTTGGCGGTAGCCTCACGGATTGGAAACAAACACGGCATTTTCGTTTGCCAATCATACACAACTAAGAGGAAGGTATTGCCCTTTGTCGATCGAGGAAATGGTCCTAATAAATTGAGAGCAATCATCTGCCAAGTCCTAGTCGCTACTTTAAATTTGCCCAAGAGTCCATATGGAGATTTAATTGTTGGTTTAGATCGCAAACAAATTTCACATTCCTTTACATACTTCTTAACATCACTGGCAACTCCAGGCCAGTAATATCGAGCTTGTATGCGTTGTAGAGTCTTATTGATTCCCAAATGGGCTGCTAAATGTGAATCGTGACATTCTTTAAGAACATGAAGTCGGCGAGATTCAGGAACAACTAGTTTCCATTTGTCCTCTTGTATTTTTCTTAGGTCATATCTAGGTTTAGCGAACAATTTCCCATCTTCATCCCTCCAATTGGACATGGCCTGTGAGTCACCCGTTACACTTTCCTTCATCTGGTGATACCATCGATCTTGCTCATTAGGAAAACATTCGATTAAATTAATTTGGGGGATTCTGGATAAGGCATCAAGTACTATATTGTTTTTTCCTTTCACATAGTTCATCTCGAACTCAAAGGGTTGTAGGCGGATGATCCACCGTGCCAAACGGCCAGATACGTTAGTTTGTCGGAACAGCCATGTCAAAGGTGAGTGGTCAGTCAGGATATAAAATTTGTAGCCTTAAAGGAAGCCGCGCAATTTTTCGATAGTAAATATTATGCTCAGGCATTCCTTTTCAGTAACCGAATAGTTTAATTCTGCCCCTCTAAGTTTTCGGCTAACATACGCTATTGGATGCTCCTCGTCGTGGTCATGTTTTTTAAAAGCACACCACCAATAGCTTGATTCGATCGCATTGAACGAAAAATGGTTTTGAAAAATTGGGGGAGGCCAGAACTGGAGATTTGACTAATTCGGTCTTTAATTCAAGGAATGATTTTTCGGCCTCAGCGTTCCACTTCAGCGGTTGGCGTTTCTTGCCGCCTTTCGTCAGATCATGCAAGGGAGCAGCTATTGTCGCGAAATTAGATATGAATCTTCTATACCACGAGACTAACCCAATAAATCGCTTCATCTCGGTATAATTTCTAGGACGGGGGAAGTCTAGAATGGTGTGAACTTTCTCCGGGTCAGTACGTAAGCCCTTGGAATCAACAACAAACCCCAAATATTTTAAGCTTGTTCTAAAAAATTTACAGTTTTTCCTATTGAGGGTTAAGTTAGCTTCATATAATCGGTTTGCAACGCGTTTTAGTGTTTTAATATGTTCCTCAAACGTCTCAGTAGCTATAATCAAATTATCTAAGTAGGTGAAAATATTTGATTCAGTTGGTCCAAATAGTCTGTCCATAAGGCGTTGTTGAGTAGCTGGACTATATGTGAGACCAAAAGGCATAACAATAAATTGCCACAAGCCATGACCTGGAACAGAAAAGGCCGTTTTTTTTTAGCTCTCGAAGTCAGAGGAATTTTGTGTAATTACGTTTGTTCTTCCAAAATCAGGACGATCTATCGCAAGCAATTTGTCGGGGTTTGGGAGGCAAAGCCCTATCTCTCGACAATCATCTCGAGCCTCCTCACTTTTAATACAAAATTTATAACACGCCCAATCCATACTTTTCTTACGGTGCAGCACTAGTTGGAATGCATCCCATACATCTACTCCAAAAATAAAATGTTGTCTCAAACTATGGACTGCTAAAAGCTTAATAATTTTAAATTTATTTTTGAACTCTACAGGTATATAAAAGTATCCAATAACATTATTATGCGAACTGTCTACCGTTTTAATTGTTGAATACTTTAATTTGTGCATCGTTAGCCCAACTGATAACAAAATCTCACAGATCCGCTGGCACCTGAATCCAAAAGCCCTTGCATATCAATACCGAAAACTCGAATACTCAGGTGTGGCCGAGGATCGTTAACATGATTTAAGATAGTAGGTCTTGTGGACCCCGATAGGACCTTGGAGCGGCACTGACCCACTTGGGTGCAGCTCCCATATTGTTTCCCGAATCTTCTTCTAAAACCCGATTCGAGTTTACTGGAGTTCGCTCATTGTATTTAATGACATGGTGCTTTAAGTTTTCTAGAAGGCTATGGCTATTACTATTTAAATCATGATCTGGAAAATTGTAAGAACCTTTAGGACTCGAAGAACTAAGGCAATTTAATCTTATTGGTTCAATTGGTTCTGAGGGATTAATGGGTTTGGAACCCGCATATGAGGTTCGGTTTTGATTACTGTCATTAGGAATATTTCTATTACGACCTTCTGCAGGCGCATTTTGCACCAAATTATTGTTACGTCTTATATAATGACCGTAATTGTTAGGCGAATTTCCCCCAAGGGGCTTTACTGATTGCGATTTGACATAGTGGCTATAATATTGTCTGTTTCTGGTAAAACGTGGGTCTCTGGAACCGCCCGGATCCGGATGTGTTTTTTCACCTCGATTATAATTACGTGGAAAACTGTTTGAAACAGAAGGAAGTGTGGAAAATCGTTCCTTGCTAGATTCAAAGCTATTTGCACGAGCTTGAGATTCGCTTACTACTAATCTTTTGCAGGCTTCCTCAACACTATCAACTGACGAGAAATCTAACAGTGCAAGGCCTCGAATAAATTTCGGAAGTAACTTGCTTCTTATTATCTTACCCCTTACTCTTTCAGAAGGGACTCGGGGTAAACGCAAAAATTGATCTTCCATAAACGATGCATACTGTACTATAGATTCGGAACTAGTCTTCTTTCGACCTTTTAAAAATTCGGGAAGCTGATCTGTCTGAAGCAATGGCTCAAACTGATTCAAGAATTGTTTTACAAAGTCTGGATAATTGATAAAGGTATCACGTTTTCTTCGATACCACGTGAGCGCGGAGCCATCAACTTGTTGAAGAAAACAGGAAGCAGACTCATTTTCATCACCGATAAATTTTAAACCCCACTTGTATAGATTGGGAGGTGGTCTAGACATCGAAAGCGGATCTCTTGAAGTGTCTATATTGTTCAAATCTGGTTCCAAGGTAGGTTTTATTGGGCCTTCATTCTTCTGAGAAGAGTTGGCTTGGTTAGGAGGATTAACATCGGTGCCTTTATTTTCTCATTTAAGACATCCTATTCTAGCTTCAAAAGCACTTTGGTTGGGATTGGTAGCTAGAAGACTTGATATCCAATTTTTGTACTGAGCTATTTCTAATTTATGCATTAATCAAGGATTCTCTAAGAGAAATTTTTTCAGATTCTTCCGTCTCGATTGTGTTCAAACGCTTTACGAGGAACCCTAGTCTTACAGAAACAACTGCACTATAAAAATTTTCAGTACCTGAACAGTCCTCCTTAAATTCTTTCAAGAGTTCTTCGCAAAATTCTAAATCTGGCTCAGGATCTAAATAAGATTTGATATTAAGCGTAGCAGGGTCTGCATTCGCTTCCTTTTGTAATTGTTTGGCCCACCATAATGCCTTTCCTTCGATAGTATAACTCTCTGGAGTTACATTCCTACATTTCATCTCGTATTTAATATCCAGATCAGCACAGAAACTAGATATCTGTTCATATGACATTTTGAAAAAAAAAAAAATTCCCACTTCCGTATTGAATTGAACTTAATATTTCTGAATATTTAATGGAAATTGGCGGAAATAGTATTTATAACTAATGATTTAATAGTAGCTTCTTGAAGAATCAAGGTGCTATACCGAAAATATGGAAAATGCAATAGTTACTACTATGTTTATATATATATGTAGGTATACTTGCAATTAACTCACTCAAAACTTCCCCTAATCGGCACAATTGTATTCTTCCAATACTTGACAATATTTTTAGTCACTAATTACCCCAAATACTAAATTTGTGGTCTCTTAGAGCTCTGGTATAACGACCTAACCTCGCTAAAATTACAAAAAGAAAAATCTGCTATTCCACTTTGGAGCACTCTAGTATTAATGTTATGATAATATACGAACTTAATTATAGCAATTGTGGTTGATTGTTCACCGCAACACATACAATAAGTAATCAATTTATTTCAAGGTAGAAACAATACACTCACCCTCCACTAATTATCATAATTCCGATAAAACTTCATTAGGATAAATAACTCCTCCGTAGATTTCATGGTTCAATTCCTACAGATTTTCGATGCGTACGAATATTCCATCTACGTCGGCATAACTTTGACACATCTTCACTGCAAATTTTAATAGAAAAATAAAAGCAACCAAAATTTTATTGCTATGAATTGGCACGATTACCTTTTTAAACAATTTTATGGCGATTGAGTTGTGTTCCTAGTTTATTAAATTGCTCTTCATTTGCTATTTTGTGCTAACTTCAATTATATAAAATTTAGCTCAAATCAGTATATTCCTCGCACACTGAGGAGATAATAGCTGCTGGTTGAGTTTTTATTTGTTCTATTTGATTTATACGAACGTACACTACTGATAAGACTGATGACTGATTGTTTATTTCACAAGTGCACTATTCGCTTGAAAGTGACTTGTGGAATGTGAAATGTTGTGTTAATGCCGAGACAACAATTTCTCTTCTTTTTTAGGAGATTTTTTTTTGTGTTCTTTACAAAATTAACCTTGACAATTCATACAGTTTATTCCGGACTGGAATCGAACCTCCACATTTAGAATCGGTCAATGATGAGAATTGAAGAATTTTAAGAATTTTTTATTTTTTTTAACGATTCCAAATCAAATTATAAATACAAGAAGAAAAAACAACCGTCTCATCCGGGGTTTGAAACCGGGACCTTCCGCTTGCCGGGCGACTGCTCTTACCACTGAGCTAACGAGACAGATGATTGACCCTCTTGCATTCATCAATTTGTAATTAGCCTACTAAGCCACGTTGCTTTCAGCTGGCATTAACCAGTAACGATGAAAGCGCACAAATAAATTGTAAATTCAATTTTTATTTATTCCGGACTGGAATCGAACCTACACATTTAGAATCGGTCAATGATGAGAATTGAAGAATTTTAAGAATTTTTTTTTTTTTTTTTTCTTGTATTTATAATTTGATTTGGAATCGTTAAAAAAAAATAAAAAATTCTTAAAATTCTTCAATTCTCATCATTGACCGATTCTAAATGTGTAGGTTCGATTCCAGTCCGGAATAAATAAAAATTGAATTTACAATTTATTTGTGCGCTTTCATCGTTACTGGTTAATGCCAGCTGAAAGCAACGTGGCTTAGTAGGCTAATTACAAATTGATGAATGCAAGAGGGAAAATCATCTGTCTCGTTAGCTCAGTGGTAAGAGCAGTCGCCCGGCAAGCGGAAGGTCCCGGTTTCAAACCCCGGATGAGACGGTTGTTTTTTCTTCTTGTATTTATAATTTGATTTGGAATCGTTAAAAAAAATAAAAAATTCTTAAAATTCTTCAATTCTCAATTCATACAGTCTTGATCAATAGTTTTTATTTTTCGACGACTTTATTACGAATACCTAATGAATAGTTTGTTTATTATTTGACTTTTTTCTTCTTCTTTTTCCGAATTAGATCCCGGTTAAGCCCCCAAAATGTAAACCAAGTACCTAGGGGAATTCTTGGTTCGCATTTATGATGCTGGGAATAGAAATTTTTTTTTTGTTAATTTTTTTTATATATAAAAGATAACATAAAATTTGCAACCGAGCAAACTACGGAATTGTTATACGAGCAATTCAATGTGATATCTACTCTGATTGAGTATACATTTCTGAAATTAATAATTATCACATACGGTAAGGTGCCTAATTCTAACGGAGAATAATTTCTAGAAGCAATAGACTATATATAATCCAAATATAAAAATTGTATGCTAATATCGGATACTAACACAAACCTGCTTAATGAGAACGAGGACACTAGGAAATACTTGGAACTACTATCTACTAATAATGCAACAGTGATGAACAAAATTGACACGAAATACGCTACCAGAATTTCGGAGCATAGTTCCTTAATAATTGACAACGTAGTAATAACTCTAATATGGAAAAATACCACTTTGAATTGGAACTCAAAGACTGGCCTTAACTGGATCATCGCATCACGATAACTACGCTTAGAAAGTCTTTAATGAGGAGTGCCAAAATATCTAAAAAGAAAATAATAAGAATAAATACTGAAATTTTAAGAACAAAGGTAAGAACTGCTATTGATGTTTGCGAAAATATAAACTTTGATAAACTTATCGGTATAATTCAAAAAGCAAAACAGGAAGCAACTGATACCAGATGTATCAGAACTCGAGAAAATAACTGGATTACATTCGAGATAATAAGCCAAATAAAACAAAGAAACAAGTTCTATAAAAAATCAAAGGAGGTTCGAATAATCCTCAACTATTACAAAACTATAAGAGGCTTAAGAATGATATCATCTGGAAAACAAGAAGAGCAAAATTGTTCTATGTGGAACAAAAAATGCAAAGAGCAGGAAGTGACTCAAAAAAGATGTGGACAACAATCAACAAGACAAAACGAAATAGTAATTCAAAAGGTAGAAACGGCAGTATAGAAGAACTAAAAGTTTGGAATAATAACTTGAGAGACAAACAACAAATTGCCAACCACATGAAGAAACATTTTTTGAATGTTGGCCCCTTCTTGTAAATGATTGGAGGACAAGTGCTATAACACTCGTCAACCAACTAAAAATGTGACAAGGTCAAACTGCGTATTTATCAGGCCGGTGAACGGTGCTGATGTGGAGAAAGTATTATCTCAGCTGAAAGAGGACACAGCACCAGGGTTAGATGGAATAAGAGCAAAGGACGTGAAGGATATGAAAGACATAATTACTGAGCCATTAACGAGAATAATAAATAATTGTATCGAAGATACGGAATTTCCAGCCTGCCTGAAATCTACATGCATAGTGCCAATCTTCAAAGAATGGGATAGAAGAGATCCAAATAACTACCGACCTATAGCGCTCCTCAATATATTCAGTAAAATATATGAAAGACTAGTTCATAATCAACTAATAGCATTTATACAAAGCAGTGGGGGATTTGATAAAAAACAATATGGATTCCAAAAGCAAAGCAACACGACAGCTATTATGACTGATTTAATGGAGTTCATCAATAAAGAACTCGATACTGGTAATTATGTTGTCGGAGATTTGTTGACTTGAAGAAGGCGTTTGACACTGTTGATTATAATGTATTAATAGAAATATTATGCGAATTGGGTATCAGAGGAAAGGCAAGACAATTACTAAGTAATTATCTGCAAGCAAGACAGTGTTGTACAAAAGTGGAAAACAGCTACAGTACAAACGAAGTGATGAATGCTGGAGTCCCGCAGGGATCAATTTTAGGTCCGCTACTATACTCTCTGTACATCCGAAATTTAATGGAAGCTGGGCTGACGGCGGAATATTATATATATGCTGATGATACCCTTTTCCTGTACAAGGGGAAAAATGGAGATGAATTGCAGAGAGAAATAAATGAGGACTTAATACGATACACAAAATGGCTATATGGAAACAAACTTACAATAAATACATCGAAAACAAGCAAGCAAAAGCTGGCCATTGGACTGCAAGTGGGAGGAGAACTTATTAAACGAGTTGATTCAATAAAATATCTGGGAATGATAATGGATGATAAACTGACTTGGAATCAACACACTACATATGTGAGGAAAAAAGAGGCATCTCTTATAGGAATCATGAGGAGGAGAGACTTCATTAATCACCACGCAAGAATTCTAATCTACAAAGCATTTATACTGCCAATAATTACTTACAATATAATTAATTTGCACAGTGTAGCAATAACTTACTAAAATGCATGAATAGAGTATTGAACAAAGCCATAAAGTCAATATTTAATTTACATAGACTTACACCAACGAATGTGCTGTACGAATGGACAAAGTTCCTGAGCTTAAAACAATTAATTTATGTGGAAAAAGCTAAAATGATATATAAGATACGAAATAAGATGATAAAGTCGAACATAAACTTAATAGCGCATGGAGAAATACATAACGATGGCATACGATCACGCCAACATATACGCTTACCTTATGATAGAACAGACAGACAACTGAAGAGTTTGAAACATACAGCTGTACCCATTTTCAATGGACTACCAAAAGAAATAAAAAATACGGAGCAAGTGCACAAGTTCAAGAAACTAATAAAGAATTATGCACATGTAATTGTTGCAATAGTATGATGTGTAAGCTGATTGCTATGTAACAAAGTTAACTAGTCAATAAAAAAGGTAAAAGATGAAAAATAGGAGAAGTGCTCTTCACTAAAGCCAGCCCTTGGCTGTCTATGAAGATACCCAAAAAATAAAAAAAAAAATAAAAAATTATGAATAGTCAGACTAGAGAAATGGAGAGAGTGGTGGAAAGGAGGATAGCTCTGTATAATGTAAATACTCGTTGAACGAAAGCATCAATTCCCAACTCGCCTTTGAGGTATGAACATCGTTAAAATTTACATGTGGGACCTTTGGCATTATTAAACCATAAAAGGTAATGATTTGGGTCATCTCTGGAATAAATTTTTTCAAGAATGTTGTCCATCATTATATCTGCTGTTTTCGCAACAATCCATTTGTTTTTCCTCAGTTAATGGGTGACCTGATAGCTTCTCACATTCAACCCGCAAGGGCTTTTATGAATATTGGTGCGGATTTTTTTCCACGATGGTCATCATACATAAGATTCGTGGAAGATCGCCGATAAAAACAAATACAGATATATTGTGCGCTACTCTGCTAAAGCTATCCATACTAGTCGAGAATCCAACAATTGATGCCTTTATTTCAACTCTTCGGTGTTTCATCTCAAGTGGACAATCCACATACATTTATTCCGACAATGTCACCAATTTAATTAGTGCTAGGAATGATTTTTTTTTAATTGTATCAATTAATAAATTCAAAGAATATTCTAAAGGAGTTCAATGGTTCCGAACTGATGAACGAATCAGTTGGAATCATACACCAGGATGTTTACCACATAACAGAGGCCTCTGGAAAGCCGCGGTAAAGTCGGCTAAGCATCATCTTAGGCGTGTTATGGGAACTAATATACTAACCGGTATAGAGCTTCGAGCCTGGCTCAACTCGAGGCCACTTCACCCAATGTCAAGCGACCCATCGGATCTAGCATCTATTACTGCAGGGCGTTTTCTAATCGGTGCCCCCTTGTCGGCTCTTTTAGACCCCAACTTGAAGGAAAAGAAAATAAGTCACCTTTCACGTTTGCAATCTGCTAAAAAAATGTTTGTGTAGATGGTCAAAGGAATACCTGAGCTCACTTCAAACACGAAGCAAATGGCACACATCTCAGGAAAACATTAGACCTGGACCACTTGTAATTCTGAAGGTAGAAAATCTGCTCCCACAAAAGTAGACATGAGCTCAGGGAAGGATGGGATTGTTCGAGTTGTTATAGTCAGAACTGTATCAGAGGAAGTCACATGAACAATTTGCTTGATATCTTATATAAAATAAATATTTATTTATTTATTTATTTATTTATTTATTTATTTATTTATTTTTTTATTTATTTATTTATAGTCTACAGAGGTATAAATCTTACAGACATTTCATGTATTTAACTATAATCTTAGCAAGTGACAAATACTTTAAAAATAATAATAACAGTGTAAAAATAAAAGGAAGAGAAAAAAAGAATTTAGTGTAAAATATGCATACATAATTCAAGAGTTATAATGCTCATAGATGACTTTTTTAAAGTTGCACTAGACATTGTTAAATCAACAAGATGATACAAGGAATTAAATTGAGAAAAACAATTTGAGATTACTTCGTAACTACCATAATTAGTTCTATGATGTGATTCATAAAACAAGTTCCTCGGACGTATAAGTCTCTCTGGAGAGTATATAAAAATTAATTGCAAGAGCTGGGGGCACTTTATTTTATATGAGAGAATATCTTTAATAAAAAGTGCACAGCTTACTTGTCTTCTAAGTTCTAAAGTCGACATGCCCAAAAGCAGGCATCTTGTACGATACTGAGGAGTAGTATTAGTTCGAAAATTAGATTTAAATAAAGCAAATTTAGAAAATGATCTCTGAAGAGACTCAATTCGGTCTATATGACTACCATAAAACGGACACCAAATAGCGGATGCATACTCAAGTACAGACCTCAATAAAGAAATATAAAGGAATTACAAAGTACCCAAATCACTAAATTTCTTAGAATTCCGTTTTAAGAACCCCAGGTTTCTGTTTGCTCTAGAAACAATCGTTTCAATGTGGGGTACAAAAGATAATTTTCCAGCAAATGTAACCACCAAATCCTTCACCTCACTTACTCTCCGAAGAGGATTATTATTGATTTTATAATTAAATATGACTGTATTTAACTTCCGATGGAAAGACACGATCTTACATTTTGAAATATTAAGTTCAAGTTTATTATTAGCACATAAAACAAAAAAATTATCAATGTCACTTTGAAGCAATATAAAATCATTTGTAGACGTTATTCTAGTATAATGTTTGCTGATGATCTTAGCAAAAATTAGCAAGTTGGAAAAATGAATATGATTAACTACATCATTAATAAATAATACAAATAGTAAAGGGCCCAAATGGCTACCCTGAGGAACACCTGAGTTGACATTGATTATTCTAGATTTAAGGTGACCAATTTTGACATATTGTTTCCGATCGCTTAAACATGAGAAAATCCAGTCAAGTATAGATGAATGAAAACCAAGCAACCCAAATTTGAAAATCAACACCGATAAACAAACCCTGTCAAATGCCTTGGTAAAATCAGTGTAAACTGCATCAACCTGATTACCATCTTCTATTTCATTTAAAGTGTAATTCGAGAATATGGCTAAATTAGATGTACATGATCTGCCAGAAACGAAACCATGTTGCTGTGGCGCTATAATTTCTTTAACGAAAAAGAATAATTTCGAATTAACCTAGGAATCTAACACTTTCGGAATATTATTCATAATGGATACTCCCCGATAATTGGATACCAGGTTTTTAGGTCCAGACTTATGTATTGGTGTTATGTAAGAAATTTTCCATTCATCTAAAAATTGACCAGTACTCAGAGATAAATTAACAATTTTGGTTAGACCGCAAGACAAAGAATTAGCGCAATTAAGAAGTAAAGATGAGCAAATGCCTTCAGCATCAACCTTGGAACTACATTTCAAATCTTTAAGGGCATTAAGTACATCAGCATCATCAAGTAAAATGCGGCCGATTTCTAATGAATTACCTTCAAAAGAGTGGGTAGCATTATTGAAAGAGCCATAAGTAGTATTATCTTATATAGATTCAAAATAATCTGCAAAAAGGTTACAGCTGCTCTGAAGATAATAAGATTTATTATTGTTATAATGCAAAACTTTAGGAAAGTCCGATGTTTTTCGTTTCTAGTTTATAAAAGACCAAAATGTATTACTATTAGATTTTATACCAGCCTGTACACACCAAATATATTGCCTATACAAAAACCTATGGAAAAATTCATATTCTCTTCCTAATCTTTGGAAGTTAGTTAAATATTCTGGACTTTTAGACAATTTGAATTTTTTATGTGTCTTTGATTTGGCATTCTTAAGTCTTAATAGACCTCTATTGAACCATTTAGGATGATTCGTTCTTTGTAAATGTTTTGAAGGAATAAATCTATTCATTCCTTCTCTTTACACGTCAAGTAACTTCCTATATGCTTCATGTAGGTTAGGTTAAAACTATCTATAAAGGACTAATCTATGTTTAAAAAGTAATCATTTAAATTGACAAAATCTGCTCCATTAAAATTAAAAACAACACTAGACGTGTTTAGATTGATGAAAGCGGAAAAGGAACTTTACCAAAAAAAAATGCGAGAAGTCTCGGTTTAACATTAATTTATTGAATAGCTAGCGCGATGACAAAGCTGTCTGGTCAAATTCTAGAGCTAGCCTAAAAAAGTGTGAGCTACCGGTAACAAAAATGTACAATACAAAAAAAGCAATACAAAGTAATTAATGCTGCTGGGCATGATCAGAACTGGATTTGAAGAGCAAATTTGTAAATCATAACAGTTATAGATAACTAAAGAATTCGATAGTCACATGGTTACATACAAATAATTTTAATGTACTTGACTAACTTAGGAACTTAATCTGATGGGTTGAGTGATGTCAGCATTGATGTTTCAATAGGGAAATTTTTATTATGACTTCTAACATTCCGCCCGCCATCGTGATGCCACGGACGATTTTTGAATGCACCCTCCACCCGCCATGACCAGTCTTCTCAAGTTTTAAGAATTAATAGGAAGCACACAAAGTTTAGTAATAGGTCATTTGCTAAATCCACCTTGATGTTTGATTGTGACGACACGAATATTTCCGTCAGGCCCAGGATGCAACTCTGCGATTCGTGCAAGTATCCATTTCGAAGGTGGAGCGCGCTCATCCTTAACTAAGACGAGATCGTTTATTTTGACTGAGTCCCGTTTATCCGTCCATTTGTAACGAAGTTGTAAGTGATGTACATATTCCTTATACCACCGTTTCCAAAGTTGTTCAACCATATGATGGACGAGCTGCCAACGTTGTAACCGATTAGTAGATATATCGATAGTACTAGGCTCTGGTATAGTGAGCATGCTCTCACCTATAAGGAAGTGACCTGGTGTAAGCGCAGAAAAATCGTCAGGATCCTCAGTCAATGGATGTAAAGGTCTTTTTTTTTTCTTTTTTTCTTCGATTGAGTGAAGATGGTCACCAATAATTCGCCTAAGATGGAATTTTAGTGATTTCACACCTGCCTCCCAGATACCACCAAAGTGTGGAGCGGCAGGAGGAATGAAGTCCCACTCAGTGCCATCCTTGAGCAGAAGTATATTAATCGGGGATTCTGAATCGTTCATAAGTTTTCTCAAATGTTGTTGTAACTGTTTGTCGGCTGCCACAAAATTTGTCGCATTGTCGCTGTAGAGATGAGCGCAGTGTCCACGGCGAGCAACAAATCGCTTAAATGCAGATAAAAATGCTTCTGCTGATAGATCCATGACTAGCTCCAAATGGATAGCCCGAGTGGCAAGGCATATAAAAACTGCTACGTAGGTTTTAATGACTTTGCCACCACGTCCTTTAATTGATTTTACATGTATGGGACCTGCATAATCTACACCACTATTCAGAAAGGGTTTCGATGGACGAACCCTGACTGCAGGAAGGTCACTCATTATTTGACCTTTTGCCTCTGCCTTACACCGAAAGCACCGAACACACCTTCGAACATACTGCCTCACCTTGTTCCGTCCGTCAAGTATCCAATATCTGTTGCGAATATGTTGCAAGGTTAACTGAATGCCTCCGTGTAACGTTACGTCATGGGAGTGAGCGACGATGAGATGAGTTAGATGGCTGTCCTTCGGCAGAATTATTGGATATTTTTGATTAAATGATAACATAGAATGCTTAAGTCTGCCACCGACGCGAAGAAATCGGTTCGAATCCAAGACTGGGCTTAGACTGCATAACTTGCTTTTCGAAGATATCGATGAATTTTTGCACAAGCTTGTGACCTCGCTCCGAAAGTACAAGTCTTGAATTGTTGTTAACCACCATGAGAGAATTGAATCTATTTCCTGGTAACTCAGAATGCCTATACATCGCTCGGACTTCTTTGCACATCGTGCATTATGAATGAACCTTCGAATATTTGCACTGACTATAAGTAAATTCGTTAAGGATGAAAAACGATGTAGCAATTCAAGAGAGGAATCGTCATTTTGAGCTGTGCAGACTAGTGTTTGTAGCTTTTCTTCCAAAATTGAGTGCTTCTCTGACTGAATAGTGTTATTCGGCCATTGACTGGAATGCATTGACAGCCAATTAGGTCCTCTCCACCACAAGTGAGGATTCTTTAATTGAACTGGCTTCAATCCTCGCGTCAAGCAGTCCGCAGGGTTTTCATTTGACGAAATATGATGCCACCTAGCAGTAGGAAGAGTTTGTTGAATTAACGAGGTCCTGTTGGCCACAAATGTCTTCCAGCGTGATGGATGGTCATTTAGCCACGCCAAGACAACCATAGAATCCGTTCAAGCATGAATAGATATATCTTCCAGATTCAATGCCTTGATTACAGACGATGCTAATTGGGAAAGTAAGGCTGCTCCACAAAGTTCCAGTCGAGGTAGAGTACTGATTTTAATGGACTTACTTTCGTCTTTGCCGCAATTAAGGACATTTGTATGTTCTCTAATTCGTGTACGATACGTAAATATACAACTGCGCCATATGCTGCAGTAGATGCGTCACAGAATGCATGTAGTTCTAATGCCAACTGAAAGCTAGTTATCCCTAGCCAGCGATCCGCATAAATGCTGTTGATGTCTTTGAGGTTTTCCCGATAGGTAATCCAAAAGTTTGAATGCTCAGAGGGAACATCGTCATCCCAGTTCAAACGAGAGCACCACAGTTTTTGTAAAAGAATTTTTGCAGTAATCGTAACCGGAGATAACCACCCCATAGGATCGTACAAACAACTGACTTGGACATAATACTTCGTTTGGTAATCCTTTTGTTATCAGTAGGCATTATCTGGTGGCTAAACTGATCAGTAGAGGGATTCCAGTAAATCCCCAGGGTTTTAATTTGGTCATCGTTCAAGAGTCGTGGAGCAGAGCAAAGTTCTTTGTCCTCATCAGGGATGTTCAAGAGTAGGTTTTGATTGTTAGATAGCCACATGCGGAGCTTAAAACCACCAGATAAGAGTAAGTTACGTATCTCATTGCGAGCTTGTACAGCTGAGGTTTGATCAAAGGCACCAAAGAGTGCATCGTCGACATAAAAATTCTCACGAAGTATCCTTGCTACAAGCGGAAACTGAACGGAATAATCCTCAGCTAGTTGTAGTAAAGTGCGGCATGCTAGATACGGCGCACTGGCTGTTCCATATGTGACTGTTAACAGACGATAAGATTTAATGGGCTGAGTAGGGTTTTGACGCCAGACATTTCGCTGCAGGTCAGTGTCACCAGGGTCGATGCGTATTTGACGATACATTTTCTCAATGTCAGCTGAGAAAACATATGGATGTACACGCCATTTCATCATGATAACAGCTACATCATTTTGCAGTTTCGGTCCAGTATGTAATATTGCATTAAGAGACACTCCAGTCCTTGTTTGTTGTGAAGCATTGAATACCACTCGAAGCTTTGTTGTGGTACTGCTTGGCTTTAGCACATCATGGTGGGGAAGGTAATATTACCTATCGACGTTTTGCGTTTCATCTCCTAGAAGCTCCATGTGATTCAGGTCCAGGTATTCATCCATGAAATCCTTGTAAAGGTTTTGCAACTCCTGATTCTGTGCGAACCGTCGTTCCATGCGAAGAAGGACAGCAGTCGGCAGATGCTTCGATTCTCCTAATTTGACATTTGGTAGTTTTACTGGTAACTTTACGCTGTACCGTCCATCAATGTCACGTTTATAAGTGGATTTGAAGAAATTCTCACACATTTCACCATCAGGCGAAAGACGAGAGCTTTCACGAATAGTGTCGAGTTCCCAAAACCGTCTAAGAAGGTCACTAAGATCTTCCCCCGTTGTGGTGCAATGAAGATTTATAGCAGAACTAGATGTATCAGACTTGCTATGGATAGCTCCAAACAAGATCCAGCCTAAAGTGGTTTCTTGAGCTATCGGAGAGCCAGAAGGGCCTCGTCGAATATTACTCAGCAGAATATTTGAGTAAACCTCAGCTCCTAGTATCAGATCTATTCGAGAAGACACATAGTAATCTGGATCCGCTAACTCTATTCCTTTAATGTGTGGCCACTCTTGTCGAGGTATAGGACGCGACGGAAGGAGACTTGTAAGATTTGAAAGGACCAATGCATGTACAGTACAAGTGAACGCAGAGTTAGTCGTAGAAATTAAATCATACCTTACAGATCATTCAGCTATTCCTGCTTCGCAGCCTCCTACTCCAATAACAGGAATCCTAACCTTCTGTCTGGGTAATCGTAACATATTTGCAAGCGAGGCAGTAATAAAACTCGACTCAGCGCCTTGGTCTAAGAGTGCTCGAGCTCGAATAGTCCTTCCATTTGGTGATTGTATTGACACAATAGCGGTGGCTAATAGGACGGACGTAGTTGTATTGATTTTTCCCGAAATGTACGCTTTTGTTGGTACTGAAGTCTCAGGATTATTTGAGAGAGAAAGATCGCTATCTGTTCTTATTCTTGTATTCACTTCGGTGTTAGAAGCTACAGCTACATTGCCTTGATGTAGCATTGAATGGTGCTTCTGACTACAATGTTTACAACGATTTATGGAGGGACAAGCATAGGCATTGTGACCTACTTTTAAACAATTTAGACAGAGTTTATGATGCTTTACAATGCATGTACGCTGCTGAGTAGATTTGGCTTTAAAGACTGGACAAAACATTAAGATGTGTTTTCCTTGACATATCACGCAAGACTTGATAGTCGAAATATGGTGGGCTAAGGCATTGTAACGAGGACGATTTCCTTGAACTACCTTGCAGTCCGATTTTTGAACTCCCTTAATAGCATCTAGTGTATGCAGTCGACCCACGAGAAATGTTTGTAGCGAATGAAAAGATGGTACCTCACTGACGGAGCTAATCGAGGTATATGTATCACGAAACGAGGGCCAGTCAAGATAAGAGCCAGCGAATGTAGGAATAGTAACTTTCGGTAACTCAACATGTTGATATGTAACGGGCTTAGGATTTCGCAAGGGCTTGTCCGCTGGGTTCAATGAATCCAATTCGTCACATAACCAACCCATAGCCTCTGAATATGCACATTCTACGTCTCAATACGTATCATCTTCAAAATATGACTCATTTTAACAACTGAATACGCGCAGAAAGAAACCCGCCAGTTCTTTTTTCTTTACCCGTTCTTTTTACATTTTCTAAAAATTTTGTAATTCTACCCTCTATGGTAGTAACCTTAACAATTAATTTGTCCATTATTTAAATACAATATAAAGAAATAACTGGAACGAACTTACAGGAGTGGTCTATTGAGAACGAAGAGTAATCTTGAATAAATGGAACTAGCTTCTAGAATGCTCTTGATGTGCACAAATTTGAAAACTTTTACGGGCTAGTAATACACAAGTTATTGTAATACACTTGATCACGTTAATATACTTTCTTGCACATCGTATAGTAGGAGCACTATTAGAACTTTTGTCACCTTGATATGCCCTTCAAATATACAAATATCAGAATTTCTCACCAAGGGTCACTGTAAGTTTCACAGTTCACATGTATTTTCCAAAGCACATTTTTCACAATTTAATTATGTATAATTGTATGGTTGCACACACTAAATGAATGTAAATCCTTTTTATGCACTTGTTTCGACCGCAAAGACGGCAGCGAGCGTCTATATATTCCGCAAAGACGAAAACGCACGTTCTTAGAATGTATGTACATAGACTGAATAATCTTTTTATTCACTGATTCGGATCGCGAAGGACCAAAAATTGTTTAGATTGATGAAAGCGGAAAAGGAACTTTACCAAAAAAAATGCGAGAAGTCTCGGTTTAACATTAATTTATTGAATAGAGCGCGATGACAAACCTGTCTGGTCAAATTCTAGAGCTAGACTAAAAAAGTGTGAGCTACCGGTAACAAAAATGTGCAATACAAAAAAAGCAATACAAAGTAATTAATGCTGCTGGGCATGATCAGAACTGGATTTGAAGAGCAAATTTGTAAATCATAACAATTATAGATAACTAAAGAATGCGATAGTCACATGGTTACATACAAATAATTTTAATGTACTTGACTAACTTAGGAACTTAATCTGATGGGTTGAGTGATGTCAGCATTGATGTTTTAATAGGGAAATTTTTATTATGACTTCTAACAAGACGGTTTATCAAGTTGAGAAGCCAAGTCATAAAATGATATATCAACTATAATAGCTTTATGGTGTAAATCATTTGGACATAAAGAATAATCGGTTTCGATAACTTTAAATAAAATATAACTGTTTAGAAACACTAAATCTAAGAATTTCCCAAACATATTAGATATATGATTTGCTTGCATTAGGTCCGCACCTAATAAATTATCAATAACTATCCTTTCAGATTCGGATGACACATTTTTTGGTATGCTCAAGTTGAAATCTCCAAAATAGCAAAAGTAATCATTTTTATTACAGAAAGATAACTCCAATAAATTATTTATATGATTAGTGTTAGCATCCACCGGTGAAGATGGTGGAATGTAGCTGACACATATAATAAGATATTGATCATTGGGTTCCGCTTCAGATACTCGGACGCATAGCTGTTCAGTTTCGCCTCTTTCATCATTTAAAGAAATTTCGTCATTAGAAATACAAGATTTGCCCGCAATCATTACACCACCTCCTCCAGAAAGGCCTGCCACCAAAGGGCATCCATCTTTTCTATAAACATTATATTTTGATTCGTCAAATAATTCACTAGAAAGAATTGATTCCATAAGCCAAGTTTCTGTGATAACAATGACATCATAGTCTTTTTTCAATTACAGAAAGATAGAAATGATTAACTGTAGTCCTCAAACCTCTTATGTTCTGATAATATATTGATAATCCTTTAGAGTTGATGATATTATTAGAAGAAGAAACGGTCTGAATTAAAGATTTGCATGAACTGGGGGAACGAGATGTCCCGCGTTTTTTGAATAATTTAAAAATTTCCTTACATATACTCTAGCAGGCCAAATCTCAGGCTTAAGAATTTTTGAATATAAATACTCAGGAACTCCCAGCTTAAAAGTAACAAATCTCATAGATGATATGTCACAGTCTTTTTTTGTTAAACGTTTGCAAGTTAATGTGTACAGTGAAATCTCCGTTCTAGCAGAAACATAATTCATCAATTTTTCCTCCGTTGTATCGGGATGAAGACGTGAGATGTGGAGAAACTTACTATTATTCACAACAGATAGATCACTTGATGAATAGGCTGAACCAATAATTTTGTGGCTTCGGCGCCTTTTATCACCTACAACAATCCAATCGTAACTATTTTGTTTTTATTTATGTTTATCTTCGTTTTCCACAATTATGACTGGAGCATCTGATGACAAAGACGAAGCATGCGTACCACCCACAGACAAAGGACTCACACCAGCTGCAATATCTGCAGTTACAGACTCTGCTACAGTCACAATATTAGATGACTTATTGCCGGTTTTAGATGACGCACTAGCATGGCCTGGTGTGATAACAGAAGAATTAACAGACCGCTTTGAATGTACAGTCGGCACTATTGAGGTTGAGGCAGTTAATGCACTTAAGCCAGAAATCTCGCATTTCATTTAAGTTTTTAATGATGATATTTCATTAATTAAAATTGAAACCTTGTTACACAACTCATCAATTGAGATGTTAGCAGAGGTTGTACATTTCCAGCAGATACTGCTATTACTTTCCAACAATTTAAGGGCATTATCATCCAGCTTGGAGCAACGTTTGTGATAATAGTTTTTGCAAAAAACGCACTGTATTCTCTTGCCGAAGAGATCATCGTTACACCTAGCACAAAGATCTACAGCCATAATTATCAAAACAACAAAACAAAAGAAAAATAACAAATTTAAAGAAAAACTCAAACAAGCAAGAAGAGAATCAAAGTAACACGTCCGTCACACACAACGTTCGATCACATTCCAGTATGTTACACATTCCAGTATGTTACTTAAAGTAGGCTATGTTACAATATTAGTTGGTTATAGCAACTAACTTTTTTGATTAACATTTTTTCTTTGGTTTTTGTCTTGCCATATGTACAAATAAATTTGGTTCAGTTCTTAAGCCTTTGTGTATTAATTTCAATTTCAACTCGCAGAGTAGTAATAGGTAATGGTTACAAGGTAATTTAGTAAAATTGGATACAAAATAATAAAATCCTACAAGGATTGAATCATAAAATAAAAAATAATAAAAATCTGCCACATGTTATAATATACATGCCATCATAACCACCAGGTGCGCCATAAACACGTTACCTATTTAAACAATTCCCATTTCCTTGACGTTTTCAGCTAACACCTCATAAATCGCATTAAGTTTTCGGAAGTGCAGCACAAACATAGTTAAAAGTCAAGTGCACACATATCTTCTGTCAAACAAGTGGCATATCAAATATCTTAAAATATTGCGATCGCCCACGTGACCAAATGAAGGGTTTATATTAATGCTAGCACTGCAAAAGGCAATTGGAAATCTGAATAGCGGTGCGAAATACAAGCAGTTTTGGATATACTCGTATACGTGTAGTAAAAACGCATTCAGAATTTTTTTTCCGTGCTAGTGCTACGTTTTGTTTTTCTTCAAGTTACTCTTAAAATTAAAATGCAGAGTTTTCGGTTGTTTGTTCTAATAAAGTAAAAGAATTTCAAAGAAGAACGTGTTGAGAAAAAATATTGATCTATACCCATCTTCCACATACTCGCTCTTCACCTCCCCGGTAAGCACGGCGGGAGCTTATAACACATATTATATATAATAACTGGAGGGGGTGATAGTTTTGAAATCCAATGACAAGGAATAAAAACGAATCAGTGCTTGAAAAAAAGTAACAAACAATAAAAATTAATATAAATAATAAAAGAATAAGTGCAAAACAGATAAATTAAAAAACAAAATAAAAACCTAAAAAATAATTAATAAATTATATTAAGAACAAAAAAGGTATTACTGTATATATAAATATAATAATTTTTTTTTTTTTATATAAGCTTCTTATTTCTTGGATCTTTGGCTCTTTTCAAAATTCCTTAAAAATAGGTGCAAAAAGCTGTACAATATATAAAGAAAAAGACACAAGCTAACCTAAAAAATTACAAACATAACAGTCAATAGGGAAAACAAAAACAAACACAAACTAGGCACTAACAGGTAAAAGGACAAAAAGTGAAAACTATATTCTTAAAAGAGACAATAAACGGATACAAAAATTTTGAATAATGTCTAAATCATGTAAAACACAAAATTTTTTTTCTTGCCCCTATTTTGACAACAGGGTAAGTGGCAGTCCCAAGAAGTTCCAATTTCCAAAAACTTACAATTTCCAAAATAGCTTAATAAAAATAATTACCGAAACGAACGAATTTTCAACAACAAATTTTGCAATTTAGCACCGACACCGAATTAAACATGAGAAATCGAACGAACTAAAAAATTTACGCAATACCGTAATAGAGTCCCACGAGAGCAGCCTGTAGTATCATAGACCTTTAAAAATGCTATCATTATCCCCCCAGCTGAGCATCTCTAACGGAGCGCTTGTCTTTCCCACAGCACTTGCAACGGTTCCAAAGCGAGGAGAAGCCCCGAGGACTAGAGTTGCATATGCTGTAGCCTAATGTCACCAGCGAAGGACAAGAACGCCGTCCTGCACCGACGATAGTGGCTGCCATGTTCAGTTGAATGTCTCTGCGTTCGTTGCCAGATATTCAAGACGTAAACGTCTTTTCAATCTGTTAACGAAGTGGCGCTTAAGTGCTTGTGCGTGGTGTTGTGGGTCAGTATTCTGGTTCCCATCTTCGACTCTCATGTAGTACAAGTGAATTGTAGATTTGGCCAGTGTAAACGCAAAGCTAATCAAACAATTCACCAGACTACAAACCTTTGGCCCCAATAGAAACGATGTCCTAGTAATGCTGAAATTCGGGTAGATCAACTGACACATATCGCGCACCAGTTCCATTAGACTCTGCAAAGCTGGACGAGTGAATAACCTGTGAAACAAGGTGCCTTCACCAGAATAAACTGTGCAGATCCTCTGAGCCCGCCGGTCAATATGTGACAACTGATTAGGATGCATAAGACTGTGATGCAGCAATTTTAATGCTACATCAGCATCTTTGTAACTAGAAGGATATCTGTAGACTACTCTGCAAGTTATCCCTCCCATCACGCCCATATTCACCACGAGGTGTGTTCGCCATCTGTTGTATCCTGTATATCCCGGAGGTCTTATTGATATAACCACTTCACGGAGCACACATGTTGTAAGTGTGCTGAAAGGTGTGTGAAGTGGTCTGTTTAGAACGAAAGCATCTACCAACTTAGTGCCAGAGTCACTGGTCCCAAGTTGGCGAAATCTATCCCGTGCAGAAGCAGCCAGGTCGTGTAGTTGTGCAGTGTTAGTGGTTATTCGACAGCTTCCAGAGATATCAAAAATATCTCCTACAACCGTCAGTGTATGCGTGTCAGCTTGAAAACCTCGAGCAGTACTGAAAATTGAATCTATTAACTCAGGATTAAACCTGATTGGAATCGACGCGAATTGCGTGTACCGTAAAGCATTCCACTTAAGGTGAAATGCTGGCCTGATTCTGGCCCAGGTCTGAATCGTTGAGATTAGATTCTGTGGCCAGTCACGAGCATAGGGTGGTCGAACAGAGAGCAGGTAGTAATACTCCCCTATGCCGATTCCTGCAAGTACATTCACCCACAGTTGTGAAATCAAAGTGTCCCTCTGGCAAAACACTCTTGGAATGCACGCCCTTAGAGACACCTTGATTTCACAACCAAGTTAGTGAGACCTTATCCACCTATCTGGACTGGCAGACAGAGCGTGCTTTCAGCAACCCATCGTCTTCCGCACCAAAAGGCGTCTATCGCTTTTGCTTGAAGAAGACCTACAAAGCGTTCATCAAACGTCTCAGACTTTAGCAGATGAACGATGGACAAGGTAATCAAATAGTTTATCACGGCTGACCTTCCCATTAAGGATAAAGGAAACAGTCGACTACGCCACGAGTTTACAGCTCTAGAGAGTTTCTCAAGAGCGATGCGGCTATTATTTGATTTACTCTCGCGTCCGACATACACACCTAAATACTTCAGGCAAGTATTAGTCCATTGGATGTTCAGTGAAGTATTTGTACGATCTCTCCACCTTCCACACCACAAGTCTTGATTCTTGCTAAGATTGATTTTAGCGCCCGCTATACGTTCGTACTGTTAGAAAACTGCACGAGAGACCGGAAAAGCTTCATCTCTTGTCACGAAAGGTCATCCGCATATGCCAACATAAGAGGCCTTACATTGGTATATGGTAGGTGCACTGAATATTGTCCGAGCATTCGACGAAGATTCACCAGTAGCGGCTCCAACGAAAGATCATAAAGCATACCTGACAATGGACAGCCCTGTCTGATACCTCGATGAAACGAGATAGGAGCCAGAACTTGTCCTTGATGCTTAATCAAAATCGCTGAATCTCTATAAAGTTTCCCGATGATATCGAGCCACCTGGGCGGAAGCCCAAATGCCCCGAGATCAGTTAGGAGATTATCTTGCGAGACGCTATCAAAAGCCTTTTGCTGGTCAAGTGAAATCATGGCCATTTATGTACCTGTCTGTTCATGGTACGCAAACAAATGTTTGACTACCGCGATGTTGTCGTAGATACTACGAGCAGGAATACAATAGGACTGTTCCGGGTATATTACCGAAGCAATCTCTGAGCGGAGTATCGCCTCTAATGCTTTGCAGACGATTTTGTAGTCGACAGTGCATAGGGTTACTGGCTACCAGTTCCCCATCCTCTGCAAATCTCCTTTCTTTGGAATCAATCACATAACAGACCTCATCGAACTAGAAGGAAAGTCTGAATGTGTCTCAACCGCCGAATTGAAGACCTCCAAAATGTCAGGAATTAATATATCACTGAAACGTATGAAGAATTCTGGAGTCAAGCCGTCATAACCAGGTGAAGTGTGTCGCCTTAGATCCTTTGTAACAGGGATCATATCCTCCAATGTGATTACTGTATCCAGGAGCCCCATGCTGTCCTCGGAGAAGGTGGGAATATTCTCAAGAGATTCAAAAATGGTCGAGGATGTTGTCGACGTCGATTCAGAGTAGGGACTACTGTAGTAGTCTCGAATATATTCTGATAGCTGCTGTCCGTTGAGGACTTGTCCAGATTCATCAACTATCGATTAGACTTCACAAGAAGCAGTACGTCGTCTAGTTGCCTGGAGGAAGTACTCTGTTGGAAAATCTTCTTCCCTCAGCCAGCGTGATTGGCTGCGCAGCACAAACTCCAAGCTGTGCTTGTGATTTTGTGTTCCCAAGCGTTCCTTTATTCTGTAAAAAAAAAAAAGAATCAACTCTGGCTGAGTTGGGAGAAGAGCTGCCAACCGAGATACTGCCGCCGACAAGCTAGAAGCTTGATACCCACTTCGATTGAAATTCGTTTCGATAAAAGATCGAATATGGAGCCAAACATCCCACCATTGACTAAGAACAGGAAAGTCAGCTTTATTCTCTTGCTAATCGTGCCAGAATTCTCATTGATGAATTGCTCGGAATTCAACAAATAGTTATTGAATATCCAGTATGCAGTTCCACTTTCAACTAAAGTGCTGGTTGGCAATACAAGAAGATGATCACTAATGGAACACACTTCATCAGTGACACCAAGGAAATGTTCTAGTATTCAAGGTGAGACGTAAAGTCTATCTATTCTGGAGCCCGCGAGACTTCCATGGATATTTCGCGAGACCCTCGTGTATGATCTAGTCGTAGGATGCATCCAACGATAGATATCCACGAGTCTGAAAACACGGACAAAATTCCTCAGTCGAGTAGCATTGACAGAGTTGAACTCAGCTCCCGAATGCCGATCAATTGAGGGATTCAGCGTGCAGTTGAAATCACCTCCGAGGATAGCTTCACCGCTAAAATTCACCAGACAGGATTGAACACTATCAAGAACTTTTCTTGTAATCTCGTGGTCATGAGGAAGGTACACGTTTACTACCTTGATATGTTTGTCTTGAACGACAAAGTCCAAGAAAGAACCAAATCCTGGGAAGATATCTGTCTAAACAGGAGACGATAGCGTAAATTTGTTGGATACGATGATTGCCAACCCTGAGCCTCGGCGAGGCGCAGGTGTGGCAAACATTGCATAGCCAGTGTGCAGGTAAACAAAACGCTCGAGTTTTGTATAAGTGCCTTGGGTGAAATTCTTCTCCTGCAAAAGTATAATGTCTATATCGAACATTTTGAAATGTTCGATAGTACTGTGTAGTCTTGTCAGGCGCGTATCCAGACCTGTAGCCTGGGGGGGGGGGGTCACAACTAAAATGTTCGAGTGGGGGGGGGGGGGGTAAAAAAGTAGGAAGAAGTCTCTTTTAAACTAACTTTTTTATCATATATATACGAGTATATACGAGTAATCGGCGCAAAAAAATATAAAAGCATTTCATTCCTTTTTTCAAACAATAAAATAAATATGTATTCCAAAATTACTTACCATCCTGTGATAGGTACGATAGATGAATTTTTGTTCGACACTATATAAAATCACAAAAAAAATCAAAAAAATTCGTACGTGTTTCAAATATGAAGAGCTACGGGCGAATGGCTATTATTGCCACTATTAGTACTCATAAGAAACTCAAAGAAACACCCCCACCGCAGGCAAAGATTGAATAACTAAATATAGGACATAGAAGATATTTTCGATTGTTTTCCATTTAAATGTACAAGGCTAGAAAAGGACAGAAAGAAGAAGAAAAAATAACAAAAAGAAATCGAACTCTCTTTAAAATTTTTATGAATATGGACATAAAATGTGAAAACGCTGATTACATGCAAATAAACGGAAATGGCAAATGATTCATTTTCATAAATGAGAAGGGGCGGACTTTTCAGGTTTTACTCTCATAAAATGCTCCCGCGTTTTTGTGAAAACCGATTTTTGCTGAAATATTGTGAGAAATAACCAATGTTTGTTAGTATAATTCCTATGATATTTGAACAGCACGTGCTTCTGTTTACATTCGTTTTGCTCGGATGAAGTGATTAAATGGGAGAAACTAATGCTGGATTCTCTGATATTTTCGGGAAAAATGAAAATTTTATTTGACAGAAATTTTACATCTCCTTTCAGCATCTGGGCCAAAGCGCAGTTTATCTTTTTATTAAAAAAGTGAAGTACTGTGACCGAGAGTACATTATTATGAATAATTTGATAGGATTTTGAGGGATTTAATAAGATTTTGTCGTTCGGATAATCCTAGGTTCTCTCGTTTTTATACTCTACATGAAATTTAAGGGTATACTAAGTTTGTCATTCAATTTGTAACACCTCGAAATAATGATGGTAGAACAAAATGGATTGCACCCACGCATAATATTAAAAGTTATTTTGATTTTTGATAACGATAACTCAAGAACGCGTATACTTAGAGAGCTGAAATTTTGTACACGAACTTAAAAAAAAAAAAGTAAAATTAAGTTCGAAAATAAGACAAACCGGGCAAGTCCTTCGTGGGGTTGCCATACAAAAATTTCGTTTTAAACTATATATTTGGATTGGACACGGTGTTTTCATTCTACTAGCAAATAAAACTTCAAAAATGGACTAAATCGGGCAACCCCTTTTACGTGTTGCCTTAAAAAAATTTAGAGTTTTTTCGTATACTGTGAAAACGATTAGTCCAAGACATTTTTATTGTACTAAAAACTTCAGAATACGAAATTCTATAAAATTGGTTATAATCATTTTTTCGAAAATCCACTTCAAAAATCAAACTTGCCCAGAAGGGGCACCATCTAGTGTATCAATTCTAACTGTTTTACTTGTTTGTTTTTAACTCGTTGTCTCAGTTCAGTAGCACTACAATAATGCATAGCGAAGCTCTTTCCCCCATTCATGCAAAGACATAAGTACATAAGTATATGACATTACTTGTTTCCTTCTAGAAAACACGAAAAATTTCCAATCTTCTTCGCCTCTGTCTTAACTTATCATTAACAACTAAGCTTTGCCGCAGATTATCTCTGTGACACAGCAGCGCTAAAGTTATAAATTTAGAGAAATGCGCTATATCACCAGCATTAAACGCTGGCGTCAGCTAAACATTGTGCCCGTACCATACAAAAATCGCCCTGTGAAACTTTTACAACGTGCTCTACAGTCCAGCGCGATTTGCTTCAATTCACCACGTAGGTGAGGTGGCACTCTTTGGGGGGGGGGTCATGACCCCCGTGACCCCCCCCCCCTGTATACGCGCCTGAGTCTTGTATGAGCACTTAAACCCCGGTGTTGATAGAAGCTATATTACACATTCAAAGAGATAAGAAGCTCAAACAATGATGGTACGACATCTACTGACTATCAGAATCGGCCAAGCGGTGCTCCTCAATCAAGTCTTCCACCTTCTTATGAAGTCGATCTAACCTAGCTGCATCGTTGTACTTCCTTTACTTCTTGCACTCCTGTTGTAGGAGTTGAAGCTGAGGAAGTAACAACTCTGGCCTCTCCAGCTCCTTTACAAGAATACTCCAGATTTTATCTGGATTCTTCATGTACTGGAGCTGGGCAAGAATTTCCGAGATCTTTTCGCTAGGAATGGTTTCCATACCCTTCGATACTTCAAATTGGATACCAGTCGAAATGGTGCTACCACACGACTCGTAGCCACTGAAGCTCGAGAGACCAGTCTGATCCAAACCGGTCATTCCGCAGTCCGAAAGCTGTTCGAGAGATGCTCCCGCCTCTCTCAAACAACCTTCGAACCGCGAGCTCCACTATCGTCCTCCTCCGAATGGGGCTTTGCTGGCTCCGGAGGAGGCAGCATCGCCCCGTCCACCTTCGTCTTCCTCCTCGTCCTTCTGTTGTTGCCTACATGGCTGCTCAACTCCTCGTCGGAAGTAGTCGTGTTTTCACGTGCTGACGTGGCACCGTTTATGGCCTTAATATCTTTTGCCTCTGGGATAATTTCAGGCATCTAACCACTGGCTGCTACAAGATAGCAGGTTGAGTGCTGGCAGAAAGTTCTTTCTCCGGAGACACTACTGTAGCAGTGTTTTCCTTCGAGGGAGCCTTCTGTTCCGTTTCTCTTGGGGCAGTCAGCAATAAAATGCCCTATCAAATGGCAAGCATAGCATTTCGCTTCGGTGCCCATGTCTATCCAGTATCTCGAACCGGATATGCTCAGGTAGAAGCCTGAAGGAACGTACATCCTGTATTCAAGGTAAGGGACGCTTCCCTGCTTGTACCGAAAATACCCCTCCCGAGACCCTCGTCCCAAATTTTAATGGGAATGGCGCGAAGCTTTCATGAACCTTCCCGAATCTCCCAATGAAATTCGCGAGGTCTT
This sequence comes from Dioctria rufipes, assembly GCA_963924295.1. Taxonomy (NCBI): domain Eukaryota; kingdom Metazoa; phylum Arthropoda; class Insecta; order Diptera; family Asilidae; genus Dioctria; species Dioctria rufipes. The sequence continues at coordinate 111,410,321 of OZ002743.1, read as the reverse complement.
CATGTTGGGCTCGCATAGGGACCCGCGAAGACACGACCTTCATGGGCTTTTGCCTGAGTGGGAACGGCACAAGGTGTTTACCCTCCACCTCGGTGCCGTCAAGCATAAGCATGGTAGCGCTTTCGCGGGTTGTGGTATACACCTCAACCATTCCCCCAGCTATTATCTCCATAGAGAATAGCTGCTCACAGGAGATGTCGCAGAAGATTACCTTCAGGTATGCAGTCTAAGGACATCGTCTGATATGCTCCAACTGCATCCCGTAGCTCTCGTCCTGCCACCTCCTGCAGGAAAAGCCCTGGAGACCTGCACTGCTCTTGGGCCGAGGCTTACCTGTGTCCAATGGGGCTGTACGAGGATTGATGCTCTGCTCTAAATCTCGATAGTGTTACTACTTCTGGAAATACTACTTACCTGGGCATACGAAATCCCTGGCACTACAGGTTGGGCTCGAAGTGATGCTATTACTGTTGGTTGCTGCTTCTTCGTTGAAGACAGCGGTGGCCTCATTACAACACACATTGGGCTTTGGCGCTGAACTTGAAGCCTTTTGGACAACTTCAATTAATTTTTGACGAGGATTAAGGTAGATGAGAGGTTTTTTTATTACCTTAAAAAAAAACATATTTATAAATATATCTGAATTTTGTTTTAATTTGTGTGTGAAATACGCTCCTCTACGAAGCAAACTCTTCGTGACCTTGCTGGCCAAAGGACTTCGATAAATCAACAATCGATCCCACTGCAATAGATCTTCGCAAATCTGTCAGTCCGTAGAAAGATACTGATTGGTAAATGCCATTTTTCTCTGGTCTTTGACTAGACCTAATTGGATTCACCAACCGTTCTTTTCTACTATAAATTGCCCGATGAGCTTTTCTCATGACAAATGGACAAAACAAAGTTGTCTGCTGACAATTATAAAGCAAACAAATGAAAGAGAAAATCAGCTCTTACTGCTGGTAAACAGCAAAAATTGGAAAACATTTGGGCTTCTTTTGGAGAATGAGAAACCCTGATAAAAGCTCATGAAGATGAACAGTCATGCTCTGACAAAATGGCAACACTATCTGATAAGCTAAAACTAATTTCTATTCATACAGTTAACATAAATAACCCCTTTTACATTCGACCTCTAAGAACTTCACAAAAAGGTACTCCAGCTGATAACCAAAACAGTGCAGACCGCGAGCAGTGAAATACCATACAATTTAGACTACAAGAAAATATGAAAAGATCGATATCACGAATTATCCAAAGAAATCGATTTGAATTCGCAGTTAATGGAAAGTCAGCCGTACCTAGCACAAAAATTAACTTTATTATACAAATATTGGGATGAGTTTGAAGCAACCCATTCTTAAGTAATTTTATGTACTGGCCCTAATGACGTAGACCATGACTACTTTAAAAATTGGTTTTCACTAATAGAGAGACATTTTATATAAATATGATTGTTAGTTCTGTGTATGATATTTAACTACTTAATTTGTTACTGGATGTATGTTTTCTTTACATCTATTTTTTCTTAATACATCTTTTGGAAGAGCTATCTGTTGCTACCTAATTCCAACTTTAGAAGCCTTCTGCCAACAATAGAATCCTTTTTTTAGATAGATTAGTGTTACCATCATATGTCATTTAATTTATGAACTTTACACTAAATAGTACACAAACTTAACTTATGGTCTAAGTGTCTGTACAGAATACATATAATATATAAATATATACCTATCTACATAAGAAATATAACTTATATTAATCATTACTAAATTAATTATAACTCATAGAATATTGATGCATCATAAAATTATTCAACTTCTATTCCATTGATACAATTTCATGATGCTCAGTGTCAGCAATATGACAATCGCATACCTCAGGTGAGTGAACTTATGATGCATATTTTATTTACAAAAATATGTCGACAAATTTTCATGTCGGAAGGACTTTTCGTTTAATTAATTTTATCTTAAGTAAGCAATTTGTTATAAATAGGTCACGTCTCCACAAGACTCCCATTTTTTTTCATATAATCAAAAACACGCAGACTCAGTTAACTTATTCATTCCTCCACGGAAAATACTTTTCTGAAAAACAAAAGCACCAAATAACATTTTAAATTATTCCTCCAACGGATAATACTTTTCTGAAAAACAAAAGTATCAAATAACATTTTTAATCATAATCATTCTTGCACGCGCGTTTTGCAGAAGTACAAAAAGTACGAAGACAAAAAATCTAAACCTAATGAAAAGATCAAACTAATAAGAAAGTCTGTCTGTTTTAAATTTACATATGAGTCCGTCGTAGTCGTAAAAGCTTTATTTTTATTAAACGTTTAAAATCAAAGTTGTGTTTTCTTTCTCTCATATTATAATATTTTTTTAACTTGTAAAAAAAAGTAAAATTCTAAAAGTGATATATAGATTGAATTGTCATAATAAAGTTCAGTTCAGCTCTTGAGTAAAGACTTAAACATTACTTAAATATTTTACTTCGAACATTTGGGCCTTCGAGCCATTGGAAAGTATATTAAATTGGTCCAAGCCATGATCTGTTCTTGTGTGAGACTGCACGAGAGTCTAGTAGAAACAGCAACGAAAGTTTCGATTAAGACACTATCTATACAAATGACCAAACCTAGAGATCATAGGGTATGTAGGTATATACATAAAAAAAACTTCATCCTCTGTAACAACGTGTCCTGAGGCTCTATTTACGCCGATTGCATTGAGGAACCAGTGTCTTCAATCAAATCTGCTTACGCCGATTACATTGAGGTACCAGTGCCTTCAATCACAATTACCTTTTTTTTCTATATAGGCTTATATCAAGAGTCCGAAGTTAGCTGATTGAAAATGCATCAATTAGTAGAGCACAAAAACAAACTTATGTCAAGAAGATTCAAAAGATCTGCACTAACTTTACAAAGGACGCAAATACTAGAAAAACTAAGGGGTATTGTGCAGCATGCCCATAAACACTAAATAATACATGGGAGTTATTCGAGCAGCGTAGCACAGAACTAGAGCTACTGAAAAATCAGAATTCCCAGGATAAATACTTTGAGGAGAACTTCTTCTCAAGGGTTGAGAAAATATATGAAGACTCAAGGAAACTTTTGAAAATGCTATTAAGAATGCGATCGAAAGATCGAAAGACAATACGATAATAGACGACCAAGTGAGGACTATAAGAAAACAAAATGCATTAACAGAATCTCAGCAAAGAGTGGCTAATCGAATCGAGCTACAATTAACGTGTCAGACCTCTGAAGTATTTCTTTTTAATAACAAGTAATAAAGGAGAAAATGGTCTAAAATCAATTCTTATGATACCCTAGATGATTGCCCATATGTCATTTTGGCCTGTGCAAGTTTGATTTTTGAAGTGGTTTTTCGCATATATTTCTAAAACGGCTCGTCGGACAGGAAAAATTATTACAATCAATTTGATAGGATTTCATATTCTGAAGAACCGTATAGGACTTATCATTTTCACAGTATACGTAAAAATCCAAAATTTTATATGGCAATACCAAGAAGTGGTTTAGTCCATTTTTGAAATTATGTTTACTATTTTATGGAAATATCGTGTACAAAATCTCCGCTCTCGACGTTGACGCGTTCTCAGGTAGTGTCCACATATGTAGTGCGAAAAACGCAAAGTAATTACATTAAAAGGCCATATGCAAAAATTCAGCTCTCTAGGTAACGCGTTCTCGAGTTATCATAAGGACGGACAGATGGATGGACGGACGGACGGACGGACGGGCATGCAAAAAACAAAATATCTTTTAATTTTTTGCGTGGGTGTCTAATACATTTTGCTCTAGAATCATTATTTCTAGATGTAACAACTGGAATGACAAACTTAGTATACCTTTTGGATTTCATTTAGTGCATAAAAAAGAGACAAGCTTTTAAATAGCTGCTGGGAGCACATTGTATTTAACTATGGACAAATTATGTCGGGTGATAAAATCAAAGATGATTACTTTGATAATGATGTATTCACTACAACAGAAAATAAGGACCAGGCAATGATCAGCAAAATACAATGAAATAACTGCAGAACAGGTACGAATACTGCCACAGTGGCAGAACCATACATTAGTTTCTCAAACTCGAAATGAAATAGTTAAAAGAAAAACCATATAAAGCTACCAAGTAGTAACATTCCTGAATTTCATACAGAAAAATCAAGAAGACTATTCGTAGAAAAATTGTTATGAATTTAAAAAAGTTATAAGAAAAAAAAATTGTTGCTAAAACTGCAACTGCAACATATAGTATGAAAGTGCAAAAGACAAGTTCAAACATTAAAGGATTTTCTTGAATTTATCGAAAATCGCTTTCAAGAATTAGAAGCAATAGTGCCATCAGAATGCTACGCAGCTAACTTGCTAAAAGCTAAAATATTATTATTATATATTTATACATGTGTATACATATATTATTATATATTTATTATATTTACTAGAGCTCAATCAATCACACTACTTAGTTCAAAAATCGACAAATGTCCAGAAATCGAGACAAGATGCTAGTGGGGGAATGAATTGCAGTCAACAGTCAGCCAACGGAAATCACCACGCATATTATTAGAAACCAAGTTCATCACACAGTACTACTGGCAAGTGCATTAGTACAAGCCCATTATAGAGATGGAAATTTCATTCAAATAAGAGCGAGCACTCGTAGATCAACAGATGACGTAGCACAAAGACTGTGAGTACCTAGAAATTTAATTAATCCTACAGTAACTGAAGTTGGAGAGACTAGTGTAAGAATTATTTAGACATGTGTAGAGCTTTTACTAAAACTCATATTTGCATCTACATTTGTACTCACAACCACGGAAGTATTACTACAAAAACTAACACAAATTCAGTCTGCCAAAAAATTCCACTCGAATTCTTGGCAGTATATTAAAAACTTGATGTCAGCAGATGTAGTCGAAACCATGCTGTTAGATAATGTCTTGAGGGAAGTACCTGGCTTCCCATAGCACACCAAACCGAATTATGGCTACTGTCTGGAGAAATAACCAGTATAATAGCAGACAGAACAATTCAATGCTTCATCTCAGAAATAGACATCAGCAAGGACCTTCGATCCTTGGAGAGCAAAGAAATATAATATGAACAAATGATGACAAGCCAGGACGTAGCATTTGAAAACCATTATGAAACCAGTCATAGAAGAAGAGCCAATGGAAGATAGTCAGTACGTATTCCATTTCGAGGAGATCTTGACAAAGCGGACGATTTATACGGATCTAGGCAGTTAGCTCTAGCAAGACTATTTCCAATGTAGAAAAAATTTAAAAACGATATCGTGTTCCAAAAATGTACAAGAATTTCATGAATGGGTGTATGCACTTCGGACATTAGGTGCTGGTCACTAACCTAACCTAAAAGGCTCATTGTCTACCGCAGCACGCCGTAGAGAAAAAAGACTACAAAACAGCACTACATCGGCATTAAAAGTTTTTGATGTCTCAGTTATGCACGAAGCATAAATAAACAAGTCGTCAAATTCAAAAACAAAAACATTATCCTGAAGAGAACGTCAAAATTAATCATAAAACTCGAACTTGTTGGCGAAAAGTCATTAAGCAAATTAAACAGTCCACCCTGTAACAACCCCAGCCGCACCATCTGGTAGCGAAGAGATACCGTCTATTCTCTGTACCATGGACGCATTCTAGGGCGCCGTGATTCGAGAACAATAAGAAGAACGGTTGTTGACAGTAAGCCGAGACCGCCAAGAATTAACCGGGGTAGAATTGGTTTTAACGGGAAGCATTATTTGCGCAGCAGTAAAATCATCAAGTCGAAGTATTAACTATTGATTAAGTAGTGAAGCTAGCAGAGAGAATTAAATTTAAGTGGAAATATCCAACAATATTGGCCGTCAGCTGCTCTGGTTTTCGCGACTGTGGCTAAGGTGTCATTTTGCAGTAGTTACTAGTGCATATAACCATTATTGGGGAAGACACCTTTTCGTGTTACTTTAGTCCAGTCAAATAAGCCGAAAAAATGCTAAAGATCGCATTTAATTTGTTTCAGGCTGCAATTTTGAGGGTTGGTGTAGGGTGGTCCTGGGAGTATTGTGTCAAAAATGCAGCCTCGCAGGGCCAAAAAAAAGGGGTGAAAGACAATAAAAACACCCCCGAACACGTGACAATCTATTTGCCGTGCGTGCGGTTTGGAAGAGGTAAAATTTTTGAAAAAATTAAAAATGCTATATTATTCAGAATATGATTCTAAATAAAAAAGTCTATGGTGTCCAACCCCTATCTCGTAAGGGCGCGACAGGAGAACCGAAAGAAGCTAAGGGTGGACACATCGCTAGATACACTAACATGTGTCCGATTACTTCAATTCTGCAACATTTTCGTTCAAGAGCCAGCAACCAAAAGAAGCGTGAATTTTTCGATGATGGAATGGAAAAACGAGGGGAGTGAAGAAAGTTATCGGACTATATGTTGAGCAATATTTGCGCTCATGTTTTGCTGTGATGACGTACTTGGAACATTTTTGAATTTTTCTTAGAATTTTGGCTGGTTGTGCAAAGCGAGCCGAGATATGATGATTTTTGCTTTGAATTTTTTCTTTTTATAGTTCAATATGGCTGCAGCTTTGCGCATTCGATGGTTTTTAGGGTTTTAGGTGACTGCGATTGCGTAGGCGTGGAAGAAAATAATGTTATGTGATTGTGTGCATTTGTTGTTTGTTTTTAATTGTTGTAAAGGGTAGGATATGGGATTGCAGGCTACAGAAGAAGAATGGGATATAATAAATTGATGGTATAGACTAGATGGGTGGGATCTGGGTTGCTTAAATGGTTAAAAATAGAAGCGTTTCCTTATTTAAAAATTTATTACGGGCAAATCATAGTTATATAAAATTTGCAGGTGCTTTTTTTTTTTAAATTTAATTAAAAAAAGTTTACTAATTCCCAATATGATATAGTGCAATAATTGTCCCTTGCAATTTTCAAATCAAAAAATCAAATCAAATTAAAAAGGATTTATTTCATGTACAAGCAATTTTTTAGCCATAGCTATACGTACAACGTTGGGCAATATGAGACTAAAGAGCATAATTATAGATTAACAAATCAGAAAAATTAACAATAAAGTCATTATATTCATTATCTTCACTGGTTGGAAACCAGACCAGACACTTACTTATAAGTAATCATAAGAGTAATATTAGAATAGGTACTAAAGTGCAAATAAAATAATAGTAAGAGCAATCTTAGACTATGCAACTAATCAAAGATATAAAGTGAAATGAGATAAAAAGGATAAAGTTATAATTTCACTACTACTAATAATTTACTATTTACTATTTAATTTACTATTTAATGTTATATTATTTTTATAATGAAATGGTCAATTACTTTAAGTGAATAGCACCAATATTTAAAATGACAAAGTATTGTAAATACTACATATTGAAGAGGAGTTTCATTAATCCATATTTACGATGTATCTTCATCCCAATCATGTAGTAAACTTGCAACGAGATCCCCCTCGTCAGCATCAACATCGAATTCTCCTAGTTTTCCATTTGCAAAGTTATCGTCGTCTATATCATCGTCATCACATACATCACTTGGCCGTGTGTTTCTCGCATTAGCACAAATACTTCCACAACAATATTTGCAAAGATCTGAGCACTTCAAACCAGCAGATTTACATGTACACTTTTTTGCACAGTTAGATGTAACACAGCTACAGAAAATTTGCTTCAGCAACTTATCAGGTGCAGCTGGTGCAGTTGTCATATTAGGAATCAACATTTGTTTTGTAAGTTTCCACCCCCATTGTAATGGATTCAATGGATTACCATACCACAGTTGCACTTGGTAAAAAACACGTTGAGCATGACAATTTAAAGCAGCCTCCGTTGGTGGTAAACGGGCTAACTTTACTTCTGCTTTCTGGTTGACTACAGCCTCCTTAAATTGTTCGAAGCGTAGATCACCGATGCTAGCATTAGTCTCAGATTTTTTCTTCAGATGTTTTTTCTTCTTATTGTAAAGTGCAAAAATTATTTCTTTGGCTATTGAAAATATTGAATCTACAGCTGTTGTTTTATCGTTGAATGCAGGTATTCTTTGTCTTAAATGTATATCTTTTTGCAATAACATATATAAAGCTTTTTTCCCTTTTCCAAACATACAGCTGGTCGTATCACATCCACCAAAGGCATGTGCAAATAACACATATTGGCTCATTTCTTTGAAATCTTTGGATGAATACAGTTGATACGGTTTGTTCGTGACAATTTTCATGAAGAAAATGTTTTCATTTCGTGGAGTTAATGCAATACACAATAGCAAAAGGTCAACATCATTTCCAACTATTACTGTGGAAGAGCCTGTAGAATTTAGTTGGATAGCTGTCATTACAATCAATCGATCGGCATCTTCTTCTGCTTGATGGACCTCCATTCCGGCTTCTATCAGATGATGAGTAAGTAGTTCGACAAATCGGGCTTTATTTGCTTCGTTTCTTAAGAATTTATCTTGAGGAATAGTAGGACTCATAGAGGCTTCAAATGATACAACAGGACAGACATTTTTAGCACCGCGGCGATAACGTTCGTACGATTTTGTGCCCATGTAATATTCGTTGTAGCCATCAAACACAACGACTGCATTCCTACCAAAATGTTTCATAACGTAATTGACGTATGACTGGCAGATTATATCGTATGTTTGACCTTGAGGGCAAACTACGCGATGCAACAGGAAACCACCATCAATAACAAATCGCGCACCATCCCTGATATCAGCCAGGTTATAAGACGAAGTCTTAAAAAGATTATACACCCAATCAAAAAATTTCACCTAAAATCCTAAAAATTCTAAGGAAAAATTGCTACCATCATATCTTTCCTCGCTTTCATACCCAATAACAATTTCACGTAAAACCCTAAAAACCATCGAATGCGCAAAACTGCAGCCATATTGAACTAAAATGAAAAAATTCAAAGCAAAAATCATCATATCTCGGCTCGCTTTGCACAACCAGCCAAAATTCTAAGAAAAATTCAAAAATGTTCCAAGTACGTCATCACAGCAAAACATGAGCGCAAATATTGCTCAACATATAGTCCGATAACTTTCTTCACTCCCCTCGTTTTTCCATTCCATCATCGAAAAATTCACGCTTCTTTTGGTTGCTAGCTCTTGAACGAAAATGTTGCAGAATTGAAGTAATCGGACACATGTTAGTGTATCTAGCGATGTGTCCACCCTTAGCTTCTTTCGGTTCTCCTGTCGCGCCCTTACGAGATAGGGGTTGGACACCCTAGACTTTTTTATTTAGAATCATATTCTGAATAATATAGCATTTTTAATTTTTTCAAAAATTTTACCTCTTCCAAACCGCACGCACGGCAAATAGATTGTCACGTGTTCGGGGGTGTTTTTATTGTCTTTCACCCCTTTTTTTTGGCCCTGCGAGGCTGCATTTTTGACACAATACTCCCAGGACCACCCTACACCAACCCTCAAAATTGCAGCCTGAAACAAATTAAATGCGATCTTTAGCATTTTTTCGGCTTATTTGACTGGACTACTTCATGAAAAGAAAGAAATAAGAATTTTATGAAGCGCGAGCAAAAGTTAGCTCCTATGACGGTCTAGGCATATAGTCAAGCCGAGACAGAGATTAGTGGTCTACCGATTTCATGCGGTACAATTCAGCTGCTGATGAGAAACTATTACATAGTCCTGACCGGACTTCTGATACGAGGAATAAAAAAGGCGTAGGTAAGTCTACAATTGACATAGTAGCCATTCTTTATCCTCTATGTGTAAACTGTAATATTTCTTTCTTAATTAGGCGAGAAACTCTGTATCGAGCCCAACGGGTAATTGAACTTAGGAAGGAAAAAATAAGAAGTGCTTGGTCGTATTCCGTATCCAGTAGTACCAAATTCAAGAAATTGCAGGAATAAGCAAACAGCTAGGCATTTGAAAGTATTAAGACCGATTGTAAAATTGGCTGAAATAAAAAAGAAACTAAAACAAACAAAAAAACAAAAAAATTTAGTCCACAGCAGCACCGTCATTCAGATGCATTTGGATTCCAGGGGTGAGTACCATTAATTTATTGCTAAAAATAGTTTTTTTTTGGCTGCAATAATTCGAGCACAATTATGTTGGTTTAAATTTTTTTTTTTACATAAATATGTATATATTATCTAGAATTTTTTCCGTTTTCTTAGTTTTAGGTTTGGGACTCAGGCGCGGCATAGTATAAGTATCTCTTTAATAAATTGAATTAATGAACGTATATATATACTAGATGATAAAATTAGATTGACCCATTGAAGTAACAAATAACTGGAGTAATAAGTCGACTTACCGCATTACATAATATATATATATACATATCGGAGTCTGAAATTTGTATGAAGTCCTCGAGATTAAACCTCGATTTGGAAGCCGCGATAGCCTGGAGTAATTAATTAACAGTTACAGATTTGTTTGAAAGTTCTTTTGTTTTTGTGTTTGCGCCAGTATAACAACATCATAGTTGTAGTGTAACATGGATATGTACGCAGGAGCATATTATTTGTCTGAATAAATAGAGGGCTATAGCAGAGTACTACAGTGAATTGTGTTATCGTATCGTGCTTGAGGTAACTAGGGAGCGGGAGTCATGTTAAAAACTAATAAACACTTCGTACGAACTAGTCTTCTAATAATACGTACTAAGTATTTATTACTTTTTAACATGACTCTTTTCTTAACCTTTAATTATAATGTTTTTTTTTTGTGGCATTATTTCTTCTTAATAATTATATGTATATTTCCTTTATACTAACAAACGTATTTGTTACTCCTTTTTTTACTACTTTAGAACATATCCAATAAGTTTTTAATTTCTTTTTAAGTTAGTTGAATGTATTACCTAAATATTTTTTGTGTTTTCTCAACCATTTACAAGTTATAATATACTTGACTTATCACATAGACTCAAGACTTATTTCTGTCCAAAAAATAACATATATATCTTATTCGATTCTTATTGTTTGTAAGATATAGTGGGGGACTTCAGGTCGTCTGTGGATAAGTTGTGTATCCACAACAGGTAGTCCCTTCGGTGGCTTCCTGTTCACTTGGTGATCATGAGGAATGAAAGGGTTGATCTCTTAGCTAAGGCTGGCTCTGTTTCTCCGTACCTCGGATTGGAGGCCACCGTAGGTGTTGCCACCTCGAGTATCGGGTCTCTCATAAAAGCGGATCTTCATAGGGCGCATCAGCAGAGATGGGAGAATCTGAGTACTTGCACGTGCACAAAATTGTTTTCTGATGGGCCCAATAGGATTATCTCTGATTTTATCATGGGGCTCGGAAGGAAATAATATAGAACTATGGTTAGCATCATCACTACTCACAGCTTGCTCATCTAACAAGGATGGAAGTTGTTGACAGCACTGAGTGTATGTCCTGCCTGGAAGGAGAGCCTGCGACCCCCGAAACTTTTTGTGTGCTAGCCAGGCTTTGGCCTGGAACAGGCTGTATACTCTAGGTTTTGCCCTCGTATTCGTAAAGAAGTTGAAAACCCTTCCTCACCAAGACCTGATACGCTTGATTATGACTAATGCCCAATCTGCAATGCATGGTAAAACCACGTCGTCAATATGATATCGTTTACTGAAGAATGCATATAAGTACACGTAATATGTAAGTAGTGGTAAGCTGCCAAATTAAACAGCTGTTGACCTGTCAATTATCATAAATGTAAATGGTTTTACGATTTCATTATAAAATTATATCAAAGCAAGTATTTGGTATCAATAATTTATACTATAGTCTATCAAACTAACAAGGCAAGTCGAATAATATAAAATATTGCATTCAAAACTGAAAGTACAAGTTCCAGTTTACAGCTGTTTTGTTCTAAATTCGTTTGCATGGTTCTAAATCAGGCTGAATACACCTGAGGTATAACTACATCGTTTTTGCTGATTAACTACTACACACAAGCTCGTGCTCATATCGTCAAATGAATGAAAGAGAACAAACATTTTTGCAAGCATGAACTTTCTAATGCAAAAGTGGGAAGCAAAAAAAAAATCGTTTTGATGACGTGGTTTTACCATGCATTGTAGATAAGGCATAAGACAGGAAGGCTTTGGTGATAGGGCTTCTAGCAGGACAGCACAATGAGCCACTCTGGTCTCCGTGCTTGGAATATTTCACCCCTTTAGAAAAAACAAAACAAATGAAGATATAGTGATGTTTTATAATTCTCTATTTGTACAAAGATAAGTAATACAAATTATAATCTTAATACTACCGTGTTTTCTCCAAACTTCTCCTTGATGACTGAGGACAGTTGTGGTCTTGACGTGAGGCTTAAGGCTGGACTATACCCGATGGATCTTTCTCTGTTAGGCTGCTCGCTTCGGGCGTTCTGAAATGTATTTCCAATAGGATGAGTTTGGGTGAAGCGAATTGTCAACTTACTGTTGAGCCTCTTGTTTATTATGCGCAGTGTTTCATTTAACCGTCTTGATGGCTTCTCCTGTTGTTTCTTCAAACTTCCTGACATTGGAAACTTCAACTTGTTATATATTTTGTTCTATTTCCATGTGTACGGTGTAGTTCTCCTAATTATATCGAGAGTCAATCGTTATATAAAGAAATAAACGTGCTCTATTGAAAGTTTCGTAACGTACTTTCTAAAATTACGTAGCATATACTGTATGCTTCCTAGCTCTTTTAACTTTTTCAGATATCTGCCTAAACTGAGCTGCCATACAAGCTTCACTTTAATCTTCGACTAATTGACACACAGTAGTCTTGCAGATAATTCCAGTCCTTTCATATGACTATAGATCTGCCATGTTTATGGTTCTTTGAAACTCTCAGATATTCTAGTCTCTCGGTATCTGAGCCTTGATGAGCCCAAAATGCTTTTCTTGCAGCAATTCGATAATTAATAATAATGATTAAATCTTCAAAAATTTCTTTTCTATTAAACTTTACAAATGCTTTCCTTTTTTATTTCATTCAATGTTCCAAATTCGGTCTACATGTTTATTTAAGAAAGTCGTAGACGGTGAAAAGTTGACTTTTCTCAAGTGGTCATATTTATTTTTCAGTAGTAGATTATTTCGTGTTAGTTTAAAAGACTTCTGTAGTCTGTACCACAGTATCGAATGATATCTATCGGCGTTATAAAGTAGTTCAGGTTTACGTACTAAATTGCTGGAATTTTCTTACACGAACCCAAAAACTGTTTCCATGGGCGTAAGTTAATTGCCCGCATTTCATGTGTTATTACGTACGTGTGCAGCCAAAAGCTCATACGAAGTCCTGGGCGCTACATCCACAAAACTCTTTAGATAATTAGCTAAGGTAACGGTTGATGTGGACCCCCTGCCATACAATTTTTTGTTTTTCTAGGTGTCTAGTATCCGCACATTTCGTTTGATCAAGTTTCGAAAATACACATGTATGTGTTCCGACTACTAATAATATCGCACGAACTACCCGCTATTTCTTGTCTTAAACAATCAAATCTCAATTATTTAATTTTTTATGATTGTCGCTATTACTTACTATCTAAACTTTTTAGATCAAACTCAACTGACTAAGTTATACTCACCTGCACTCAAAGTTTATTTTATGCATATCAAAAAAATAATTCTTAGTCTACAAAAATAAACAAATTGCTGCACATCGTCATCACCTCATTAATTCATTTTGAAATTAAACAAAAAATGAATTAGTCATAATTTCCAATAGGGTAGCAATATGTTGTGACATTTGACCCGACTTACATACTGCAAAGTTAATAATGCAGATGAGATTAATTATGTCACAACAAATGAAATGGTGTTACATTGTTTCGTATCAATATCACTCCCTTTAAAAAAAAATTGTGTTATTGTTTGAAGAGGAATAACATACTTCTTATCATAAAGAGGTAAGGAGATTTTAGTTTTATTTACTTTTCTACAGTAATCTAATTATGGATTATTACTCCTTTTATACCCCAGATTAAAACTATAGGGTATACTAAGTTTATAATTCCGTTTGTAAAATGGATTGGGCACCCGCGAATAATATTGAAAGCTATTTTAATTTTTGCATGTCCGTCTGCCCGTCCGCGTGTCTGTCTGTCTGTCCGCATGATAACTCGAGAACGTGTGCACTTATAACATCATAGGCAGCTCAAGTTTTGTACACAGTCTTTTCATAAAAGTAGTAAATATAATTTAAAAATGAGCTAAATCGGGCAACCCCTTCTTGGTGTTGCCATATACAAATTTAGAATTTTACGTATGTATACTGTGAAAATGATCAGCCTTAAACATTTTTATTGTACTAAAAACTTCGATAGAATATGAAATCCTATAAAATTGGTTATAATCAATTTCCTGTCCAACAAACCGTTCTAGACATATGTGCGAAAAGCTACTTTAAAAAGCCAAACTTCACAGATGGGTGACCATACGAAATTACATACGGGCATTCATGTAGGGTATAATGAGAATTGGTCTTATAGACCAATTCTAGCTTTTTTACTTGTTTTTTCTTGAAACTGTCGACGAATTGGATGGATTTTGGAAGTAAGCATTTAACTTTCGACTTTTATGGGTGTCCTAAAATTCGAATTGTGTTGAAGGACCAGACCTTATTATCGCTGGTGGTTAAAATAATTTTGTGGAAGTCAGATTGCGCAAAACAAAATGCGATTTATTGATCGCCGAGGCAATTAGTTCTGATGCTTATGAGATAGGGGATAAAAGCCCATAATTATTTGAACCTAATATGGCGGATAAAGTCACATTTTATTTTAGTAACTACACTACATAATTATTTGATTGATTGTTGAGTATATACCTACTCAACACTTATCTATCTTGACCTTCTTGTAGCAAAATAAGAGAAAATAATACTTATAAAAAAAAAAAACAGTGGCACGAAAACGCGTGAAAAAAAATCGAGTGTAGTACTATACTGTACTAATAAGTGTACAATTTTTTGTACATCTATACTTTGAACGGAAAAATATAGTTTCAACGCGTTGTGACGATTGTATGGTGGTATGGTGCACCAATTAAGAGTGCAAGCTATATCGGCTTCACCAAGTAAACAGCTGAAATTATCAGAGATTAGATCGTTCATATCTGAACACTATCTATACTATAAGATAGATGAACAAAGCTGGCAGAAGCGAATAAAAATAAATTTAAGTGAGAATACTCGTAGGTTACACAATTTTTATTTTGTGTCTGCTAAAAACTTTATTATTAAAATAAAATCTTCTTTCAGCAATTTTATTGAGGCTGCAAAACCAGACAAAGTGTCAAAGCGAGGAAATTTTTGGAAAATTCACGAATGTTACGATAAAACACGGCTACGTGAAAGATCAGCACCTGTTTCACCGATCAATATAGGTAAATGTTTTACATAATTTATTATTTCCTCTCGATTTATATTATACGGGACATAAATAATTAACTGGATTTTATATTCACAAGGAAGCTCCCAATTACATTACTATTGTTCGCGCTAAGTACCTGCATCACCTGGTGTTTTCATTCTGGAAAATTGATTGTTTTCTTGGATGAAACCTCTGAATTCGGAGGAGCAAGGGAATAAAGCATGTTAAATATATGTTTGCTAAGTCAGAAAAAAATTACATTAGATAGGTTCGACGAGTTTTTCGAAACGGAAAAAAAATGTTTTAACGTGATAAATTCTGTTCTTGCCTAGCACTGACTTATAACAATGGACTGAGCGTATTGCCATTTTCCTATAAGTAAGAATGGCACAAATTTTACAGTTCTCTCTTTCGCCCTATGGCAGAGTTGGAGCTACCAACACAAAATATTGCTTACTAAACGTTTACTTATGCCATTTGAAGTATTTATGTTGGCTGCAGATGCAATCACCGCAGAAAGAATAAGGTAAAGATAGTCTTTACCATGCGCCGTCTCTCTTGCCCATACGCAGGATTCAGTTAAGAACAACTTTTGAAAATTAAAGTCGGAATTAGTTTAATTTCTTAGAAGAGTGCTTATAAGCGATTAAAATATCACTTGGACACAAGAAAATATATTTTTTTAATTTAATTCGATTTACGGGTGTAAAATTTCATCTGATTGGTTGAGTTTTACATATTTTTGTATAGTAAACGTTTTAAAGGGTGCTCTAACGGTGATATACAGAAACACGAAATTTTTTGTGCCACATGAAATAGCAAATCGCTCAGTCCACTGTTATAAGTCAGTGTTGGCTAGTGATAGTTTTCTGAGAATTTTTTGTTCTTGTTATTTATTTTTTATTTCTCGGTGGAAAATATGTGGGAGGTCGTGACACGAAATTTGCACTTTATTATTCTGCTTATTATACATGTTTTTTGTTCTAATATTATTTGTCAATTAACTATTGTAGATGTCAACTTCTCCGGAACTTATGAAAGTGGCACTACGAATACGTCCACTGTTAAAAGCTGAAAAAAGGATGCCAAATTGAAGTTCATAAACAGGAGACAAAGAGGTTTCGGTAAACGAAGGCGTGTATGTTTATAACTATGTATTTAGTCCTGACCAGAGATATTATTGTAAATAGCGAACTGTTATTTTTTACAGATATTAAAACATAGCAGTAGAGAGCTGGTACTCACAATGAAAAAGAGCAGTGATTACTATTTTTCGCAAAGTTAAGTGAGTAGCAGAACTTCAATTCGGTGCACAGAAAGTTATGCAACGAAACTTGATTCTATAATTTTATTAAGGTTGCAAGACCAGACGAAGTGGCAGGATGAGGAAATACCTCTGAAATCGGGGAAGTAAAGGAACAAAGCTTCTTTAAAACATTTTTGATAAGTCACAAAGATATTTACATTAGGTGGATTCGACAAGTTTGTCGAAACATGGAAAAGAGATTGTTTTAAAGGGACAAATTCTGTTATTGACTAGTGGAGATTAAGGAGATATAGATATAGGTAAACGATGACGTATTCGTTTATAACTATGTATTTAGTCCTGACTAGAGATGGTATCGTGAATAGCGAAGTGATATTTTTCATATATATTAAAAAATAGCAATAGCGGACTGCTACTCACAATGAAAAATGCCAGTGATTACTATTTTTCACAAAGTTGAGTGAGTAGCAGAACTTTAGTTCGGTGCAGATATACTGTCACAAATTTACAAATTAAGTATAATATCTGCAAACATCTTAGTAACAAAACTATGTAATATAGAACTCAGAATCCTTATTCCTTTCAAGGATCCCTATCAAATATTTAAAGCAATGCCATTACCAAAACTCTTTAACGGATCGTTTGTACACATTAACCCTTCAAGGGAATTCATACCAATAGATTAAAATCGCGAACAGTATCTCAAACTTACAGTTCAAGATCTCCGCAAATAAGCAACAATGGATAATATGCATTTTTAACTACGCAAGATTACATACGCTATCCCAAGGTATATAGAATATAAGATATTCCCATTACCGCACAGAGAACACAATACTCTCTCTCCTCTCTCTGCCTTTCTTATAAAAATGTATATGTATACATTAGTCACAGAACTATATCACAGGGAATACCTTGTATTCTATACACATTGACTCTATCCTAAACACAAATACAAAATTAAACCAATGTGAGATAAAAAAAATATAAAAAAAACTAGTTAAGATTCGATGTTAACTTAGTTGAGCCATAACTTCAAAATAGAGAGGAGCCGGCAAAAAATTTACAGACCATTGCAAAGTTCAAACGATTTTATATTTAACAGATAATTGTCATAGGATAAAACGTTCAGAATTACAGGCTGAACTATAAAACATACTCGAATATCTTCTAGTTCCGTCATTTCGAAAAACGTTTCAATTCCCCCACCCCTCCCCCCTCCTTCATTTTTGCCCAAAAATAAGCAATGGAAAGGTTTTTCACTTTGAATTCAAAATCCAAAACAAAGAATATGAATCAGTAAAGAAGCGCCATAACAAAAGATCATCGGTGTTCATACTTCAGCTGAGAAATTTTCTAAATATTGCGCCCCAGCACTTGAATGGTAGCGCGCCGATGTATACTTAGCTTGTCGGTTGTGTTGTGATTGCTTCTCGTGGGTTGTTCTGTGCCTGGTGGCTGGGTTTAGGTATAATAGATAATGGGCTATCAGGGACGGCTGTCTCGCAAAACTCGTCTGAGAATTGCACTCATTGTGACGCTTCTTTGCTAATTTATCTTCTTTGCCCAAAATACAACAATTCTTGTGCGGTTCTTTGTTAGCACAATGGGCCTTGGCCTCTGTGCTTCGGATTTTTAATCTCCAAGTACTGAAATTAGAAAAAACATTATTTCTAATTTCCCTAAATCAAATTTGGCGAAAATTTCTTAAGATTAAGACTTCTTGCTTTTACGAAGATTTTTGTGTTCGGAAAATTGCAAATAATTTGTTAACGGTTGCAGTTACGACTGAACAGTGAACAATCAAATGAAAGAGAACACTTTGGAGTTTGGACTTGTGAACTTAGTCCACAACAGAAATGTTGAAGATAGAAGTAATAGTTAGGAAAAAGAAGGTATATATTTCAAATTTAAATAGTCTGATCTCTTGTAGCTTAATTCCTGCACGCAATACTCGCGCTTGCTTTCTTATTCCGATCTATGCAAATGTGGTACAGTTTACCATCTACTGCTTTTCCTCGAGCTTACACTCTGCGAAAGTTCAAGAGTGTCATACATCAGCACCTCCGCCTCTTTCCTTATGTCCCATAATCCTTACCCTATTTCCTTCCTGCCATCCTTCGCTTTACATCATAGGGTATCCCCTGAAATTGACTTAATAATATAAATAAAAAGGCTTTTAATATAAGCATTGTCATAACTAGAACCTTTTTCTGGGGTGGGCCAGGTCCCCGTCGGTCACATAGGTCGTATAAAGGATTTAACAAACATTTATTATTGGAACATATTGTGCAGCTGTACCGCGAAGCTCATTGTGGGTGGTCTAAGGAGCCAACAAAATCGCAGTACGTAGTATTAGCTGCAGCTGTAGCGCAAAGTTTCTTACTTTTCGCTATAGTTACTATGATTAAAATGATAGATGCATAAAATTTAATCGAGATAATTAAAAACTATGAAGTTCTGTGGAATCTAGAACACACAGAATATATAAATAGGAAGAATAAAGCAGAATTTTGGATAAAAGTTGGGTCAGAAACTGGACATAATGGTAAGTTGTATTATAAAAAGATGAAAACTAGAAGGCAGACCAAAAACATGCAATTGAAATCTTGGTCAAATTACAGCTGATGAATGCAAGAAGAAGTGGAAAGCGCTGACAGATTCCTTTTCCAGAGAGGCTTCTAAACGGCAGACTTCTGGACAAGAAGCAGAGGAATACGAAATATGGAAATATTTTCAAAATATGCTGCTCTTGCGTGACCATTTCAGGTCACGATAGTAATATTACCACTTTTAATTATTTCTGCATTATGTGGTTTCCCTGATGTTCCTAATAGTACAATTAGCAATTATTCCTGCGAAACAAATTGGCCGATACCGGCAGAACTACATTCAGCAGTGGATTCTGAAGTCATGGGTGACGATTCCATGTTTTCGACTGTTTCGTTCTTGAGCTCTCCACCGCCGCCAGAATGCCGAACGGATTCCAACGAGAATTGTTCAACAAGAAAGTTTGAGCTACCCTCATCTTCTCAGTGGACCCCTCGCCTGACAAGATCCCGTTGTGATAATGTACTCGAGGATAACTTGTTACAAGCAATTAAGAAAATCAAATCGCACATAGTGCATCCAGAGGCGGATGATGATGATGAAGACATGTTGTTCTGTAAAGCTTAGTATTTAAAAATAAAGGATTGAACATTTTGAGTAATGAAGAGGAAAAGCTTTTTGAATAAACATTTATTGAGCTAAGAACACAGTTTTGTATTTTTAAAATTTTACAGATCGGAAAACTGTCATTTACTATTTTGATTTTTAGTTCTCCGTTCCTACGGAAATGACGAACATTTTCCAAACAGATGCTTTCTTGGCGCCACTGCCCCAAGATCAAGTTTCCATCCTCATCATACGAGTCTACATAATTTGATGGGCTTTACCTGTCACATTGGTAGATTATGTCTGTGATTTTTACAAAGTTATGTAAAACTGCGCAAGCCAGAAAGCCAGAATAACTTTATCTGCGATTTTAGGATGAAATTCAATTCATGTAGTCAAAATGCGCCAACGTGCACTTAGTATGCCAAAAGCATTTTCAAATACACTTCTGGCTCGAGACATTTGCCTGTTAGAATTGCCCTTCTTAGGTTCTACTAAGAGCCCAGGATATGGCCGCATTAAATTGGATCTCAATGGAATGTCGTTGTCAGCTACGAAGTAAAACGGTGTTACAGTGTTTGAATTTGGCCCCTTACGCATTGGAGGAACAATTAATTCATTATTAATAACCCTTTGGCCAAAGGAAGATAAACGAAAGATGCCTCTATGACTCTGACTACCGTACGCACCCACGTCGACAGATGAGAAGACATATTTGGCATCGCAGACAAACAACAAAGTAAGACTGAAGTGCCCTTTGTAACTGTAATATTGCGATCCTGAGCATTTAATCTGTATCTGCTTTCGACATTTGTCATTTATTTTGAAAGCCTTTGGCAATTGTCACCCAGTCGACGTTATTCAATGGGGCTACATACGTTGGAGAAAGGACTTTCGCAAAATGTTGCATACTTC
This sequence comes from Dioctria rufipes, assembly GCA_963924295.1. NCBI lineage: Eukaryota > Metazoa > Arthropoda > Insecta > Diptera > Asilidae > Dioctria > Dioctria rufipes. The sequence goes on along the minus strand of OZ002743.1, from coordinate 111,389,548 downwards.
TATTATTACTGCTCTGACAGTTGAGACGCCCGCCCATGCGAAAAGACCAAGCAAAGTAATGCCTCGAAACTCCTTGTGATAAATATCTGAAATACAATTCAAATGAGCAGATGTACTAATCATACATGTGAAATGTTTACGCTAAAGTTACCGCCAGGCGACATTCAAATAACCTTTTGTATCTTCTGCTCACTCCCAATTTGGAATTAAACAGAAACTTCGCACTGCAAATAAAAATGTGCTGTCAATTTGATACGTAGCCTTAAAATGAGCTACGTGCTACACCATTCTATTCGTTTAGAATAGTAGCGCTACAGCTGGGGTAAGCGCTTTAGTCGCAACTACAGCTATGTACTACACGCCACACATTCTGCTTCAGCCTTTAGTTTGGGTAGTATATCAGCTCACGAGTAGTCCCAGCTTATGACCGTTATTTTTTATGCATTGCTCTGAGCACTTACAAGATGTTGATATAATGCCTAGAGCCAATGAAATTGCATAGATTAAAAGAAAACCATAAAGTATCTCAAGTTACAGAGAGTCTATAAGTTAGAGAACTCATAAGAAACAAAATCTAAATTCTATGTAGAACATAATTTCCGCTAAAATAGCCCTGCACACAAAAAATAAAATAATTCTCATAACAAAAAAATATATATCATTTTACAAGTCCCAGACATCGCGTCACCACTTTTGTAATATGCAGTCTTCTTTCATGAAACCTCAACTCTGCTCCCAAGAAATCAAAAAAACTAGATTAACACTTTTAATCTACTACTATTGCAAATGCAGGTTATGTGTGCACATTCGGGGCGATTTTAATAAGAATGCTTTTGAGATAGGGCAGTCTTTGTCGTGGTTGTGATGTTAAGGTGAGAAGAACAACGAACAATTTTCAATTCTTTCCTATTCTCTGTTATGGTTCTCGTCGAATTTTATTGAGCACCCGGAGAGAGAAAATCATGGTGCATCGCCTATCAGTTTGCTCGAGTCATTAGCATTAAATCAATTTTTGAATAGCTAGTCAGCCAACATTCGGCGATCGGGCGATATTTATTGCGTCGAGTATTTACGAATAGTTTTAGTTGGACATTTAAATTATTGTTGTAATAGATTAGAGTCAAAGTGCATTCTTTTTCTTAATCCCAATGAACCCAACCTAAAATCATCTATTTCCCATCAGGCGTATCCAGACCTGTTAGAGGGGAGAGGAAAAAGTCAGAAGTGGTTGATTTTAAAAACCCAATTTTCGGTTGGTTTTGGAAAACCAGTCGATAATACTATCCACATCACTGTCGATCTCAAGGCGGACAGACATTAAGGACTCATTTTCAGATACCCCTTAGTGGCATCAATCCAACTGATCGTTTTCAGCAGTGTATAAAAATTTGAAAGAAAAATGTTCAAGTAGATTTCTAAGAACAAAATGTATGCTTGCCAACGCACCTGAATCAATATAACTCTTTGGAACCATTGTCCGCCGCCAATAGTGCGTGAAAAATCTCAGATCTTTCTAAGCAAACTGAATGCTTGTGCTCCTATCCGAACGAGTGAACCACCAGAATCAATGCATCAATTCGTTTGGACCGTTGTCGTTTATATATCTTCATTTAAATTCTTAAGAACAATTTGCAACTGTATTTTTAAGAAAATCGTAATGTTTCCCTACAAACGTAAATATTTTGAACAACTCTGACTTGTAGCTATAAAAAATCAACCGGTGGCTAGACGTTGGTTCTACTGGAACAACCGTAAAACATAATTTGTTAAGTCAAGGCTTAAATACAATAGCGATATGTAACGCCAAACGACGAAAGAATACCGCGGTCAATAAGAACTGAAAATGACACTTCACATTGCAAGTTTAAAAATATTGTTAGAATTTAAGCACTTGTATTGCATGTATTGTAAGTTCATGCAGAATATCAATTTAATATAGTTTATAATTTTTGTCACAACTTCGGCAGCAGTTGACTAATTGTTGTACTTTTAGGCGTATATTCCGATGTTTATTCATTAAAAATTCATTTTAGTATATTTTGTGGTTAATGAAAATGACAAAATCAAAATGAATATGGCGAATATAAAAGTACGATAAATTTGTGGTGAAATGTCAAATATGTGACAAAAGTATACGCCTAGGCTACGATAAATGATCAGAATCACCATCCTGATCTTCATATGCGATACACGTGAAACATCACACTGATCTTCATATGCGATACACGTGAAACATCACAGCATACGCCGAGAAATGTGGTTAACAAAGTCGAATGCCGACACATGTCACTTCAACTTTTTAAGTAAGAATAAAATGGACAATAATATTCCCACTAGGCTTTTCAATTTTTGCGAAATTACTCTTGCAAACAATTTTTACATACAGAACATTCTGATTGGTTCTGCTGAATAATTTTTACTGCATATAGCCTAAATGGTTCTAAGCATTTATGATGTGATTAATTATACGAAATACTTCGAAAAGCAATGTACAATGATTACTTCTCTCTTTCAGTTTTACATAAAATGTTATTGAAAAAGATTATTCTTTTCCAAATGAAAATATGTGTATTTTTTAGAATTTGATTTGATTTTTAAAGTACGTACCTATTCCCTTTCAAACGAGTAATCCCGTTCTCTTGCAAGGACACTTCAACTTATAGTTTCTGTTACAATCATTGTTTGTTATCTTATTTTATAGGCAATAAATAATTCGATCTGTGGAGTTATCATAACCGAATTGCTAGAACCAATTTACTTTCACGAGAAGGACAAGCAGAGGTGCAAATATCAGAGATATCTCGGTATCTTAAAAGTTCAATCACGGGAAAACTAGCAGATAATCCTATAGTGCAGTGGCAAACTTTAAAGGAGTCCCATCTTAATTTGTCTAAAATAGCACCAAAATATTTATCCATCGTAGCAACTTCCATTCCTTTAGAAAGACTCTTCTCAAAAGCGGGCTAAATACTTTATTAGAAGAGAAATCGCCTAAAGGGAAAGAGATTGTCTAAACTTTTAGTTATGACCAGTCTTGCTGAAAATTATTGCGATACTAGGGTGTTTTTCTCTAGTATTTTGATCATTTGATTACTACACCGATGTTTTTAAAATTTTGTGCATCCTTATTTCGAGGCGTCAAATACAAACGGTAAAGTTGTGATATTTTTGGCATTTAGTTTGATTTTAATTTATTTAATTTCTGTATGTTAAATATTTCCTTTCCACACTTTGGTCCATTGCAATTCCTTCCAAATAATATAAAATATTCTCGATGAAAATCTCTTTCAAAACGCTTAAAACTAATAACAAATCAAATTTCGGTATCTTCTTCACAATCGCCGCTCACTGCCTGTCATTGAAATTGTACTCCCAATTTTTCGACTACTTGTTTTGACAGCGAATTTCTCGCTCCCGTCTACTGTCGGAAAACCAGATAGGTAAAAAAAAATTTATGATATCGCTGATCAATTTCTTAGAAACAATAACACTTTTTAAGCTCGAAATTGTGTGCTTTTTCATATATGTTAGTAATCGGCGCGGCGCAAGAAAAATATAAAAGCATTTTTATAACTGGGCTGCTAAGCATTACGTGACATTTTCTAAACAGTCAAGTAAATACTAAAATAAATATGCATTCGAAGATTACTTACTATCCTGTGGTAGATATGATAGATGACCTTTCGACACTATACAAACCAAACCGTACGATACTAAAATGATCCTGTTAAACTTTTACAATTTACCGCGAAGGTTAAGTAGTGCTTCGGGGGGGGGGGGGGGGGGGGAGGTCACGAAACTGATACGATAGTATTGCCCTTCTTAATGCCCCGTATTTATTCCAAGTACCAGTACTAGCACCCATACTTCAAATCTTTTAAGTACAACTACAAGTTACGGTACTGCTTCGTAAAAATTAGCAAGTACAAGTAGTCCGGGTACTGGTACTGTTACTTATAAAGGTCAAGAGCTTTCCAAAACTCAAATCAGAAATTTTGAAAAATCTATAGTCATTTAAATAACTGGATCAGGGAGGTGATTCGGATCTTTTGTCGTACTTTTATATCAAAATAATACGCCTAAATGAAATGAACTTTTCTACTGATTTTTTAGTATTTTTTTTTTATTTTCGTATTTTAGTTCAGCAAGCCTCGCATTACGTAAAATGAACTGAAAATGACACTTCACATTACAAATTAAAAATATTATTTCGAATTTAAGCACTTATATTGTCTAATTGGCTGTAGGATATCCATTTAGCACAGTATAAAATTTTTGTCACAACCTCGGAAGCAGTTAACTAATTTGTCGTATTTTTAGGCGTGTATTCTGACATTAATTCATGTAAATTCACTTTAGTTTATTTTGTGGTTGACGAAAAGGATAAATAAAAATGAATATGGTGAATATAAAAGTACGACAAATTTGAGGTTAAAATATGTGACTAAAATATATGTCTAAGCTACGACAAATAGATCAGAATCACCCATCAGGTTTCCATTTACCAAATATAAAAAAATATCGTATAAGCTTTTGCTAGTATATTAATTTCTACATAGCTTTGGAAGTTGTTGTACATACAGTATTTGAGTTTGCCTTAAGCAAAACAAATGTCACATCAGGTAATGACTGCCTTTGTGTAGCATTTACAAGACCTGCAAATGAATAATAATGCTCCACATATGCGGAGGAAGTGAGCGGATTGTGGCACTTATTTGCCAACCTTCTCAACGAAACATATCGATTTAGCATGTCAATTTCTGTCTTACAGTTATTCATATCTTTCGATTATTTTCCAGACCTGCTTGCAGCTACTTATATAAATTTTGACAGAAGTCTTTATTAATTTCTATTTACAGTCTTTCCAAATTAACTACAATGCTTTTGCTTTGGAACAAATTATTTATTATTCTTATTTCAGCGAGTAAGGTGGAAATGCCTACATTGAAATTTTTTATAATTTTCTTCAAATGCCTCTCCATGTTTCAGGTACAACTTTATACATGAGTCAACCTATTTTTGTAGTTAGTGATAATGTTGTCCATCACTTGGTTGTAATATGATTCTTCCAATATCTGATGGCCTTGGCCTTGTATCTGATGGAAAGTCTACTAACTTATCAGAAAGTCTTTTCCTCTCTCCGGTTGCCTTTTCCTTTTCGAGACTCGAATAGGTTCTAGACAAATTTAATATTTTTCTCTGAATTTCTCGGTTTCCCGAAGTATTTTTTGTCTAGAGTGCTAATATAGTTTTATTCCATAATGTAACATAATAAGAATATTATTGTAGTTTTTAATTGCTCAGTAAATATTTCTACCTTATTAAGATAATCAGATAAATTCGTTGGGCTTAGAATCGAAAAAGCTTAAAAAGGATTTATTCAAAATTTTCAAAATTTCATTGATTATCAATAAAAATTTCCACTATCAAAATAGTTCTGCATGATTTCTCCTACGGATCATGACTATGTCAAAATTCAGTGAAATCGGAGTAATCAGAATAGTTTTTAAAGTCTTTAAAAAGATTTTAATGTGTTTTTTTTAAAGAAAAGAATGGGTTAAAGCCTTTTTGATTCCAATCCGAACGGATTCATTTTAATTAGGCCTAAGATTGTACGAATTAACGAATGTTTTTGGAAATTTTCATAATTTCCGGGAAGGGGGGGGGGGAGTCCGCACGCTGAGGGGGTACCCTGGCCCATATCTAGTTTCGTCAATGATATAAGTAGGTCTAAAAATCTTTATCACGAAACCGTTAAAATTATTTTGTTTGTTTGTTTGGATAAGTACTATTAATTTTTACATTATTGTCGTTTCAGCCAGAAACAAAAATTTATTTTTTATAAATTTGAAATTCATTATCTCTTTAGACAGGGCTTTTTACTATTTCTGAAATGCTTAATTGAAAAATACAATTTTTATAGAAGTATATGCTTATTACCTGAATATTTTTTCGATGCCTTTGAGGTTTTGCTTCAATTTTTCATTAACACTTCGTTTTTTGCTATCGGCGTCCTCTGCTTTTTGTTTTCTCTTGGTTTTCTCATTCATTAAGTGAACAACGTTTTCCGTCTGCTTTTTGAACTCATTTTCTACTTGATTAACTTTTTGTTTTTCTGTAAAATTAATTATTTACGATTATAATTTACTAATACATTTAAATTACCTATTTCATCAGCAATCGTTTGTACAACTTCATTCAAAAGCTCTACTTCATGACTTAATTCATTTACATAATTAAACAGAGCGAAATTTTCTTCTTCTTGTGTAGTAAACAAAAAAGCCAGCCGGGCAACAGCATCTTCCTCGAAAAGAGCCTATGAATTTTAAACCAAACTTTGAACAAAATAAAAAAAAATACAAGTAATCAAAGGATACTAATAGAAATTTAATTTAATTGGTTTAGACTCTAGACTTGTTTATTGCCAGTAAGCAAAATCCCCGGTATATCTAATGAATGCGTAAGATATTATTCTGGTCATATTGTGATCATGATATTACAGTGTAGTGAAGATTTTTTCGGAAGAACTGCAGTAACATGCAGGGAGAGGAAAACTAAAAAAAAAAAAAAAAAAAACAAAGCGTTGGTTTACAAATGTTTCTTAAAAGATTACTGCTGAAATTCTTGCACACCTCGCAGTACTTCTTCTTGTAAAGCCAAATGTTGAGCGGATCAGTTGGTAAATATCATGAACAACGTCCACACTCGCTAGTCAATGTCCGACAACTAATTAATTTTTATGCACCAAACAGCGCACCCGGGTTATTTTAGAAGCTGTTTTTTCTATATTTTCACTGTTATAATATAATCGTAAGATCCTTCGACATCAACTAATTTCAATAGATCATTTTTATACATAGATGATGAAATCGTGGAGTGTACTAACTTTGTCATTCAGTTTGTAGCACATAGAATTAATGATGGTATTGGTAGAGCAAAATGGATTGGGTACCCACATATAGTTTAAAAATTATTTTGATCTTTGCATGTCAGTCTGTCCGTGTGGCTGTATCTCTGTCTGTCTGTCCGTCTGTTCTCACGATAACTGGAGAAAGCATGTACTTAGAGAGCTGAACATGACACACGGGCTTTTTAAAATAATAGTAAAATTATGTTTTGCCTCGTCATTCTACAATTGATTTACATACTTGAAAGATTGAATTTTCTAATAAAATTCAACCTTTCAACAGGGAGCAGTATGTTGAAACCAACATTAAAAGGCCACCTGAAATTAAAATCGTTCAAAAGATTCTAATTCCAAGTATTTCTATTTTAGAAAACAAGATTGGGAACAAAACAATGCACACCTACCTACAAACACGTCGATAAAGTAGTTTCACAGATAACTAAATACAGATAAAGAATGGCCTAACTAAAAATTGACCCCACTTACAATCAGCAGCCAACTACTCATAGCCAAGTAAAGCTTTTGTCAACAGCCAAGTACCTAAAGCTTTGTAGTACAGACAACAACACTTTGCGTTTTGTAGCATAGTTTTCCAAACAGGCTTTTATAACTTATAAAAAAAGCACTCTTATGCGGCGTGGTATACACATTGTTAGCAAAAAAGCAATACTGTCATTTATACATATACAATATCAACAGACTAGAAATCTGTGGTAGAACAAATAACTATGGCCTATGGCCTTTGCATAAAATCATAGATGGCACAAGAACTAGATGTCGCATACAGTACCAAAAAAGTATACAAAATTTATATGGCTGGGTGGTCCATTCCGGAATGGACCACAAGATTTAAAATGATGTATGCGTGGAGTGATTTATATTTTTTCGTATCTGAAGTATTCAAATTCAAATTCAAATTCAAATTTATTATTTACATAACTATTGTACAATTAAGACATAAATCTTTTTTATTTGTACAAGAAAAATCCAAAATAAAAACAATATGATTAAGTAGTATATACCTACCAATGGAAGAGAAAAGAGCTCAAACAATTGAAGAAGAATTAAACTAAAAATATAAAAAATTACAATATAACGTAAAAAAATATCAATGCTAACTAATAAGATTAAAAAAATTAAAAACACTACTTCTAATTGTGGTTAAAGTGTTGGACTGGACCATGTCTTTTATCGATTGTGGTAAGTCATTCCATATTCTAATAGCATGGCAAAAAAACAAGCGTTGGGTGATAAGGAAATTATTCCGCGGTATTAACAAATGATTTGTTCTGTTGAATCTAGAGAATACCAAGAGCTCGTAAAGATACCGAGGACATTTAAACTTAATAATTTTGATCAAATAAATTACTGAGCAGTAATCAAGATAAACAGAAATATGGCACCCCAAAATTGAATTCTTAAATTGAGAAACATGATCAAATCTCCTGAGACTATGAACGTATCGGATGATAGAATTAAAGGCAATCTCAACTTTTCTTCGATTATTGTAATCAAGCTTTCCAAATATTTCACATCCATAAGTCATAATAGGTATTAATAATGTACGCACTAAAAATACTCGTGTAGGCATGGGTGTGAAATCGCTAGACACCCATAGAGAACGAAGTCCTGCATAAACTCTACTCACAACAGAATTGATATGCAGATCCCATGTAAATGTTTTATTAAAGATCACCCCAAGAATTTTAGCTGAATCAACAATAGGAATAGCAGTGTTGTTAACGGAAACTGACGGAAAACCATCCATATTTAGTACACGCCTATGTATCAGCAAACACTTAGATTTTGAGGGATTAAGCGTTAGTTTATTATTACAGGACCACAAGTATATAGCCTCCAAATCCTCATTTACCCTAGATATACAATCCTCAATCAGGCCAAGTACACTAGATCTATACAATTGAACATCATCAGCATATAAGTGCAGATTAGAATACTTGACGTGAGAAAATATATCATTTATAAACATGGAAAATAACAGGGGCCCAAGAATGGATCCCTGAGGTACACCAGATACCACTGGTAAAAAAGATGATTGAGAACCATTTGAAAAAACTGCTTGTGACCTGTTGCTCAAGTAGTCATAAATTAACTTTGCAGAATGAGAAGAGAAGTTAAAATTCCTTATAAGTTTCATGTGAAGAAGTCTATGATTAACGGTATCGAAGGCCTTGGAGTAATCTAAAAGAACTAGTACCGTTAGTTCATCTTTATCGACCGCACGCGCGATATCATTGCTCACTTTAAGGAGAGCAGATGTACAGCTATGCCCAGGACGGAAACCAGATTGATACTTGTGCAAAAAACCATTCAAAATTAAATAATGAGAGATTTGTAAGTGCATAATTTTCTCAATTACCTTAGAGAGAAATGGTAATATACTTATAGGCCGAAACTCACTACAATGCGAGCTGGTGTTTTTAGGTACGGGAATTACTTTAGCGGCCTTCCATGACAGAGGAAAGCTGCTAGTAGTAAAGCACGAGTTGCAAATATGTGTGAGTGCTGGAAGAATATAGGGCAAACACATCTTAATGAATCGAGGGTTGAGGTTATCAGCCCCAATCGCACAGGATTTGATGCTATTAATTACAGCAAAAATGTCTTCATTTGTGACCCGAGAAAAATTAAAAATTGGAGCTGAAGAAGAATAGTTCTCAGCTTCATGAGATTGAAATAATGACTCGTCAACAGCATCATCTACACAAGACAGAAGAAATTCATTGTTAGCTGAATTGGGATCAATAGCATAATTATTTTTACGAGATGAACTAATGCCAGTCATCCGCAAGTTTTTCCAAAGGATTTTTGAAGGAAGCTTAGCATTAAGTTTAGATTCATAAAAATGCTTTTTAGCTTTGCGAATAGCTGAAACAGTACCATTGCGTAAGGTTTTATATTCCTCTAGGAAAACAATAAGTTTGAACCTCTTCCATTTAAGATATGCAGTATCACGAGCTGATATCATATCCTTTATTCGAGGAGAAAACCAAGGGCACATAGGGTTAGTAATGGTCTTCGTGACCAAAGGAACATGAATTTCATGTAAGAGATGAAGAGAGTTATTAAGGAAATTCACTTGATCATCCAAACAATGCATAAAAGACACCCTATTCCAATCCCAGGACTCCGCATCCCCACACAGAGCATCTAAGTTAACAGCCCCATAATTATAATAAGAGTAAGTAGTACCCTCACAAGGAACTTCAGTTTGAAATTCATAGGTTAGCAAAATCATGTCATGATCAGATATACCCGGAAGGGAAATCTGATTAAAAAATAATACCTTTGACATTTCAGCAGTGAGAAAAATGTCAAGGAGTGAGGGAGAGGTAGATGCATAGTATGTGGGCAGATTATTAATCCGATGCAAATCAATAGCGTCCAAATTAAACAAGAATGAGTTGGACAATCCAGAGGGAACAAGGAAATTAAGATTGAAGTCACCTCCGATAATTATGTTCCTGTACTGGGGAGCTAAGTTCATCAATACTTCGTTGAGAGGATCTAAGCAATTACAATTGGGTGGCCTATAAACTGCTCCAACTAAGCATTTAATGTTATTACATAGCAATTCGCAAAAAATATATTCAACATTCATGCCTGTCTGACAGGAAGAAAGAATTTTTTTACAATTTATAGAAGATCTTATGAACAAGGCAACTCCACCTCCCCTACGATCCAATCGGTCATTGCGCCAAACCTTATACCCCGGAATGTGGATCAAGGAATCAGACACTTTCGGCTTAAGCCAACTTTCCGACACGCAGATAATGTCAACAAGAGACCCATTAAAAATATCCCGAATTTCATCAATCTTTGGGTACATACTTCTAGTATTGATATGACAAACGTTCAGACCAACTCGTTGTTTACAAATGATGTTAATAATGGCACCCACATTACCTGTTCCCGCCATGCCAAGAGCATCATACATATCGAACGCGCATAGATCCAGCCCAACACAAGCCACAACATATCTCAAAAAGTGAAAAGTTAACTAGTTGACTGATAATTAAAAAATCATCAAAAGATATAAAATGAAAATTCACTAGGGAAATCAGTGGAGAAATAGTGAGCACAACAAACAAATAAAGCATTCTAGTAAGATTATAAATAGGAAAAAGGAATTCTGACTCTAAGAAATTATTCATTAAACAAAAAGTAATCAACTCAATAAGACTAAAACTAACTAAAACTAATACAAATTCAATCATTAATATCAACTACCTCAATGAAGGAAACAGCTATTGTGAAATACCAGTCCATTTCATCAGGTCATCCATAGAAACAATAACCTTAGCGGTACTATTCTGCGACGAACGAACATAAACAAGTCCAGATCGGGTATACACAGCAATTATTTTTTTAGATTTTAACAGCGCAAGGGCCTTCCGTTTAATAGCATAATTTTTTGAAGTCAAACTTTCATTAACATATATGGGGCTGCTGGTGCCAGATTCAGAAGAAAGCCCAATATCAAACAACGTTAAAGTCTTCATTACCTCCTTGCGGCGTGTTTTTAAAGTCCGACGTACAGCTGATAGTAAGGCATTCCTTTCATTAGGGCAATGGAATTTTATAATTACAGCTGACGATGTCTTATGTACATCAACACGAAATATACTACGAGGTGTCAATGTAGCGTCTGTACACACTGCGGTGCAAAGCTTATTGAACAGCTGAGTAAGGTTCTCATTTTTTAAAAAGGGGATCCCAGTAATAATAACATCACTTGCCTTATGATGTCGTTCAAGATGGTCCAATCGATCCTCGAGTGATACTTGCGCTGACTGCAGCTTGGTGATTTTGGATTGAATTCCAAGAATTTTATCCGACAATGTATTGTGCAATTTAGTTTCCAGATCATCAAAAAGGTCTTTGAGGTTTAGCACAGACTGATCAATTTTAGCCTCAATCACAGAAGAAAAAGAAGCAATTTTAGTTTCCATCTCCTTGATAAGTGCAGAAAACTTATTGTTGATATTTAAAATAATAGACGACACATCAGATGTTGTGCTACCGGGAGCAGGTGTAGGTGATGCCTCAGATTTCCCTCTATTTCTTTCACTCGTCCGTTTATCTGGCATGACGTAAGTAATTACAGCAATAATAAATAATTATGCGTTAAAGAAGCACAAACACTGCAGACGATAAAATTTCAAAATCACTGTGATTATCGAAGATTAAGTTAATGAGGAAACCGCTAGGCTAATACAGACCACAGAGACAAAAACAAAATGACTTTAGGTGAAGCGGACCGGGTTTTTGAACAACTTTACTCCATGAAGTATAGAACTGAAGTATTGAGGAGGTTGATTAAATGTTTACAAACTGCTATTATAAAAATATTTGCTTTTGGCATGCTCTAAAATATGTTATGGTCCATTCCAGAATACACTACCTATTTCACAATCTGTATACTCTGTTTTAGTATGCCATGCGACATCTAGTTCTTGTGCCATCTATGATAAAATTTTGTTCAAGAGGATTTTTAGTTGCAACGTTGCAAGCAATAGAACAGAGGAGGAATAACAAGACGACATTTAGAAATTGGTGGCCGACATTAGGCAACGGTGCCGGTAGAGTGATGAGTATTTGACTCGAGCCGCGCGCCTGGGCCATTCAAAATATAACGAGCCCCAGCAAACCTAAATTTTTTTCTAAGAAATTAAATTGAGCATTTCTCTTTAGAATTTATATGCGTTAATCGTTGTTGTGGCTGTCAACGGTTTAAAGAATTGGAATTTTAGATTATTCGGGTACGTGGGGCGCTAATTCAATGCTTATGAATGCAGACAGGCATTTCTTTTTCGATAAGTAGACAATGTGAATACTGGAGCTAGCCAAAGATGTTTACTTCTGTTTCTTGGTGGCGTAATGTGTTACGTTGCCTTCATGACCTAACAGGCCTGTTAGTGTTAGGTAGTTCGGAGGAGAAGGGTGGGCTCCTTTTTTTATTGATTTTAGTATGAGCGTCACATGTTTTTTTTTTAATTGGGAGACTCAATAATTACATAAGCAATCAAACCACAGTTTTATTTAAATAAAAATTAATTACAGCCCACACCCAACAATATCTTGCAAAAAAACATTACAGAAATAATAACATTCAAATTTGAATACATTTCATGGAACCACGAGTTTAACTGAAGCACCTGATTTTATTTTATTTTAACTTTTGGTCTGTCCCGCGATGGTAGAACAACCCAGAACAACCGAGACTATTTTGATTACTCGATGTCGTTTATTAATAAAAATAAAGTTCGACCAAACTATGACTTCTCTAAAAAAAATATCTACTGCCAATGTGCTCTGGTCTAAAAACTGAAAAACGAAGTGCGCTCTCAAAAAATTGCCGCGTCTGTCTCTTCCTTATTATGCAAAGCACAGCATAGCAGGAAGGAATAAAGAAAGGATTAGGAGACATGAGGATAGTGGCAGATGTGCTGATGTATATCACTCTTGGACTTTCGCAGGTTGTACGCCCGCGAAAAGACAGAAGATGGTAGACTGTCGCTAGATTTGACGGGAGGGTAACATTGCCAATCAATCTCTGGATTGGTATTGTTAAGCAAGCTGGTGCATCTGGAAATCAAGAACCTCGTAGGGCAGGATCATAGAAATAGAAGCCGTAACTACTATGAAATCCTGGAGTAACGAGAAAAAATTAATTTTTTCAAATTGAAAAATTTTACGTTAATTTATGAAAATAGTACGACTAAGTTCAATTTAATTTAAACTTCAGAGTAAATATTTTATTTTCTATTCTTATACCATAAAACAAAAAAAATTGTCAAATAGTTTATTTGTTAGATATTATTTTATATAAGTGTTAGGCAAATTATTCTACATAAAAAAAACTTCATTACATAAAAAATAATTTTTCAAGTTATTTAACATTTGATATGATTTCAACTATGCATTAAGCTTTTATTGGAATTTTTATTCATTTAATATGGATATAATTTTTCTTTTTCTACTTTGTGCACGATTTTTTTTATTAGAGTGATATACATCTATAACCCATGCACAATTTTTTCTAATTAAAACTAAAATCATAAAGTTGAAAATTCTCATGCGATGATCGTAGCAATTATCACTCTGCTCAAACCATCCTTCGAAACTTTTGTTTGTATCGTTAACACATTTTTTAGAGATTACTGACTTTATATTTTGAATATGTGAGTCCACTTCAAAAATGGATCGGAAAATTTTCGTTTGCAATTTACATATTTCATAAAATTTCTCTGATGGTGTTATTAAGAACTTATCTTCTTTGCAATTTTCATACTGTTTTGTTTGTATTAATATGTCTGAAAGAACAGCAGTACAAGATGTATTTGCTTTGGTCATTTCATTTGTGCATTTTATACAAGGGACGCCCAGTTTTTTCATTAATTTAAGAAAGCAATATCCAGCAAAGTATTTCACAGCAACATCACTCGTGTCTGCCTAAAGGAATTTCTGCGTGCTGTAGTTCGGGCGGCACTTCTATCGAGGATGGTCTGTCTAAGTCCTCTTCATCGTTTTCACTTATGTTCTGCAAAATATTTGTTGAAATAATTGGAGTTAAGCTATTTTCCTGATTTTGGAGAACTGCATACCAATCTAAACTAAAGTATTCGTCACTGTCATCCTCGCAATTTGAAAAAGTCGAAGTAAAAAGTAATTTAACTGTTATAATTTTTGCCAATAACTGATTGAATTCATAAAGGCTGGGATTAGTTTTATTACCATTTCTTGCTCTTATATGTGCAAACCAATTTTCCAATGGATCTTGGTTAAATTTCCGACCGTAGATATAAAAAATATTTGTATGTAACTCGAAAATTGATAATGATACTTTTATTGTAGACTCAATTGATATTAACAAACCACTGAAACAAAAAACACTTCTTTTAGAGGTAAGAGGTTTCATGTTAGATATGTAGTCTTTCATTTTTAAAAGAAATTCAAAGTCTTGCGAAACCTCATCAATGGGGGATTGCCGTTTAAAATATGGAATAATCGATTCATTTTCTTGAAACATTTGACGGTAGCTTCGGCTTTTCCTTCCAATTCTTTAGGAAATTTTTTTAGCGTTAGAAAACTTTTAATACCTGCTTCAACGCTGTGACTGATGACCTGCACAGCAAGTCGAACACTCATTTTTTGAAAGTCGGTGGGACTGATGTGAGAATAAGTTAGTTTTGGGCACACTTTTGTGCTTTTTCCCTTTTCGGAATTATATATAAATGCAATGACGCTCCAGCATATTATCGCATCGGAAGTACTAATCTCACCCATGAGCAATCTGTTCCTAAAAGTTTTGAATAAATGTGGAACGTCATAAAAAGCATATATGGCTTTAGTATTGTGTTGAAAAAAGGGCTTATCTTAAGATATTTGCAATTCACGGAACAACTTCCTATTTATGGGACCCTGGTCACACGTAATTGCTCGAACATTAAGCCCAAGTTGGATACAAAAATCCAAGCATCTAATTAATTCGTCTTTTAAAATATTTCCAGTCAAAGAAGATGAGCAGGCTATATAGTGAAGTACATGTTTAAAATTTCCGCAGATACTTCTTACCATAAACACAAGCACATGTTTTGCCAAATTTTTATATCTCGCTCCATCTCCATATACTTCGTATCCATCAATCCTGTCTCGACTTATATTATATACAAGATTTTCTTGAATAGACATTTCATCAAACATAATTATAACTTCTTTATCTTTTTCCGGAAAGTAATCAACTTGTGTTTTTACTTCATGCAATATATTTTTATTGACACCTGGGGATAAACTTTTAATTTTTGTCCAATTATGCATAGAAGCTATGTGGGGCATATGGAGTCCAAGCACATCACGAAGGAAAGTATAACCGGCAGAGGACCGAAAATATATACATTGCGCTATTCTCTTTTCAGCCTCTGAATATGTTCTTGGGAGTAATAATATCATTTTGGAGAAAACTTTAGTATTTTCATTTATATTATCTAATCTTTCTATATTTTCGGTTAATATTTCTTTATAATTCTTCACTTTCTTGTTTTTATTTTTGGTTCTTTTCACCCTCTTATTTATTTTTTCATTTTTGAAAGATTTATTTTCCGTTTCTAGTGTTCTTATTTGTTGTTTCAGTAATTTAATTTCTTTGTAATGCTTTGGACATTGCTCACATGGTATTGGTGAAGCAGAAAAATTCGGTCTTTTATTGAAAGCCGCTGACGCTTGATTTAATTCTCCTATGGTGAAGTCCGATTCTATAAATTTCCTCTCATATATTTTTGTAGCTCTCGACTTATCGAAGTATGGAGATGGTGATCGAGAAATTTCAACAGAAGAAAATTTTAGATTTAAAGATGGAACTGCTTTTTTTTTAAAAATCGCTTTCCAAAATATTTGCTCTGAAAATGAATGCTACAAATGTAAGGCTTTTTCTTAGCTTGTATTTCACCAGCGGAGCGGGAACATACTTGAAGCCATTCATTATATTTATCGGACCCTACTTTGGGAAATTTGAAAAACTTACGGCTTGGAAAATTTTTCGTAGTACCTTGGCAAGATAATATGTTGCACTTTATATTCCACTCTGTGGATCTTTCGGCCATTTTTAAAAGTATTGTAATTACCTATAAAAACACTACCTAATAAAATTAAATTTCAAATTAACCACAAATTATACCCTTTTAACACTGGTCAACACCTACAAAATTCAAATACGATTGGCCTATAAAAACACCACCTAATAAAATTAAATTTCAAATTAACCACAAATTTTACCCTTTTAACACTAGTCAACACCTACCGAATTCAAATACGAATGGCCAGAAAAAGTTTAATAAATAAAAATAAAATACCTAGACATTTTTCCACAGAGCTGCCCCTAAATAGTGTATCCCTATACATATTCCAACGAAAAAATATCGAGTAAATTCTTAATAACAGTGTGTATGCAAAACATACGCCGCATAAGAGTGCTTTTTTTATAAGTTATAAAAGCCAGTTTGGAAAACTATGCTACAATAAGTAAAGTGTTGGTTGCTGTACTACAAAGCTTTAGGTACTTGGCTGTTGACAAAAGCTTTACTTGGCTATGAGTAGTTGGCTGCTGATTGTAAGTAGGGTCAATTTTTAGTTAGGCCATTCTTTATCTAGATTTAGTTATCTGTGGTAATTTTTAGTGGAGACAACAATCGATACATTATGGCTACAATCCAATTAAAGGAAAATAACTGGTCATCGATAAACTTTAAGCAAATCAAATGTAATTAGATTAAGTCATCTTTTGAGTTAAATGTATCAAATTAAATAATATTGCAATAGGTATCCAATCGTATACTTTGTAGTCATAATAACTTTACCTAGACAAAATCCAACACAACATACTCTGAATTGGGGTTGCTAGGCATAGCTGCTAAGGTCAGTGCACTATGGTGGCTATGCTTGTTAGATGGTGTCGTACGCATAGTGGCTAAGCTCAGTGCACTATTGTTACTACGCGCAGTATAGAGTAATTTGTTGGTGTCATACGTAATTCAGAGGCAATATAAGTCACAGACAGCTTGAATTTTGCATCCAGCACTAAGTGATATATACATTGGAATCGACTTGGCTAGTGGTAATACCTTAAAATTATTAACACATTTATTTTATTTTGGGTAATGACTGAGATAAAGATAGATACATATTCTAGGTATCGACTGGAATAAAATTGACTAACATAACAATTTTATCTTGGCACTCGACTTAGATAAAGGTATTTGTTCTGGGTAGCGACCTGAATAAATACTACTTATACACATTTACTTTGTTCTCGATGAAGTGAAGTATCTTGTTGTTGACTAGAACAAGATCAGTACTGATACATAAACTTTGTTTTGGGTCTCGACTGAAACAAAGTATTTTGTTTTGGGGCACGACTAGAACAAAACAATCACTAACTATCGATTTACCAACGCCATAAAATCGATTCCACTTTTTAGACTTGTGAGTACGTTTTGATTAATTAATACATATTTAAGTAGTTTTTTTTACTTCCAGGATTTCGAAACAGGTGGCGCCACCATCGCAAAGTAGTGTGAGTACATACTAAATGTGGGTTTGTGTCTTGGGTGAACTGTTTTAAGTCTTGGATGCACCATTGGGTCTTGGTTTACTAGTTAATGTATTTGATGCTCCATTGAGTCCTGACTAGCTTAAGTCTTGGATACACCATTGAGTCTTAACTGGCTTATGTCTTGGCTGTAGCATTTGATCTTGACTGCGCCCTAGCGGCATTAGCCGGTACTACCAGCATGCTCCGGTACTACGGTTTGCTTGGATAGATATGTGGTGCTGTTGTGACTCAGGTAGCTTTGCCCCGAATCACAACCATAATACCGATACATCAATACATCGTCCAATACGATATATTGATGTACCATTAATTGACCCTGAAAAATTATTTCATTTTAAAATTTCAATCAAAATTTAAATTGCATTTAGAAATGCATTCCCACATTATAACAAAATGCAATTTAGCATAAATTGCATTTTGTTATCAGGCACACATTTCACTCACACGATATGCACACTTACCTACATACAGTGTCTTCTTACTTTTTTTCCGTATGTACTATGTACAAACGTACATTAATTACTTAATCCTATCTAATTGTATGTACATACATACATACAATTATCAAAATTATTCGCGCAATCTTAAAATTAATATTTCAAGACGGGCGCACAAGTGCATATCGGATTTCAGTTTTGCATTGATGCATATAGCTCGCATCAAAGAACTTTTGCATTTTGTCACGTACGTTTTTTCAACTTCGTGAGAAAACAATAAAAATAACAAAAAAGCTTTTTGAAGATATCGTGGGTACCTGGGTGAAATTTGCCCAAACCTCGGGGAGTCGTTTTAAAAAATCCGCTGTGAGTTGTACGGAGATAAAGAAATTGAAATTTGTAATAAAGATTGAGTGTCCAAAATAATTTTGTCAAGTGATTCAGGTCGAATAATAAAAATAAAAATATAATTTGTACCAAAAATAATTTCATCCAGTGACTCGAAACAAGTGTTAAGGAATTGAAGTTTGTCTCAAAACAAATGATAAGAAATTAAAATTTAGTCGAAAT
This sequence comes from Dioctria rufipes, assembly GCA_963924295.1. Classification (NCBI taxonomy): domain Eukaryota; kingdom Metazoa; phylum Arthropoda; class Insecta; order Diptera; family Asilidae; genus Dioctria; species Dioctria rufipes. Next base: position 111,370,503 of record OZ002743.1, on the reverse strand, counting down.
TTGTAATAAAAAGATTTTGCGTCAAAAAAATAAATAACTAATCAAGTGAGAAGAAAGGAGGAAATTTTTTTAAATATAAAGGCGGTGTGCTCTCCTTTAGGAGCACGGCACGCACGCACGATACAACAAACTGGTGGCAGCGGTAACCGGTCAAAATATAAAATCAGTGTCTTTACAAAAAAAAGTGTAACAACAATTACAACAAATAAATTAAAATAAAGTTGGATTAAAATTAACACCTCCTAAATCCAATAATAAATTTTAATGTAAAATATATAAATATAGTATTTTTTATATATAAAAGAAAAGTAAAAAATAATACAAAAAAATCAGAAAAAAAGAAGCCCGGGTACCCTTTATACAGGGTACTTAGAGGAAATAATAAACAAGTTTAGAGTGCCATAGTGCTCCAACGAGAAAATTTAGCGAGGCTTCATCCCTGCCTCAATGAGACGATTCCCAGAAGGAAGACTCCTAGAAATCGTCACCCAGGACGCGTGACGTATCATCATCATCTTTATCCTCAACAACACCCAGAATCAACCCAAGGTATTCATCAGGATAAAACAGCAACGACACATTCATCCTTAATCTTCAATCACCAAGAAGACGTCAGCCTGGACTCCCCGGATACATCAAACATCTTTTCCAAACAAATAAGAGTAACTGGATAAAAAGCAAGGTAGAAAAATAATTTTTTTTTATGAAAGTTACTTATAAAAAACAAAGTGTTTAAAATTGTCTTTAATTAAATTATTTTTATAAAAACCTCTTCTCCATGAAATCTTTATATATATTTTCTCTCATATTAAAATAATTAATCAATTACTAGCATTGGAACACACATGTACACGTAATTTGCATATATATATATATAGATACTTATAGAAAAAGAAGGAAAAAGCATATTATAAACAAATATTTAACAATACTGCGACGTTTTTCTAGAATATATTAAGAAATATTTTCTTAATCCAATAACGTAATATTAATAATTACTGTTCACATATATATCTAATATATTACAGTTTCTAATTTTCGTGTGTTGTAACATCATTTCTCCATGAAGCGACCTCTGCGGTAAGACTACGTGAGCTTGCTGGTCAGAGGACTTCTATAAAATCGATAATCGGCCCTTACGATAGGACCTTGTGAGCCTATTAGGAGAAGGTTACGATTGGAACGAGTGATCTTACTATAAAAATATATACGCATTGTGTTTCTACCTTTTTAAAAAAAAAAAACAAAATAATATAAAGATATTGTGTGTGCCTTTTTTTTTTAACTCGGTACATATGTGTGTACATACATACACAACAAATATCAAATTAAAACGTCTATTACCTATTTTCCATTTTTTTGTTATTAAAGTAGTAAAAATTCTCGTTTGCTAAAACCATTTCCTCCTTGACCTCCCAGTGAACATAAATGTTCTACTTTTTCAACATACATACATACATACATACAAGAAAATATATACTGACATTTTGGTTCTCTTGTACGTCTCCTTTTCTGTTCTTTTCTGTGTGATTAATTTACCAACCCCATCATAATTTCAATTATCATAATTACAAAAAAAAGATGACAAATGAAACAAAAACGTTCGACGAGCTTTGCATGTCAAAGTCCAAAGAACAAAAGAAATCAGAAATATATTAAAAGAATATCACAGTACCAATAAAAAATACAGAACTCCAGAATTAGTTTCCGAAAAGATCAAAAAATTAGAAGAGTTCTGGGCCGACTTTGAAAAAATAGAAACCGTCATACAAAGTCATGATGATTTCGATGAAACTCATGAATACTTCAAACAATCCTGCTCTGACAAGGCAGAGGATTGGTACAACCTAATCAAAGCAACATTGTCTGACAGATTGAAATCAATTTCTAGCCATGTGGATAATGAAAATAACCCATTTTATTTCCCAGTTCCCAAAATTTCACAAAAGGGTACCAATACTGAGACTATGAAAGAATGTGGAGATAATACAATACGATTTAGACTGCAAGAAGATAGACAAAAATCTATAACACATATTATTCAGTCTATCAAGCTTAATTCACTACCAACTGCAAGCCAGGCATATTTAACACAAAAACTACACTCGCTGCATGGGTATTGGGAAGATTTCAAAACAACCCATATTGAAATAATTTCAAATGCTTGCCCCGAAGATAAAGGTAGCGAATACTTCACGGAAGATGTTTATATAAAATTGGAAACATCATATTCAGATACTATAATTGCGCTCCAGGAACAGCTAGATTCGCGATTTCAAGGGTTATCAAATACTACAAATGATTTAACAAATCATCACGATAATGTCTCTTTCAGAGATCAATCAAATTTCTCTTTATCAGACGCAAGGTCATTAATTCAGAATTTCAATGGAAATCCGAAAGATCTCCACAAATTTATATCAAGCTGTGACGATTCATACGCAACAGCAACGACGGCGAACGAAAAACACTCCCTCCTTAGCCTAATAAGGAGTAAACTATCCGCCGAAGCGTATGATGTATATAGGTACAATCAAGTTGCAGATTGGCCTACTTTAAAATCACTTTTACAACAGACTTTCGAGGTAAAAACCTGTAGATCCACCTTACAATCTCAACTAAGTAATTCGAAACAAAGAAGAGAAGAAAGTGTAAAAGATTTTCTTCAAAGGTTAAATACAATCTTGTCCAAATTAAATGAGGCAACGCACTCTTATACAGCGGACAAAATACTTCTAAAATCTTTATTAAAAGATAATGAGGGTCAGGCTGTAAGAGCAATTGAGGACGGTCTATCCAATCCACAATTACAGACCTTAGCTAAGGTCCATTCGGATAAATCTTTCGCTTCACTAAAATCACATATTCTAGATCACTCATTACGTATAGAGCAGAAGCAACCCAACTTCCAAACATATAACAAGGTAAATCAAAATTCCCTTCAAAGTACTAATAATAACCTTCGTTGTTTCAAATGCAATAGACTGGGGCATGTTGCTTCAAGATGCCCAGTCATACAAAGCTCAACGCAAAATGTCAATGTAGCTCCAAGAGTTACTTCGCAGCAACAACGCCCTCAAGATTTTAATAAAGCTACATCTCCGTCACAGGCCCCTAGTTGCCGATATTGCCATCGGATGGGCCATTCTTTTGAAGAATGCAGGACAAGAGCTGCAAATAATTCCCGATTTAACGACAGCCAGGGAAATCAAAATAATTTCCAAAAGGTGAAAAATATTCCACCAACAAACACGGCTGACAGACAGCCTCAAAATAGGAACTGGCAACAGCCAGTATTCCGAGAAAGTCGAACTTCACCGCCGAGATACAATAATGCCAATATCTCGGCTAGATCGCCATCTCCAACTAGGAAGAATAACAAAACTCCATCGGCATCCAGGCAGGGAAACTAAATGCAGGGGGGGTCTCATTCGGCAACCCCTCGCAGATAGAAACAACGGCGCAAGTTCATCGCAATCCCGAGACAATATCGATGGAAAAGTAGGCAGCAAAAAATTAATTCGTATCCCCGTCCAAATTAATAAAAATTCACTAACGCTTTCTTTGCCTGTAGACATCTGCTCTGCTCCAAAGCTTACCTTTTTGATTGATACTGGAGCAGAAATCAGCTTAATTAAACTCCATCCATTAAAGCCAGATAGCATCTGCTACAGAGATGCTGTCTGCAATATAAATACACTATTCACAGAGTCCACTTCTACAGAAGGACTCATATTTGCAAAATTGAATTTGAAATCTACCAAATTTAACTACATCCTAGAGCATTATTTTTTGTTTGGTTTTATTATTTTATTAGTTTATTATTTTTTATAATTACCATTTTTTGTTAGCGTTGAATTATTAGGGTAAGGTAAATTTTGTGAAGAATAAAAAATACATATTGACATTAAAATTTTTGCGTTAACCAGTCCTGTCCACCACACCGGCACCTCCCCTTTTTATGTAAAGCCCACTATTGGGACTTCACATTGGTCCTTCAAAGCGGATGTCGATATCTTAATTCTCACACAAAAAGCTCTGAACGGGCAAATTGAGAAAGCCGGGATAAACCATAGCAAGCCAAATTCTGAAACCAAACAGGGAAAGAAGCATTATGCTAATCGCATTCAATCTCTTGAAAAGCTATAGCAAGCATTCACAGAGACACATATAGCAATCTGGTCAGCCGAAAACGGCGCTAACAGCAAATATGCCGAAGGCAACCTATACGAAGAGACCGAAGAGTTATACATCAATCTGATGTCAAAGTTGTCACAGGAGCTAGAAGAGTCGTTCCCAACGTTACCTCATACTGGAGAACAACCTGCCGCACAGACAACACGTCTACTAAAAATTGAGACTCGGCTTCCACCCATACAAATACCAATATTTGATGGCAATTACAAGACATGGCATACGTTCCATGATCTGTTCAATTCGCTGATCCACAGAGATCCAAATTTATCAAAGGTTCAGAAACTTCACTACCTACAGCTTAGCGTTACTGGGGAAGCAGAACGCCTATTACGCCAATTCGAGGTAATCGACTCGAATTATCTCAAGGCATGGGAACTCTTACAAAAGAGATTCGAAAATAAGAGAGTGCTAGTCAACACTCATCTAAAAACATTACTTAGTCAAGCACCTATCAAGGCCGAATCAGCTCACGCCATACGCTTCCTTCTCGATCAAACAGAAGAGAGTCTTCATGAGCTTCGATATCAAGGGCTTTCAGTTGAACATTGGGACGCCATACTAATATAACATCTTGTTCAACGCCTCCCTCCAGAAACACATAAATTATGGGAGCAGGAACAAGGAATAAGAAACAAAATTTCCAAACATTCCGATCTCTCAACGTTTCTAGAGACAAGGTTCCGCACTCTAGAAGCAATCGAAGAGTGTCACAATACCAAGACACTAGAAATAGTACTTCAGTACAAAAACTAAAACGAGGCACGAGTTCGTACTCAAGATCCCCGCAGCAGGTATCAAACCACAAATTCGCACACTAGTGCAGCCCAAAGAAATTAACCCAACAAAAATGCATACACATTTTTAAACAAACCACACACATGTGGAATGTGCAGACACAATCACACTCTGTTTCACTGCTCTTCTTTTAGAAAATTATCTCCAAAGGAGAGATTAAATTTTATAAACAACCACAGGTTATGCAAAAACTGCCTTGCGTCAGGACATAACCTCAATGGCTGCCCAAGCGAAAAATCGTACCTCCAATGCCACAAGAGGCACAATACTCTCATACATTTAGAAAAAGAGAATTTATCCACACATAACCAAGGGCAAGCTGAAATAAAACTTAAACAGCCTAACGACAGTGATGAGCCAGAAACAAAGTCATTCTTTTCGACAGACGTCAGTCGGGCATTATTGTCATCTGCGTTAGTCGATATAGAGAGTCCAAACGGACAAACCCACACAATGAGAGCTCTAATAGACTCGGGCTCACAAGTATCGTTCATTACTGAAGCTGCCAGTAAACGTTTAAGGCTACCACAAAAAACAACACACGTCAAAGTCAGCGGTTTAGGAAAAACTCAAACCGCCCACGTGAAGGCACAAACATCATTTACGATGAAATCAATCAACACGAAATTTGAAACCAACATCAACGCTCTGATACTGCAGAAGATCACAGATTTCGTACCAGCTGATACCATAGATGTCAAAAAATTACTCTATCTGCAACATCTGCTACTCGCCGATCCCAGGTTCTACAACCCTGGTCAAATAGACTCACTACTGGGAGCAGATGTATACGCCGAAATCATTGAGAGCGGAGTCATAAAGGGCGCCCCTGGAGATCCAACTGCTCAGCATACCCAATTAGGATGGATCCTAATGGGAAGTACGAGCAGCAAAAAACCCAGCGCAGTTAAAACGCTCACTGTTCAAATAGAACCAGAATGTCAGCTAGAGCAACAGTTGAGAAAATTTTGGGAGATAGAGGAAATCCCAAGGAAAATAACAAATCCCGATGACGAGCTATGTGAGGAAATATATACAGCGTCACATAAGCGTTTAAAACAAGGTCAGTATCAGGTTAAACTACGCTTCAGAAACCCAAACGGACCGGAACTTGGCCACAGCCGATATGTGGCATTGAAACAATTTCTCCAATTAGAGAAACGCTTTGAAAAACAACCCGAGGTGCACACACAGCACAAAACATGCATCCAGGAATATTTACAGCTAGGACATATGACAGAACTCAAATCAAACCAAAATTCAGCGGAACAGAACAACATCTGTCATTATTATTTGCCACATCACGCAGTCATTAAAGAAAGCTCAACAACCAAACTGAGAGTAGTCTTCAACGCCTCCGCAAAATCAACAAACGGAAGGTCACTAAATGAGCAAATGTTGGCCGGACCAACAATCCAACCTACCTTTTGGGCCACTATCTTAAATCGGCGCCTATTCAAAAAAGCTTTCACCGCTGACATAGAAAAAATGTACAGGATGATCCACATGCATCCTGAATATACCAATTATCAAAGAATCCTATGGAGAGATTCACCAAAGGAGCCAATAAAAGATTATCAGCTGACAACAGTCACGTTTGGCACTACATCAGCTCCATATCTTGCCATCCGCACCCTGCATCAATTATCAAGCGACGAGCAAGACAAGTATCCACTTGCATCCCGAAGCCTAAAAAACGACTTTTACGTCGACGACCTACTAACAGGGGCACATGATACTAAAAGTGGGTTAACATTACAAACATAACTAATTTCCGTTCTATCCAAAGGAGGCTTTAATCTCCGCAAATGGACTGCCAATCATCGGGAATTAATTAAAAACATTCCTCCACAATACAGAGAAATCAATTCTGTGCTAGATTTATCAGAAAATGATACAATTAAAACTCTTGGTCTCCAGTGGCATCCGGCGCATGACATGTTTAGCTTCAAAGTAAGCCCCTTACTCCAAAAACTACTGTTTACTAAACGGATAATCTTATCCGAGACAGCATCACTTTTCGATCCATTAGGATGGTTGGCACCAATTATATTTATCGCCAAGATTTTTATACAGAATCTATGGTTGAATAAATATTCGTGGGACGAAGCCTTACCTGAAGCCATCACAATTAACTGGAAGAGCTTCAGGGAAAGTTTAAACCACATCCAATCAATCAAAATACTACGATGGGTAGGTTATTCACCTACAGCGAAAGGCATGGAACTACATGGATTCTGCGACGCGTCAGAAAAGGCCTTTGCAGGTGTTGTATATTTAAGAATCATAAACAACGACAACACTATTAGCACTAATATATTTACGTCAAAAACTAGAGTCGCTCCTACAAAATCAATATCACTTCCAAAACTCGAGCTATGTGGGGCTGTTTTACTCTCCCGTCTAATGAAACAAATCAAAGCTGACATAAATATCACGGACAGTTCCACTGTCGCATGGTCCGACTCAGAAGTCACCCTGACCTGGATTCAAAAACAGCCGTCAACTTGGAAAACATTCATCGCAAATCGAGTGGCAGAAATCCAGGAAAATATCCATCCTCGGTTATGGCGATATGTACCATCTAAAAGTAACCCAGCAGACTGCGCCTCTCGGGGACTTAACCCGAACGAACTTGTCGAATCCAAGCTTTGGTGGAACGGACCATCATGGTTACAGCAATCAAGAGAGAATTGGCCAAAACAGCCCACGTTTCACGAGTGCTCTGAACTTGAGATCCGAACAGTCAAGGCATTGAACTGCACTAGCCTAGAAATTGAATGGTTGACAAGGTACTCCTCGTTCCCTAAACTAGTAAGAATTGTCGCTTATTGCAAAAGATTTTTTAACAAATGCAAATCTAAAGGCACAAATAAGCAGTCTAGCTATCTCACATACTCCGAACTACAAGAAGCTGGGAATAGTATTGTGTCCATTGTACAGCAGATAGCACTTCCAAATGAGTTCCACTGTCTTAAATCAAATAAACCAATTTCAAAGACAAGCCGCATTCTCACCTTCAATCCATATTTAGACCACAAACAATTAATCCGAGTCGGCGGCAGACTCGAAAATTCTATACTGACCTATGATCAAAAGCACGACCATCATGTGTCAAGGATTATCATTGATAACATCCATCATTGTGCATTACATGGAGGTATACAACTTACCCTCAATTTATTGCGTAACAAATACTGGCTGCTAAATGCCAGAAACACTGTTCGTCAGCAATTACGAAAATGCATCCCCTGCTTTAAAACAAAACAAACGCCATCTATACAGATTATGGAAAACCTTCCATCAGCACGAATCACCCCTGCATTAACCTTCGAACATACTGGCGTCGACTATGCCGGTCCCATTGACATTAAAACGTCAAAAATAAGAAACGCTAAAATCATGAAGGGATATCTAAGCATTTTTGTATGCTTGGCGACCAAAGCCATTCACATTGAAGTCGTGTCTGAATTGACGACAGCGGCATTCATCGCTGCGTTGAAGCGATTCATAAGCCGCCGAGGTTTATGCGCCCATATTTACTCCGATTGCGTCACAAACTTCGTCGGCGCAAGCAGGGAATTATCTAACCAAATCAAAACCATTTTAAGGACATTTCCACATGATAGTTCTACTGTCACAGAGCTTGCAAGCATTACATGGCATTTCAACTCACCATCAGCGCCACACGTCGGTGGATTATGGGAGGCAGGAGTTAAGGCAGTAAAAACGCATGTTTAATCTTAAGTCATTTTTTGAATCTTAATATTCATTAAATCAACAAAGACAATTCATTTGCATGCATTTCACAAATCATTGACCTTCTCTTAGAAAGCATAAAGGCATTCGCTGACAACACATAAATTGGCTTGTAACACGAAAATAAAAACGCGCAACCAGCACAGGTCATTCGCTTTAATAATTTGTAAATGCGCTAATTTGTGTATGTCAGCAATACGCTTACCTCAATAATTTAGTGCTGTAATGATTATTGACCCTAGCTTTAAGTAACTGTAGTTGTTTGTAATCTTGTATAAATATCGTGCAAATAAATTAAATATATCAGTTTTCATTATCATATTCAAGGTGTTGTTTTACCAGTACCTATCGCTTTTGTGAGTCGCGATTAAGATTGTCTTGGTACAAGAACCGAAAACAATCAATAAGTAACTTACGATACAAGCATCGTAAGTGTCATCGTTGTTATACCATCTACATTGCGACGAACAATAAATTACTTGCTGTGTCGGTACAAGAACCGGACACAGCTCCAACAAATTCGTTCACGATACAGGTATCGTGAGCTCATCTACATTGCATCAGAGTAAAAGAACTTCTGATTTACATTGGTGACCCCGACGTGATAATTTGATTTGATCATGAGTGTAGAGGACCGTATAACTTCGCAGAAGAAGATTGGAGGCGAAATTCAAAGAATAATCGCCAACTATAAGACGGATCCCGAGGACAAGAAAACTTTAGATTATTTAAAGTCAAGATCGAATGCCCTAAATGCTTGCTGGAATGAATTTTCTTCAACGAACGCAGTCATTATGAAGCAATCGGGAGGCATATCAGATCATCCATACCTCTCAACTGGTTATTATGAAGCGATAAAGAAGGTCTATGAGCAGATAATCCATGATATGAATGAAAAGATTGAGGCAATTAAACAGTTCACCCAACCCTTAGAAGAGAAGCGTGAGCCAATCGATAAATCGGATAAGGCATTGAAAGACATTAATAGAGAAGATAATCTAGCAACAACGCAATCCACCCATACAGAAAATAAGAATGAAAATTTTGGTGCAAGCATCCCCGGAACTTTAAATAAACAACGATCTGTTTTAGCTGTATTGCGTAAAACAGTAGCAGGATTAGCTACAATTAAGGAAAATTATACAGAGCAATTCTGCCAGCTTAAGATCAAAACAATAGAACAATACTTACATGATGTTCAAAGGCTCCACTACAAAATTTGGGATAGTGTCGATGACCCCACAATAATAAGTTATGATGCAGAGGAATACTTCAGTTTAGTGGAAGAAGCTCAAAATACTTTGGCACAACTATACAATTATGTGGGTAGTAAGAGCAATGACCACAAAGCAGATGTGAGTACAAATTCTGTGATGAAGTTGCCTAAAATTGTTCTGCAACGTTTCGATGGCGATTACTTGAAATGTCGTCAATTTCATGATCTTTTCACTGAAGTAGTGCACAAGCAGACAATGTCGGAGTGCCAAAAGATGTGGTATCTCAAAAGCAGCTTATCAGGCGAAGCCGAGAAATTAGTGCGACATCTTACTATTTCTGATACAAATTACTCTGCTGCGTGAAAGATTATCACCGAAAGGTACGAGAACCCTAGGTTATTGGTAACTGCACTACTAAATAGACTGCTGTCGCAGACCAGTATAACCAACGAAAGCTCTTCTGCCATAAAGGCCCTGCATGACACAACCCAGGAATGCCTACTCGGCTTAGAGAACTTGGGAATAAACATCACCCATTGGGATCCACTTTTACATCATCTATTATTAAAGAGACTGGACCGTACTACACACACGCTTTACGAGCAATCTTTGGGCCAGCCCAGAGCACTGCAATCTATGAAGAGCTTCTTAGTGTTTTTAGAAACGCGCTTCCAGTCATTAGAGACCCTAGGAAACAAAGGTAAACCCACTGAAGATTATAACCGTAGAATAGGTGTCTCAAGGGCTTTTACCTCAACAGTGACAAACGGATCAGTTTGCACAATGTGCAAAGGTAATCATCAGCTGTTTGCATGTCGGAGATTTCAAGAATTAACTCCACTCAAGCGCATTGCTCATGTGAAAGGAGTCAATGTGTGCTTCAACTGTCTCAATGCAGGTCACCGGGTCGATACTTGTACAGCCCGAGCATGCACCAAGTGTTCAAAAAGACATAACACTTTATTGCATACTGATAACGCCTTTTCCAAATCCGGATCATCATATACGCAAAGCAAAAATCTTCAGAGTCAAGTTACTGCTGCACACCCAGCAAGCAACAAATTATCATCAAAACATTTCAATCAGGCACACGAGCAATCAATATCGTTAACAACAAAAACAGCTCAGTCATTGAAGGGCTATGTTCTCCTCAGCACAGCAGTCGTTAATCTAATTAACAACAGAGGTAAAAAAGTGGAATGTAGAGCCATCTTAGACTCAGGCTCTCAATTGAACTTCATGACCGAGAAGATGGCGAAACAATTAGAATTAACAGAGATTCCAGAGCAATTACACATTGAGGGCATTGGTCTGCGGAGGCAACAATCCCATAGTCGAGTGAACGTACTGCTGCAATCTAGAATAAATAATTTCACTACAAGACTGGAAGCCCGTGTGCTATCAAAAATCATTTCAGTTCAACCCACTAAGTCAATAGATACTTCAGCTTGGCCGCTACCTCAAAACATCGCGTTAGCTGATCCAACCTTCGATCGACCTGGATCTATTGATCTGTTAATTGGTGCAGAGATTTACTATTCACTCTTGTCAATTGGCCAGATAAAGTTGGGGGAAATGTTACCAACACTTCAAAACACTGTTTTTGGTTGGACTGTGGCAGGGAAGATCAATAATATGTCTCAATCTGACGCAATCTGTGGAATTTGCAGCGAAGATGAAAGATTAGATCAGCAAATTGAGCGTTTTTGGACTGAAGTGTCTTCCACGAATTTTACCACGGCAGAGAAACGGTGTGAGATACACTTCAATCAAAACACAAGAAGAAGTTTAAGTGGACGTTTTATCGTAAGTCTCCCATTTCTAGTTCAGCCTACTAGATTAGGGGAATCAAAAGACATTGCCTTGCAAAGATTTAGATCATTGGAACGAAAGTTAGCCAATAACGAGAAGGTTAAAACACAATATGTGGAATTTATGGAGGAGTATCTTCGCTTGGGTCATATGCGGGAAGTCAACATCAACATCATCAAGGCACCATACTACTTCTTGCCTCATCATTGTGTCATGAAGCCGGATAGCAGCACCACAAAACTTAGAGTGGTATTCGACGCTTCAGCAAAAACATCGAAGAACATATCCTTAAATGACATACTATGCACGGGTCCAACTATACAGGATGACGTCTTTTCCATTCTTTTACGTTTTCGATTACCACGATTCGTATTTACTGCTGATATCGAGAAAATGTATCGGCAAATAGAAGTTGAAGAATTCGATAGTAAATATCAGCTAATTTGGTGGAGGCCTGATCCAAGTGAATCGCTTAAAGTCTATCAACTGTCAACGGTAACATACGGAACGACGTGTGCGCCATACCTAGCCACTAAATGTCTTCAAAGATTGGCAGAGGATCAAGCTCACACTTATCCTGTGGGGTCGGAAATACTCAAACGTGACTTCTACATGGATGATGTTCTCACCGGTGCAGACACCTTATCAGCAGCTCTTGACATCCAAACTCAGCTCCAATCAATACTTAACACATCTGGCTTTAAATTAAGAAAATGGTGTGCAAATCACCAGCGCTTGCTGCAGAGCATACCTCCAACAGATCAAGAGCTCCAACTAGATTTCAACAATAAATTGGACGAGCACATTAAAACGGTCGGTCTGATCTGGCTTCCTAAGACTGACTCTTTCCGTGTAAAGACTGCACAAATTGAATCATGTAAGGTGACAAAGCGAACAACGTATTCGGATATTGCTCACCTATACGACCCATTAGGTATTATGGCTCCAGTTGTGGTGAATGCTAAATTATTTCTTCAAAGGCTGTGGACACTCAAAGTTGATTGGGATGCAGCGTTACCCCAAGAATTACATACATCATGGATTAAATTTCGATCAGGTCTAAAGTTACTGAGCAACATAAATTTTCCAAGGCATGTATTTTCTCATAGAATCCCCAAAGTAGTGCAAATTCATGTCTTCGCAGATGCTTCAGAGGAAGCATACGGAGCAGCTGCATATATAAGATCCATAGATAAGGACAACATTATTGTAGTACGCCTATTATGCGCTAAATCTAGGATAGCTCCAATGAAACAAACCACATTACCTCGACTAGAGCTTTGTGCAGCTAAATTGGCAGCGGAACTGGCTAATCGCATCCAAAGGGACTTACGAATGAGGAAAGAGCTTGTATTCCTATGGTCTGATTCCGAAATAGTCCTAGCATAGCTAAATTCTTCATCTTCACACTTTCATACTTTCGTTGCAAATAGAGTCTCAAGTATACAGGACGTAAGCGTTCCCACGCAATGGCGCCACGTGGGTTCTAAGGACAACCCTGCTGACATTCTTTCGCGAGGAATCGAGCCAGAAAAACTCGAAGGTTCCACACTTTGGTTTTACGGACCCACCTTTCTACATGGCACTGAAGACCTTTGGCCACCACCATACCTGAAAACAGAAGAATGCAAGTTAGAGAAAAAGGGGTTCACGTTATCAGCCTCAGCAGCCGAAGATTCAACATCCATAATCGATAAAATCGATCATGGAAATTCGTTCAGGAAGTTACGTAATACGCTCGCTTATATTGCACGCTTTATAAATATCATGAGACATCGCAATCAACAACAAGCAAGTAATACGGGTAAATCACTCTCCATACACGAAATCAATGAAGCTCAAGTAGCTATAATAAGGCACATGCAAGACCAAGAGTTCAAAGATGATCTCGACCATCTAAAACGCTTTGCAGAAGTTAACAAAAACAGCTCTCTTAGCAGTCTCACCCCATTCATAGACACTCGAGGACTCATCAGAGTTGGAGGCCGACTTGAAGCCTCAAATCTTTCATATGACGCCAAACATAAAATATTGTTGCCATACACACATCCTTTCACAAAATTACTGCTAGACGAGCTACATAAAGATAACTACCATGTGGGAGCTCAGGCGCTGTTGTCAATTGCGAGACAAAAATTTTGGCCAATAAAAGGCAAAACTCTGGTGCGATCCATAGTAAAGAATTGTGTACGATGTGTAAAGGCAGAGCCCAAACTACTTTCACAGTTAATGGGCAATTTGCCTGCAGATAGAGTTCAGCCAGCAAGACCGTTCGTCAATTCGGGAGTAGATTTTTGCGGACCAGTATGGACCCACTACAAGATCAGAGGAAAAAGGCCACAGAAGTCTTACATAGCAGTATTCTGTTGTTTTGCTACCAAGGCAACTCACCTTGAACTAGTCACCGATTTAACAACACAAGGCTTTCTTGGGGCACTTAAACGCTTTATGGGTAGACGAGGTCACTGCGCAAACATTTACTGTGATAATGCGACAAACTTTGTGGGTGCCAAAAACCAGTTAGAAGAAGTAAAGGACATGATTGGATCTCAAACTGCAATAGAAAAGATAACAAGAATATGTAGTACAAAGAACATCGATTTTCACTTCATTCCACCACGAGCACCGCATTTTGGATTGCTCTGGGAAGCTGCGGTAAAGTCAGCTAAGCATCTTCTCCAACGCACGTTAGCAGCCGCTTCACTAACATATGAAGAACTCGAAACAGCTATTGTCGAAATTGAGGCAGTCTTAAACTCCAGACCAATCACACCAATGTCCTCTGACCCTAACGATCTCAACGCCTTGACTCCAGGACACTTCCTCATCGGAGAACCCCTTGTTGGTATGATAGATGCCGACACCAAACCACTTCATATAAACCTTATTACACGATGGAAACTCGTTACACATATCAAAAATGAGTTCTGGAGAAGGTGGTCTGGCGAATATTTGAATCAGTTGCAACACAGATATAAATGGAAGGAACGCTGCCAAAATGTTCAACCTGGCACTATGGCACTTATAAAAGAAGACAATATACCGGCATTAAAATGGCCGTTAGGTCGAATAATTAAAATCCACCATGGAAATGATGGCTTGGTTCGAGTAGCTGATATTAGAACCTCCAGTGGAGTGTTACGCCGGCCCATACATAAGCTTGCGCCATTACCTATCGTAAAGGACTACGATTTAGACAAAGCCACAGAACTGTTGTTCAACATCAAAAACAAGCACAGTACTAAATTGAAGAATCTAGATCACTACAAATTGACAAGTACCCATAAACGACAACAACAAACTATATCTACTTCGAAGCATACCGATGGCAATTATCAGTCACCAGACACAGACTCGTCCCCGAAGAAAAAGGCTCGCCGATCACTAGGCTCAGCGGTAACCACATTACTACTAACGTGCCTTTTATTACCACTGACAAATGGCAGTCCCGTTGAATTGAGTCCATTCCACTCACAGCCGGGAATATACTTTGAAAATTTGGGTGTTACAAACATTATCTCAAGTGAGTGGAATGTAATTGCTTACTACGACACCCAGCACTATTGGAATGAGTTCGAGATACTTGCAAATGCAACACAGACATTAAATTACATCTGTCATTTGACGACAGACAGGGACAGCTGTTTACGAACAGTCGACCACTTTCGAAACCTCATCGAAGATATTTCAAGGACCAATGAGCTACTTCAGCCCAAAGGTAATGCCACCACCAGAGTAAAAAGAGGAGCCTTGAATTTTGTGGGCAACATCGCAAGTGCACTTTTCGGAGTATTGGATTGGAACTACGCAGATAAAATGTCCGATACCATTGAAGGCATAGAGCAAAATGAAGGGCACCTGACAGCTTTGATAAGGAACCAAACATCGCTGATAGATACCACATTAAATGTGATGAAAAAAAACCAGGACATAATAGATAAGCATTTTCAAAACTTAGAGGGGCATATCACTAGTCTCGCAAGAAAGGTCAACGGTCTAACAAAGGAACTTAAAGAAGAAAGGCTGTCACAAGCATTCATATCTTTGACAATGCAGGCTACCTTATCCGCCATACGCTTCCAGCAAATTCAAGCCTCGATTGTAGATGTACTCGTCGACACCCACCATGGAAAAATCAGTCCACAGCTCATTTCACCACCTCAATTAAGACGAGAGCTGACAACTATTAAGGAACACATGTCATCGTCGTTACGGCTGCCAGTAACCCAGGATGAAGTATTAAAATTCTACAACTTGATGACAATCGAAGCAAGAATAGCAACAAGGCACTTGATATTCCGCCACAGAATACCATTACTGACCCTTGAAGACTTTGAATTATTCAAACTTGTCTCTGTACCAGTATTGGTCAACAACACCTTCTTCACCATTCTTCCATCAACCCCATATTTGGTAATAAATATGCATCGGGATCAATATTATCCGATAACGGAATACGAACTTCAATCTTGCCCCATCATAGCTGAAGGTCAGCACCTCTGCAAACAAAAACACCCAATATATCGAAGAGGGTCAAATATCAGTTCCTGTGAAGTAGATCTAATTAACCACCTGCCGCAATCACCCTCCTGTCAAGTCTCAAGGGTTGGAGACGGACCCCACTGGATACAGTTGAATCATCCAAATGAATGGATCTATGCTCTTAAGTCCAAAACCACACTTAACGTAGTTTGTGGAAACAACATCACGCAAACAATTCTGGAGAAAACAGGAATTTTGAAAATTCAAGGCGATTGCATGATCAAACAAGAACTGATAACAATACAGGGACATAGCATTTATCCATCAATTTCACGACTCTCCTATACGAGCTCTGGAAATTTATCGGATGTTATAGCCACGCAACATTTGCTATCAGAAGACAACGAGACATATCACTATCATAGACATTGGGCAGGACTAGATGCCATAAAGGAACAGATTAAACAACTATACAATGAATTACCACCTAAGACCCATCTTCAAGCACATGATGTTCATCAATACACTATAGCATATGCCGCTCTGCTGCTCGTGGCTGCTTTAAGCACCGTCATCGTTTGGAAATTCAGAGCGACTATCTGTCAACGAATCAAAAGCCCACCAAAGCCATCACCAAGAAAATCAATCAGACGATTCGAGACCGAGCCTAAAACAAGTCATCCTGAGTTTAGCGTAACCTTCGATGCCTAACATTAGAATAGTATATACATAATATTGAACTCAATGTTCAAGGCGGTGGAGGATGTTTAATCTTAAGTCATTTTTTGAATCTTAATATTCATTAAATCAACAAAGACAATTCATTTGCATGCATTTCACAAATCATTGACCTTCTCTTAGAAAGCATAAAGGCATTCGCTGACAACACATAAATTGGCTTGTAACACGAAAATAAAAACGCGCAACCAGCACAGGTCATTCGCTTTAATAATTTGTAAATGCGCTAATTTGTGTATGTCAGCAATACGTTTACCTCAATAATTTAGTGCTGTAATGATTATTGACCCTAGCTTTAAGTAACTGTAGTTGTTTGTAATCTTGTATAAATATCGTGCAAATAAATTAAATATATCAGTTTTCATTATCATATTCAAGGTGTTGTTTTACCAGTACCTATCGCTTTTGTGAGTCGCGATTAAGATTGTCTTGGTACAAGAACCGAAAACAATCAATAAGTAACTTACGATACAAGCATCGTAAGTGTCATCGTTGTTATACCATCTACATTGCGACGAACAATAAATTACTTGCTGTGTCGGTACAAGAACCGGACACAGCTCCAACAAATTCGTTCACGATACAGGTATCGTGAGCTCATCTACATTGCATTAGAGTAAAAGAACTTCTGATTTACAACGCACATGAAGCGAACCTTACAAAACGCCATTTTAACCTTTGAAGAACTGTCAACAGTAATATGTCAAATCGAAACTTGCGTAAATTCCAGACCGCTATTACCGCTTTCCAATGATCCAAGCGACTTTAATATTTTAACTCCTGGGCATTTTTTAATTGGGCGAAATCTGAAGACAATTCCAGTACCATCTATTTCTAATAAAACAACTTCCCTCAAACGTTGGCAATATGTCCAATGGTTGACAGATCAATTCTGGAAAAAGTAGTCAAAAGAATATCTTCAAGGTTTACAAGCTCGTAAAAAATGGAAAACGCCAGAAGATAACCTCAAAATAAATGATTTAGTTTTAATACAAAATCATCATTGTCCAACCACAAAATGGCCGACAGGTCGAATAATAAAAATCAACCAGGCCAGGACAAAAAGGTCAGAGTAGCAACTGTCAAAACACAGAATATTCAAATAATTCGGCCAATTATTAAATTATATAAGTTACCCATTTAAACAAAACGGCGCTAACAGCGGATATGCCGAAGGCATCAATCTGATGACAAAGTTGTCTCAGGAGCTAGAAAAGTCGTTCCCAACGTTACCTCATACTGGAGAACAACCTGCCACACAGACAATACGTCTACCAAAAATGGAGACTCGGCTTCCACCCATACAAATACCAATATTTGATGGCAATTACAAGACATGGCATACGTTCCATGATCTGTTCAATTCGCTGATCCACAGAGATCCAAATTTATCAAAGGTTCAGAAACTTCACTACCTACAGCTTAGCGTTACTGGGGAAGCAGAACGCCTATTACGCCAATTCGAGGTAATCGACTCGAATTATCTCAAGGCATGGGAACTCTTACAAAAGAGATTCGAAAATAAGAGAGTGCTAGTCAACACTCATCTAAAAACATTACTTAGTCAAGCACCTATCAAGGCCGAATCAGCTCACGCCATACGCTTCCTTCTCGATCAAACAGAAGAGAGTCTTCATGAGCTTCGATATCTAGGGCTTCCAGTTGAACATTGGGACGCCATACCAATATAACATCTTGTTCAACGCCTCCCTCCAGAAACACATAAATTATGGGAGCAGGGGCAAGGAATAAGAAACAAAATTTCCAAACATTCCGATCTCTCAACGTTTCTAGAGACAAGGTTCCGCACTCTAGAAGCAATCCAAGAGTGTCATAATACCAAGACACTAGAAACAGTACTTCAGTACAAAAACCAAAACGAGGCACGTGTTCGTACTCAAGATCCCCGCAGCAGGTATCAAACCACAAATTCGCACACTAGTGCAGCCCAAAGAAATTACCCCAACAAAAATGCATACACATTTTTAATCAAACCACACACATGTGGAATGTGCAAACAGAATCACACTCTGTTTCACCGCTCTTCTTTTAGAAAATTATCTCCAAAGGAGAGATTAAATTTTATAAACAACCACAGGTTATGCAAAGACTGCCTTGCGTCAGGACATAACCTCAATGGCTGCCCAAGCCAAAAATCGTACCTCCAATGCCACAAGAGGCACAATACTCTCATACATTTAGAAATAGAGAATTTATCCACACATAACCAAGGGCAAGCTGAAATAAAACTTAAGCAGCCTAACGACAGTGATGAGCCAGTAACAAAGTCATTCTTTTCGACAAACGTCAGTCGGGCATTATTGTCATCTGCGTTAGTCGATATAGAGAGTCAAAAAGGAGAAACCCACACAATGAGAGCTCTAATAGACTCGGGCTCACAAGTATCGTTCATTACTGAAGCTGCCAGTAAACGTTTAAGGCTACCACAAAAAACAACACACGTCAAAGTCAGCGGTTTAGGAAAAACTCAAACCGCCCACGTGAAGGCACAAAAATCATTTACGATGAAATCAATCAACACGAAATTTGAAACCAAGATCAACGCTCTGATATTGCAGAAGATCACAGATTTCGTATCAGCTGATACCATAGATATCAAAAAATTACTCTATCTGCAATATCTGCTACTCGCCGATCCCAGGTTCTACAACCTGGTCAAATAGACTCACTACTGGGAGCAGATGTATACGCCGAAATCATTGAGAGCGGAGTCATAAAGGGCGCCCCTGGAGATCCAACTGCTCAGCATACCCAATTAGGATGGATCCTAATGGGAAGTACGAGCAGCAATAAACCCACCACAGTTAAAACGCTCACTGTTCAAATAGAACCAGAATGTCAGCTAGAGCAACAGTTGAGAAAATTTTGGGAGATAGAGGAAATCCCAAGGAAAATAACAAATCCCGATGACGAGCTATGTGAGGAAATACATACAGCGTCACATAAGCGTTTAAAACAAGGTTAGTATCAGGTTAAACTACCCTTCAGAAACCCAAACGGACAGGAACTTGGCCACAGCCGATATGTGGCATTGAAACAATATCTCCAATTAGAGAAACGCTTTGAAAAACAACCCGAGGTGCACACACAGTACAAAACATGCATCCAGGAATATTTACAGCTAGGACATATGACAGAACTCAAATCAAACCAAAATTCGGCGGAACAGAACAACATCTGTCATTATTATTTGCCACATCACGCAGTCA
Organism: Dioctria rufipes; assembly: GCA_963924295.1. Lineage (NCBI taxonomy): Eukaryota > Metazoa > Arthropoda > Insecta > Diptera > Asilidae > Dioctria > Dioctria rufipes. The sequence goes on along the minus strand of OZ002743.1, from coordinate 111,350,273 downwards.
TTAAAGAAAGCTCAACAACCAAACTGAGAGTAGTCTTCAACGCCTCCGCAAAATCAACAAACGGAAGGTCACTAAATGAGCAAATGTTGGCCGGACCAACAATCCAACCTACCTTTTGGGCCACTATCTTAAATCGGCGCCTATTCAAAATCGCTTTCACCGCTGACATAGAAAAAATGTACAGGATGATCCACATGCATCCTGAACATACCAATTATCAAAGAAGATTATCAGCTGACAACAGTCACGTTTGGCACTACATCAGCTCCATATCTTGCCATCCGCACCCTGCATCAATTATCAAGCGACGAGCAAGACAAGTATCCACTTGCATACCGAAGCCTAAAAACCGACTTTTATACGTCGACGACCTTCTAACAGGGGCACATGATACTAAAAGTGGGTTAACATTACAAACATAACTAATTTCCGTTCTATCCAAAGGAGGCTTTAATCTCCGCAAATGGACTGCCAATCATCGGGAATTAATTAAAAACATACCTCCACAATACAGAGAAATCAATTCTGTGCTAGATTTATCACAAAAGGATACAATTAAAACTCTTGGTCTCCAGTGGCATCCGGCGCATGACATCTTCAGCTTCAAAGTAAGCCCCTTACTCCAAAAACTACTGTTTACTAAACGGATAATCTTATCCGAGACAGCATCACTTTTCGATCCATTAGGATGGTTGGCACCAATTATATTTATCGCCAAGATTTTTATACAGAATCTATGGTTGAATAAATATTCGTGGGACGAAGCCTTACCTGAAGCAATCACAATTAACTGGAAGAGCTTCAGGGAAAGTTTAAACCACATCCAATCAATCAAAATACTACGATGGGTAGGTTATTCACCTACAGCGAAAGGCATGGAACTACATGGATTCTGCGACGCGTCAGAAAAGGCCTTTGCAGGTGTTGTATATTTAAGAATCATAAACAACGACAACACTAGTAGTACTAATATATTTACGTCAAAAACTAGAGTCGCTCCTACAAAATCAATATCACTTCCAAGACTCGAGCTATGTGGGGCTGTTTTACTCTCCCGTCTAATGAAACAAATCAAAGCTGACATAAATATCACGGACAGTTCCACTGTCGGATGGTCCGACTCAGAAGTCACCCTGACCTGGATTCAAAAACAGCCGTCAACTTGGAAAACATTCATCGCAAATCGAGTGGCAGAAATCCAGGAAAATATCCATCCTCGGTTATGGCGATGTGTACCATCCAAAAGTAACCCAGCAGACTGCGCCTCTCGGGGACTTAACCCGAACGAACTTGTCGAATCCAAGCTTTGGTGGAACGGACCATCATGGTTACAGCAATCAAGAGAGAATTGGCCAAAACAGCCCACGTTTCACGAGTGCTCTGAACTTGAGATCCGAACAGTCAAGGTATTGACTTGCACTGGCCTAGAAATTGAATGGTTGACAAGGTACTCCTCGTTCCCTAAACTAGTAAGAATTGTCGCTTATTGCAAAAGATTTTTTAACAACTGCAAATCTAAAGGCACAAATAAGCAGTCTAGCTATCTCACATACTTCGAACTACAAGAAGCTGAGAATAGAATTGTGTCCATTGTACAGCAGATAGCATTTCTAAATGAGTTCCACTGTTTTAAATCAAATAAACCAATTTCAAAGACAAGCCGCATTCTCACCTTCAATCCATATTTAGACCACAAACAATTAATCCGAGTCGGCGGCAGACTCGAAAATTCTATACTGACCTATGATCAAAAGCACGACCATCATGTGTCAAGGATTATCATTGATAACATCCATCATTGTGCATTACATGGAGGTATACAACTTACCCTCAATTTATTACGTAACAAATACTGGCTGCTAAATGCCAGAAACACTGTTCGTCAGCAATTACGAAAATGCATCCCCTGCTTTAAAACAAAACAAACGCCATCTATACAGATTATGGAAAACCTTCCATCAGCACGAATCACCCCTGCATTAACCTTCGAACACACTGGCGTCGACTATGCCGGTCCCATTGACATTAAAACATCAAAAATAAGAAACGCTAAAATCATGAAGGGATATCTAAGCATTTTGGTATGTATGGCGACCAAAGCCATTCACATTGAAGTCGTGTCTGAATTGACGACAGCGGCATTCATCGCTGCGTTGAAGCGATTCATAAGCCGCCGAGGCTTATGCGCCCATATTTACTCCGATTGCGTCACAAACTTCGTCGGCGCAAGCAGGAAATTATCTAACCAAATCAAAACCATTTTAAGGACATTTCCACATGACAGTTCTACTGTCACAGAGCTTGCAAGCATTACATGGCATTTCAACCCACCATCAGCGCCACACTTTGGTGGATTATGGGAGGAAGGAGTTAAGGCAGTAAAAACGTACATGAAGCGAACCTTACAAAACGCCATTTTAATCTTTGAAGAACTGTCAACAGTAATATGTCAAATCGAAACTTGCGTAAATTCCAGACCGCTATTACCGCTTTCCAATGATCCAAGCGACTTTAATATTTTAACTCTTGGGCATTTTTTAATTGGGCGAAATCTGAAGACAATTCCAGTACCATCTATTTCTAATAAAACAACTTCCCTCAAACGTTGGCAATATGTCCAATGGTTGACAGATCAATTCTGGAAAAAGTAGTCAAAAGAATATCTTCAAGGTTTACAAGCTCGTAAAAAATGGAAAACGCCAGAAGATAACCTCAAAATAAATGATTTAGTTTTAATACAAAATCATCATTGTCCAACCACAAAATGGCCGACAGGTCGAATAATAAAAATCAACCAGGCCAGGACAAAAAGGTCAGAGTAGCAACTGTCAAAACACAGAATATTCAAATAATTCGGCCAATTATTAAATTATATAAGTTACCCATTTAAACAAAACCGCGCTAACAGCGCATATGCCGAAGGCAACCTATACGAAGAGACCGAAGAGTTATACATCAATCTGATGACAAAGTTGTCTCAGGAGCTAGAAAAGTCGTTCCCAACGTTACCTCATACTGGAGAACAACCTGCCACACAGACAATACGTCTACCAAAAATTGAGACTCGGCTTCCACCCATACAAATACCAATATTTGATGGCAATTACAAGACATGGCATACGTTCCATGATCTGTTCAATTCGCTGATCCACAGAGATCCAAATTCATCAAAGGTTCAGAAACTTCACTACCTACAGCTTAGCGTTACTGGGGAAGCAGAATGCCTATTACGCCAATTCGAGGTAATCGACTCGAATTATCTCAAGGCATGGGAACTCTTACAAAAGGGATTCGAAAATAAGAGAGTGCTAGTCAACACTCATTTAAAAACATTACTTAGTCAAGCACCTATCAAGGTCGAATCAGCTTACGCCATACGCTTCCTTCTCGATCAAACAGAAGAGAGTCTTCATGAGCTTCGATATCTACGGCTTCCAGTTGAACATTGGGACGCCATACTAATATAACATCTTGTTCAACGGCTCCCTCCAGAAACACATAAATTGTGGGAGCAGGGGCAAGGAATAAGAAACAAAATTTCCAAACATTCCGATCTGTCAACGTTTCTAGAGACAAGGTTCCGCACTCTAGAAGCAATCCAAGAGTGTCATAATACCAAGACACTAGAAACAGTACTTCAGTACAAAAACCAAAACGAGGCACGTGTTCGTACTCAAGATCCCCGCAGCAGGTATCAAACCACAAATTCGCACACTAGTGCAGCCCAAAGAAATTACCCCAACAAAAATGCATACACATTTTTAATCAAACCACACACATGTGGAATGTGCAAACAGAATCACACTCTGTTTCACCGCTCTTCTTTTAGAAAATTATCTCCAAAGGAGAGATTAAATTTTATAAACAACCACAGGTTATGCAAAGACTGCCTTGCGTCAGGACATAACCTCAATGGCTGCCCAAGCCAAAAATCGTACCTCCAATGCCACAAGAGGCACAATACTCTCATACATTTAGAAATAGAGAATTTATCCACACATAACCAAGGGCAAGCTGAAATAAAACTTAAGCAGCCTAACGACAGTGATGAGCCAGTAACAAAGTCATTCTTTTCGACAAACGTCAGTCGGGCATTATTGTCATCTGCGTTAGTCGATATAGAGAGTCAAAAAGGAGAAACCCACACAATGAGAGCTCTAATAGACTCGGGCTCACAAGTATCGTTCATTACTGAAGCTGCCAGTAAACGTTTAAGGCTACCACAAAAAACAACACACGTCAAAGTCAGCGGTTTAGGAAAAACTCAAACCGCCCACGTGAAGGCACAAAAATCATTTACGATGAAATCAATCAACACGAAATTTGAAACCAAGATCAACGCTCTGATATTGCAGAAGATCACAGATTTCGTATCAGCTGATACCATAGATATCAAAAAATTACTCTATCTGCAATATCTGCTACTCGCCGATCCCAGGTTCTACAACCCTGGTCAAATAGACTCACTACTGGGAGCAGATGTATACGCCGAAATCATTGAGAGCGGAGTCATAAAGGGCGCCCCTGGAGATCCAACTGCTCAGCATACCCAATTAGGATGGATCCTAATGGGAAGTACGAGCAGCAATAAACCCACCACAGTTAAAACGCTCACTGTTCAAATAGAACCAGAATGTCAGCTAGAGCAACAGTTGAGAAAATTTTGGGAGATAGAGGAAATCCCAAGGAAAATAACAAATCCCGATGACGAGCTATGTGAGGAAATACATACAGCGTCACATAAGCGTTTAAAACAAGGTTAGTATCAGGTTAAACTACCCTTCAGAAACCCAAACGGACAGGAACTTGGCCACAGCCGATATGTGGCATTGAAACAATATCTCCAATTAGAGAAACGCTTTGAAAAACAACCCGAGGTGCACACACAGTACAAAACATGCATCCAGGAATATTTACAGCTAGGACATATGACAGAACTCAAATCAAACCAAAATTCGGCGGAACAGAACAACATCTGTCATTATTATTTGCCACATCACGCAGTCATTAAAGAAAGCTCAACAACCAAACTGAGAGTAGTCTTCAACGCCTCCGCAAAATCAACAAACGGAAGGTCACTAAATGAGCAAATGTTGGCCGGACCAACAATCCAACCTACCTTTTGGGCCACTATCTTAAATCGGCGCCTATTCAAAAAAGCTTTCACCGCTGACATAGAAAAAATGTACAGGATGATCCACATGCATCCTGAACATACCAATTATCAAAGAATCCTATGGAGAGATTCACCAAAGGAGCCAATAACAGATTATCAGCTGACAACAGTCACGTTTGGCACTACATCAGCTCCATATCTTGCCATCCGCACCCTGCATCAATTATCAAGCGACGAGCAAGACAAGTATCCACTTGCATACCGAAGCCTAAAAACCGACTTTTATACGTCGACGACCTTCTAACAGGGGCACATGATACTAAAAGTGGGTTAACATTACAAACATAACTAATTTCCGTTCTATCCAAAGGAGGCTTTAATCTCCGCAAATGGACTGCCAATCATCGGGAATTAATTAAAAACATACCTCCACAATACAGAGAAATCAATTCTGTGCTAGATTTATCACAAAAGGATACAATTAAAACTCTTGGTCTCCAGTGGCATCCGGCGCATGACATCTTCAGCTTCAAAGTAAGCCCCTTACTCCAAAAACTACTGTTTACTAAACGGATAATCTTATCCGAGACAGCATCACTTTTCGATCCATTAGGATGGTTGGCACCAATTATATTTATCGCCAAGATTTTTATACAGAATCTATGGTTGAATAAATATTCGTGGGACGAAGCCTTACCTGAAGCAATCACAATTAACTGGAAGAGCTTCAGGGAAAGTTTAAACCACATCCAATCAATCAAAATACTACGATGGGTAGGTTATTCACCTACAGCGAAAGGCATGGAACTACATGGATTCTGCGACGCGTCAGAAAAGGCCTTTGCAGGTGTTGTATATTTAAGAATCATAAACAACGACAACACTAGTAGTACTAATATATTTACGTCAAAAACTAGAGTCGCTCCTACAAAATCAATATCACTTCCAAGACTCGAGCTATGTGGGGCTGTTTTACTCTCCCGTCTAATGAAACAAATCAAAGCTGACATAAATATCACGGACAGTTCCACTGTCGGATGGTCCGACTCAGAAGTCACCCTGACCTGGATTCAAAAACAGCCGTCAACTTGGAAAACATTCATCGCAAATCGAGTGGCAGAAATCCAGGAAAATATCCATCCTCGGTTATGGCGATGTGTACCATCCAAAAGTAACCCAGCAGACTGCGCCTCTCGGGGACTTAACCCGAACGAACTTGTCGAATCCAAGCTTTGGTGGAACGAACCATCATGGTTACAGCAATCAAGAGAGAATTGGCCAAAACAGCCCACGTTTCACGAGTGCTCTGAACTTGAGATCCGAACAGTCAAGGTATTGACTTGCACTGGCCTAGAAATTGAATGGTTGACAAGGTAGTCCTCGTTCCCTAAACTAGTAAGAATTGTCGCTTATTGCAAAAGATTTTTTAACAACTGCAAATCTAAAGGCACAAATAAGCAGTCTAGCTATCTCACATACTTCGAACTACAAGAAGCTGAGAATAGAATTGTGTCCATTGTACAGCAGATAGCATTTCTAAATGAGTTCCACTGTCTTAAATCAAATAAACCAATTTCAAAGACAAGCCGCATTCTCACCTTCAATCCATATTTAGACCACAAACAATTAATCCGAGTCGGCGGCAGACTCGAAAATTCTATACTGACCTATGATCAAAAGCACGACCATCATGTGTCAAGGATTATCATTGATAACATCCATCATTGTGCATTACATGGAGGTATACAACTTACCCTCAATTTATTACGTAACAAATACTGGCTGCTAAATGCCAGAAACACTGTTCGTCAGCAATTACGAAAATGCATCCCCTGCTTTAAAACAAAACAAACGCCATCTATACAGATTATGGAAAACCTTCCATCAGCACGAATCACCCCTGCATTAACCTTCGAACACACTGGCGTCGACTATGCCGGTCCCATTGACATTAAAACATCAAAAATAAGAAACGCTAAAATCATGAAGGGATATCTAAGCATTTTTGTATGTATGGCGACCAAAGCCATTCACATTGAAGTCGTGTCTGAATTGACGACAGCGGCATTCATCGCTGCGTTGAAGCGATTCATAAGCCGCCGAGGCTTATGCGCCCATATTTACTCCGATTGCGTCACAAACTTCGTCGGCGCAAGCAGGAAATTATCTAACCAAATCAAAACCATTTTAAGGACATTTCCACATGACAGTTCTACTGTCACAGAGCTTGCAAGCATTACATGGCATTTCAACCCACCATCAGCGCCACACTTTGGTGGATTATGGGAGGAAGGAGTTAAGGCAGTAAAAACGTACATGAAGCGAACCTTACAAAACGCCATTTTAATCTTTGAAGAACTGTCAACAGTAATATGTCAAATCGAAACTTGCGTAAATTCCAGACCGCTATTACCGCTTTCCAATGATCCAAGCGACTTTAATATTTTAACTCTTGGGCATTTTTTAATTGGGCGAAATCTGAAGACAATTCCAGTACCATCTATTTCTAATAAAACAACTTCCCTCAAACGTTGGCAATATGTCCAATGGTTGACAGATCAATTCTGGAAAAAGTAGTCAAAAGAATATCTTCAAGGTTTACAAGCTCGTAAAAAATGGAAAACGCCAGAAGATAACCTCAAAATAAATGATTTAGTTTTAATACAAAATCATCATTGTCCAACCACAAAATGGCCGACAGGTCGAATAATAAAATTCAACCAGGCCAGGACAAAAAGGTCAGAGTAGCAACTGTCAAAACACAGAATATTCAAATAATTCGGCCAATTATTAAATTATATAAGTTACCCATTTAAACAAAACCGCGCTAACAGCGCATATGCCGAAGGCAACCTATACGAAGAGACCGAAGAGTTATACATCAATCTGATGACAAAGTTGTCTCAGGAGCTAGAAAAGTCGTTCCCAACGTTACCTCATACTGGAGAACAACCTGCCACACAGACAATACGTCTACCAAAAATTGAGACTCGGCTTCCACCCATACAAATACCAATATTTGATGGCAATTACAAGACATGGCATACGTTCCATGATCTGTTCAATTCGCTGATCCACAGAGATCCAAATTTATCAAAGGTTCAGAAACTTCACTACCTACAGCTTAGCGTTACTGGGGAAGCAGAACGCCTATTACGCCAATTCGAGGTAATCGACTCGAATTATCTCAAGGCATGGGAACTCTTACAAAAGAGATTCGAAAATAAGAGAGTGCTAGTCAACACTCATCTAAAAACATTACTTAGTCAAGCACCTATCAAGGCCGAATCAGCTCACGCCATACGCTTCCTTCTCGATCAAACAGAAGAGAGTCTTCATGAGCTTCGATATCAAGGGCTTTCAGTTGAACATTGGGACGCCATACTAATATAACATCTTGTTCAACGCCTCCCTCCAGAAACACATAAATTATGGGAGCAGGAACAAGGAATAAGAAACAAAATTTCCAAACATTCCGATCTCTCAACGTTTCTAGAGACAAGGTTCCGCACTCTAGAAGCAATCCAAGAGTGTCACAATACCAAGACACTAGAAATAGTACTTCAGTACAAAAACTAAAACGAGGCACGAGTTCGTACTCAAGATCCCCGCAGCAGGTATCAAACCACAAATTCGCACACTAGTGCAGCCCAAAGAAATTACCCCAACAAAAATGCATACACATTTTTAAACAAACCACACACATGTGGAATGTGCAGACACAATCACACTCTGTTTCACTGCTCTTCTTTTAGAAAATTATCTCCAAAGGAGAGATTAAATTTTATAAACAACCACAGGTTATGCAAAAACTGCCTTGCGTCAGGACATAACCTCAATGGCTGCCCAAGCGAAAAATCGTACCTCCAATGCCACAAGAGGCACAATACTCTCATACATTTAGAAAAAGAGAATTTATCCACACATAACCAAGGGCAAGCTGAAATAAAACTTAAACAGCCTAACGACAGTGATGAGCCAGAAACAAAGTCATTCTTTTCGACAGACGTCAGTCGGGCATTATTGTCATCTGCGTTAGTCGATATAGAGAGTCCAAACGGACAAACCCACACAATGAGAGCTCTAATAGACTCGGGCTCACAAGTATCGTTCATTACTGAAGCTGCCAGTAAACGTTTAAGGCTACCACAAAAAACAACACACGTCAAAGTCAGCGGTTTAGGAAAAACTCAAACCGCCCACGTGAAGGCACAAACATCATTTACGATGAAATCAATCAACACGAAATTTGAAACCAACATCAACGCTCTGATATTGCAGAAGATCACAGATTTCGTACCAGCTGATACCATAGATGTCAAAAAATTACTCTATCTGCAACATCTGCTACTCGCCGATCCCAGGTTCTACAACCCTGGTCAAATAGACTCACTACTGGGAGCAGATGTATACGCCGAAATCATTGAGAGCGGAGTCATAAAGGGCGCCCCTGGAGATCCAACTGCTCAGCATACCCAATTAGGATGGATCCTAATGGGAAGTACGAGCAGCAAAAAACCCAGCGCAGTTAAAACGCTCACTGTTCAAATAGAACCAGAATGTCAGCTAGAGCAACAGTTGAGAAAATTTTGGGAGATAGAGGAAATCCCAAGGAAAATAACAAATCCCGATGACGAGCTATGTGAGGAAATATATACAGCGTCACATAAGCGTTTAAAACAAGGTCAGTATCAGGTTAAACTACGCTTCAGAAACCCAAACGGACCGGAACTTGGCCACAGCCGATATGTGGCATTGAAACAATTTCTCCAATTAGAGAAACGCTTTGAAAAACAACCCGAGGTGCACACACAGCACAAAACATGCATCCAGGAATATTTACAGCTAGGACATATGACAGAACTCAAATCAAACCAAAATTCAGCGGAACAGAACAACATCTGTCATTATTATTTGCCACATCACGCAGTCATTAAAGAAAGCTCAACAACCAAACTGAGAGTAGTCTTCAACGCCTCCGCAAAATCAACAAACGGAAGGTCACTAAATGAGCAAATGTTGGCCGGACCAACAATCCAACTTACCTTTTGGGCCACTATCTTAAATCGGCGCCTATTCAAAAAAGCTTTCACCGCTGACATAGAAAAAATGTACAGGATGATCCACATGCATCCTGAACATACCAATTATCAAAGAATCCTATGGAGAGATTCACCAAAGGAGCCAATAAAAGATTATCAGCTGACAACAGTCACGTTTGGCACTACATCAGCTCCATATCTTGCCATCCGCACCCTGCATCAATTATCAAGCGACGAGCAAGACAAGTATCCACTTGCATCCCGAAGCCTAAAAAACGACTTTTACGTCGACGACCTACTAACAGGGGCACATGATACTAAAAGTGGGTTAACATTACAAACATAACTAATTTCCGTTCTATCCAAAGGAGGCTTTAATCTCCGCAAATGGACTGCCAATCATCGGGAATTAATTAAAAACATTCCTCCACAATACAGAGAAATCAATTCTGTGCTAGATTTATCAGAAAATGATACAATTAAAACTCTTGGTCTCCAGTGGCATCCGGCGCATGACATGTTTAGCTTCAAAGTAAGCCCCTTACTCCAAAAACTACTGTTTACTAAACGGATAATCTTATCCGAGACAGCATCACTTTTCGATCCATTAGGATGGTTGGCACCAATTATATTTATCGCCAAGATTTTTATACAGAATCTATGGTTGAATAAATATTCGTGGGACGAAGCCTTACCTGAAGCCATCACAATTAACTGGAAGAGCTTCAGGGAAAGTTTAAACCACATCCAATCAATCAAAATACTACGATGGGTAGGTTATTCACCTACAGCGAAAGGCATGGAACTACATGGATTCTGCGACGCGTCAGAAAAGGCCTTTGCAGGTGTTGTATATTTAAGAATCATAAACAACGACAACACTATTAGCACTAATATATTTACGTCAAAAACTAGAGTCGCTCCTACAAAATCAATATCACTTCCAAAACTCGAGCTATGTGGGGCTGTTTTACTCTCCCGTCTAATGAAACAAATCAAAGCTGACATAAATATCACGGACAGTTCCACTGTCGCATGGTCCGACTCAGAAGTCACCCTGACCTGGATTCAAAAACAGCCGTCAACTTGGAAAACATTCATCGCAAATCGAGTGGCAGAAATCCAGGAAAATATCCATCCTGGGTTATGGCGATATGTACCATCTAAAAGTAACCCAGCAGACTGCGCCTCTCGGGGACTTAACCCGAACGAACTTGTCGAATCCAAGCTTTGGTGGAACGGACCATCATGGTTACAGCAATCAAGAGAGAATTGGCCAAAACAGCCCACGTTTCACGAGTGCTCTGAACTTGAGATCCGAACAGTCAAGGCATTGAATTGCACTAGCCTAGAAATTGAATGGTTGACAAGGTACTCCTCGTTCCCTAAACTAGTAAGAATTGTCGCTTATTGCAAAAGATTTTTTAACAAATGCGAATCTAAAGGCACAAATAAGCAGTCTAGCTATCTCACATACTCCGAACTACAAGAAGCTGGGAATAGTATTGTGTCCATTGTACAGCAGATAGCACTTCCAAATGAGTTCCACTGTCTTAAATCAAATAAACCAATTTCAAAGACAAGCCGCATTCTCACCTTCAATCCATATTTAGACCACAAACAATTAATCCGAGTCGGCGGCAGACTCGAAAATTCTATACTGACCTATGATCAAAAGCACGACCATCATGTGTCAAGGATTATCATTGATAACATCCATCATTGTGCATTACATGGAGGTATACAACTTACCCTCAATTTATTGCGTAACAAATACTGGCTGCTAAATGCCAGAAACACTGTTCGTCAGCAATTACGAAAATGCATCCCCTGCTTTAAAACAAAACAAACGCCATCTATACAGATTATGGAAAACCTTCCATCAGCACGAATCACCCCTGCATTAACCTTCGAACATACTGGCGTCGACTATGCCGGTCCCATTGACATTAAAACGTCAAAAATAAGAAACGCTAAAATCATGAAGGGATATCTAAGCATTTTTGTATGCTTGGCGACCAAAGCCATTCACATTGAAGTCGTGTCTGAATTGACGACAGCGGCATTCATCGCTGCGTTGAAGCGATTCATAAGCCGCCGAGGTTTATGCGCCCATATTTACTCCGATTGCGTCACAAACTTCGTCGGCGCAAGCAGGGAATTATCTAACCAAATCAAAACCATTTTAAGGACATTTCCACATGATAGTTCTACTGTCACAGAGCTTGCAAGCATTACATGGCATTTCAACTCACCATCAGCGCCACACGTCGGTGGATTATGGGAGGCAGGAGTTAAGGCAGTAAAAACGCATGTTTAATCTTAAGTCATTTTTTGAATCTTAATATTCATTAAATCAACAAAGACAATTCATTTGCATGCATTTCACAAATCATTGACCTTCTCTTAGAAAGCATAAAGGCATTCGCTGACAACACATAAATTGGCTTGTAACACGAAAATAAAAACGCGCAACCAGCACAGGTCATTCGCTTTAATAATTTGTAAATGCGCTAATTTGTGTATGTCAGCAATACGTTTACCTCAATAATTTAGTGCTGTAATGATTATTGACCCTAGCTTTAAGTAACTGTAGTTGTTTGTAATCTTGTATAAATATCGTGCAAATAAATTAAATATATCAGTTTTCATTATCATATTCAAGGTGTTGTTTTACCAGTACCTATCGCTTTTGTGAGTCGCGATTAAGATTGTCTTGGTACAAGAACCGAAAACAATCAATAAGTAACTTACGATACAAGCATCGTAAGTGTCATCGTTGTTATACCATCTACATTGCGACGAACAATAAATTACTTGCTGTGTCGGTACAAGAACCGGACACAGCTCCAACAAATTCGTTCACGATACAGGTATCGTGAGCTCATCTACATTGCATCAGAGTAAAAGAACTTCTGATTTACATTGGTGACCCCGACGTGATAATTTGATTTGATCATGAGTGTAGAGGACCGTATAACTTCGCAGAAGAAGATTGGAGGCGAAATTCAAAGAATAATCGCCAACTATAAGACGGATCCCGAGGACAAGAAAACTTTAGATTATTTAAAGTCAAGATCGAATGCCCTAAATGCTTGCTGGAATGAATTTTCTTCAACGAACGCAGTCATTATGAAGCAATCGGGAGGCATATCAGATCATCCATACCTCTCAACTGGTTATTATGAAGCGATAAAGAAGGTCTATGAGCAGATAATCCATGATATGAATGAAAAGATTGAGGCAATTAAACAGTTCACCCAACCCTTAGAAGAGAAGCGTGAGCCAATCGATAAATCGGATAAGGCATTGAAAGACATTAATAGAGAAGATAATCTAGCAACAACGCAATCCACCCATACAGAAAATAAGAATGAAAATTTTGGTGCAAGCATCCCCGGAACTTTAAATAAACAACGATCTGTTTTAGCTGTATTGCGTAAAACAGTAGCAGGATTAGCTACAATTAAGGAAAATTATACAGAGCAATTCTGCCAGCTTAAGATCAAAACAATAGAACAATACTTACATGATGTTCAAAGGCTCCACTACAAAATTTGGGATAGTGTCGATGACCCCACAATAATAAGTTATGATGCAGAGGAATACTTCAGTTTAGTGGAAGAAGCTCAAAATAGTTTGGCACAACTATACAATTATGTGGGTAGTAAGAGCAATGACCACAAAGCAGATGTGAGTACAAATTCTGTGATGAAGTTGCCTAAAATTGTTCTGCAACGTTTCGATGGCGATTACTTGAAATGTCGTCAATTTCATGATCTTTTCACTGAAGTAGTGCACAAGCAGACAATGTCGGAGTGCCAAAAGATGTGGTATCTCAAAAGCAGCTTATCAGGCGAAGCCGAGAAATTAGTGCGACATCTTACTATTTCTGATACAAATTACTCTGCTGCGTGGAAGATTATCACCGAAAGGTACGAGAACCCTAGGTTATTGGTAACTGCACTACTAAATAGACTGCTGTCGCAGACCAGTATAACCAACGAAAGCTCTTCTGCCATAAAGGCCCTGCATGACACAACCCAGGAATGCCTACTCGGCTTAGAGAACTTGGGAATAAACATCACCCATTGGGATCCACTTTTACATCATCTATTATTAAAGAGACTGGACCGTACTACACACACGCTTTACGAGCAATCTTTGGGCCAGCCCAGAGCACTGCAATCTATGAAGAGCTTCTTAGTGTTTTTAGAAACGCGCTTCCAGTCATTAGAGACCCTAGGAAACAAAGGTAAACCCACTGAAGATTATAACCGTAGAATAGGTGTCTCAAGGGCTTTTACCTCAACAGTGACAAACGGATCAGTTTGCACAATGTGCAAAGGTAATCATCAGCTGTTTGCATGTCGGAGATTTCAAGAATTAACTCCACTCAAGCGCATTGCTCATGTGAAAGGAGTCAATGTGTGCTTCAACTGTCTCAATGCAGGTCACCGGGTCGATACTTGTACAGCCCGAGCATGCACCAAGTGTTCAAAAAGACATAACACTTTATTGCATACTGATAACGCCTTTTCCAAATCCGGATCATCATATACGCAAAGCAAAAATCTTCAGAGTCAAGTTACTGCTGCACACCCAGCAAGCAACAAATTATCATCAAAACATTTCAATCAGGCACACGAGCAATCAATATCGTTAACAACAAAAACAGCTCAGTCATTGAAGGGCTATGTTCTCCTCAGCACAGCAGTCGTTAATCTAATTAACAACAGAGGTAAAAAAGTGGAATGTAGAGCCATCTTAGACTCAGGCTCTCAATTGAACTTCATGACCGAGAAGATGGCGAAACAATTAGAATTAACAGAGATTCCAGAGCAATTACACATTGAGGGCATTGGTCTGCGGAGGCAACAATCCCATAGTCGAGTGAACGTACTGCTGCAATCTAGAATAAATAATTTCACTACAAGACTGGAAGCCCGTGTGCTATCAAAAATCATTTCAGTTCAACCCACTAAGTCAATAGATACTTCAGCTTGGCCGATACCTCAAAACATCGCGTTAGCTGATCCAACCTTCGATCGACCTGGATCTATTGATCTGTTAATTGGTGCAGAGATTTACTATTCACTCTTGTCAATTGGCCAGATAAAGTTGGGGGAAATGTTACCAACACTTCAAAATACTGTTTTTGGTTGGGCTGTGGCAGGGAAGATCAATAATATGTCTCAATCTGACGCAATCTGTGGAATTTGCAGCGAAGATGAAAGATTAGATCAGCAAATTGAGCGTTTTTGGACTGAAGTGTCTTCCACGAATTTTACCACGGCAGAGAAACGGTGTGAGATACACTTCAATCAAAACACAAGAAGAAGTTTAAGTGGACGTTTTATCGTAAGTCTCCCATTTCTAGTTCAGCCTACTAGATTAGGGGAATCAAAAGACATTGCCTTGCAAAGATTTAGATCATTGGAACGAAAGTTAGCCAATAACGAGAAGGTTAAAACACAATATGTGGAATTTATGGAGGAGTATCTTCGCTTGGGTCATATGCGGGAAGTCAACATCAACATCATCAAGGCACCATACTACTTCTTGCCTCATCATTGTGTCATGAAGCCGGATAACAGCACCACAAAACTTAGAGTGGTATTCGACGCTTCAGCAAAAACATCGAAGAACATATCCTTAAATGACATACTATGCACGGGTCCAACTATACAGGATGACGTCTTTTCCATTCTTTTACGTTTTCGATTACCACGATTCGTATTTACTGCTGATATCGAGAAAATGTATCGGCAAATAGAAGTTGAAGAATTCGATAGTAAATATCAGCTAATTTGGTGGAGGCCTGATCCAAGTGAATCGCTTAAAGTCTATCAACTGTCAACGGTAACATACGGAACGACGTGTGCGCCATACCTAGCCACTAAATGTCTTCAAAGATTGGCAGAGGATCAAGCTCACACTTATCCTGTGGGGTCGGAAATACTCAAACGTGACTTCTACATGGATGATGTTCTCACCGGTGCAGACACCTTATCAGCAGCTCTTGACATCCAAACTCAGCTCCAATCAATACTTAACACATCTGGCTTTAAATTAAGAAAATGGTGTGCAAATCACCAGCGCTTGCTGCAGAGCATACCTCCAACAGATCAAGAGCTCCAACTAGATTTCAACAATAAATTGGACGAGCACATTAAAACGGTCGGTCTGATCTGGCTTCCTAAGACTGACTCTTTCCGTGTAAAGACTGCACAAATTGAATCATGTAAGGTGACAAAGCGAACAACGTATTCGGATATTGCTCACCTATACGACCCATTAGGTATTATGGCTCCAGTTGTGGTGAATGCTAAATTATTTCTTCAAAGGCTGTGGACACTCAAAGTTGATTGGGATGCAGCGTTACCCCAAGAATTACATACATCATGGATTAAATTTCGATCAGGTCTAAAGTTACTGAGCAACATAAATTTTCCAAGGCATGTATTTTCTCATAGAATCCCCAAAGTAGTGCAAATTCATGTCTTCGCAGATGCTTCAGAGGAAGCATACGGAGCAGCTGCATATATAAGATCCATAGATAAGGACAACATTATTGTAGTACGCCTATTATGCGCTAAATCTAGGATAGCTCCAATGAAACAAACCACATTACCTCGACTAGAGCTTTGTGCAGCTAAATTGGCAGCGGAACTGGCTAATCGCATCCAAAGGGACTTACGAATGAGGAAAGAGCTTGTATTCCTATGGTCTGATTCCGAAATAGTCCTAGCATAGCTAAATTCTTCATCTTCACACTTTCATACTTTCGTTGCAAATAGAGTCTCAAGTATACAGGACGTAAGCGTTCCCACGCAATGGCGCCACGTGGGTTCTAAGGACAACCCTGCTGACATTCTTTCGCGAGGAATCGAGCCAGAAAAACTCGAAGGTTCCACACTTTGGTTTTACGGACCCACCTTTCTACATGGCACTGAAGACCTTTGGCCACCACCATACCTGAAAACAGAAGAATGCAAGTTAGAGAAAAAGGGGTTCACGTTATCAGCCTCAGCAGCCGAAGATTCAACATCCATAATCGATAAAATCGATCATGGAAATTCGTTCAGGAAGTTACGTAATACGCTCGCTTATATTGCACGCTTTATAAATATCATGAGACATCGCAATCAACAACAAGCAAGTAATACGGGTAAATCACTCTCCATACACGAAATCAATGAAGCTCAAGTAGCTATAATAAGGCACATGCAAGACCAAGAGTTCAAAGATGATCTCGACCATCTAAAACGCTTTGCAGAAGTTAACAAAAACAGCTCTCTTAGCAGTCTCACCCCATTCATAGACACTCGAGGACTCATCAGAGTTGGAGGCCGACTTGAAGCCTCAAATCTTTCATATGACGCCAAACATAAAATATTGTTGCCATACACACATCCTTTCACAAAATTACTGCTAGACGAGCTACATAAAGATAACTACCATGTGGGAGCTCAGGCGCTGTTGTCAATTGCGAGACAAAAATTTTGGCCAATAAAAGGCAAAACTCTGGTGCGATCCATAGTAAAGAATTGTGTACGATGTGTAAAGGCAGAGCCCAAACTACTTTCACAGTTAATGGGCAATTTGCCTGCAGATAGAGTTCAGCCAGCAAGACCGTTCGTCAATTCGGGAGTAGATTTTTGCGGACCAGTATGGACCCACTACAAGATCAGAGGAAAAAGGCCACAGAAGTCTTACATAGCAGTATTCTGTTGTTTTGCTACCAAGGCAACTCACCTTGAACTAGTCACCGATTTAACAACACAAGGCTTTCTTGGGGCACTTAAACGCTTTATGGGTAGACGAGGTCACTGCGCAAACATTTACTGTGATAATGCGACAAACTTTGTGGGTGCCAAAAACCAGTTAGAAGAAGTAAAGGACATGATTGGATCTCAAACTGCAATAGAAAAGATAACAAGAATATGTAGTACAAAGAACATCGATTTTCACTTCATTCCACCACGAGCACCGCATTTTGGATTGCTCTGGGAAGCTGCGGTAAAGTCAGCTAAGCATCTTCTCCAACGCACGTTAGTAGTCGCTTCACTAACATATGAAGAACTCGAAACAGCTATTGTCGAAATTGAGGCAGTCTTAAACTCCAGACCAATCACACCAATGTCCTCTGACCCTAACGATCTCAACGCCTTGACTCCAGGACACTTCCTCATCGGAGAACCCCTTGTTGGTATGATAGATGCCGACACCAAACCACTTCATATAAACCTTATTACACGATGGAAACTCGTTACACATATCAAAAATGAGTTCTGGAGAAGGTGGTCTGGCGAATATTTGAATCAGTTGCAACACAGATATAAATGGAAGGAACGCTGCCAAAATGTTCAACCTGGCACTATGGCACTTATAAAAGAAGACAATATACCGGCATTAAAATGGCCGTTAGGTCGAATAATTAAAATCCACCATGGAAATGATGGCTTGGTTCGAGTAGCTGATATTAGAACCTCCAGTGGAGTGTTACGCCGGCCCATACATAAGCTTGCGCCATTACCTATCGTAAAGGACTACGATTTAGACAAAGCCACAGAACTGTTGTTCAACATCAAAAACAAGCACAGTACTAAATTGAAGAATCTAGATCACTAAAAATTGACAAGTACCCATAAACGACAACAACAAACTATATCTACTTCGAAGCATACCGATGGCAATTATCAGTCACCAGACACAGACTCGTCCCCGAAGAAAAAGGCTCGCCGATCACTAGGCTCAGCGGTAACCACATTACTACTAACGTGCCTTTTATTACCACTGACAAATGGCAGTCCCGTTGAATTGAGTCCATTCCACTCACAGCCGGGAATATACTTTGAAAATTTGGGTGTTACAAACATTATCTCAAGTGAGTGGAATGTAATTGCTTACTACGACACCCAGCACTATTGGAATGAGTTCGAGATACTTGCAAATGCAACACAGACATTAAATTACATCTGTCATTTGACGACAGACAGGGACAGCTGTTTACGAACAGTCAACCACTTTCGAAACCTCATCGAAGATATTTCAAGGACCAATGAGCTACTTCAGCCCAAAGGTAATGCCACCACCAGAGTAAAAAAGGAGCCTTGAATTTTGTGGGCAACATCGCAAGTGCACTTTTCGGAGTATTGGATTGGAACTACGCAGATAAAATGTCCGATACCATTGAAGGCATAGAGCAAAATGAAGGGCACCTGACAGCTTTGATAAGGAACCAAACATCGCTGATAGATACCACATTAAATGTGATGAAAAAAAACCAGGACATAATAGATAAGCATTTTCAAAACTTAGAGGGGCATATCACTAGTCTCGCAAGAAAGGTCAACGGTCTAACAAAGGAACTTAAAGAAGAAAGGCTGTCACAAGCATTCATATCTTTGACAATGCAGGCTACCTTATCCGCCATACGCTTCCAGCAAATTCAAGCCTCGATTGTAGATGTACTCGTCGACACCCACCATGGAAAAATCAGTCCACAGCTCATTTCACCACCTCAATTAAGACGAGAGCTGACAACTATTAAGGAACACATGTCATCGTCGTTACGGCTGCCAGTAACCCAGGATGAAGTATTAAAATTCTACAACTTGATGACAATCGAAGCAAGAATAGCAACAAGGCACTTGATATTCCGCCACAGAATACCATTACTGACCCTTGAAGACTTTGAATTATTCAAACTTGTCTCTGTACCAGTATTGGTCAACAACACCTTCTTCACCATTCTTCCATCAACCCCATATTTGGTAATAAATATGCATCGGGATCAATATTATCCGATAACGGAATACGAACTTCAATCTTGCCCCATCATAGCTGAAGGTCAGCACCTCTGCAAACAAAAACACCCAATATATCGAAGAGGGTCAAATATCAGTTCCTGTGAAGTAGATCTAATTAACCACCTGCCGCAATCACCCTCCTGTCAAGTCTCAAGGGTTGGAGACGGACCCCACTGGATACAGTTGAATCATCCAAATGAATGGATCTATGCTCTTAAGTCCAAAACCACACTTAACGTAGTTTGTGGAAACAACATCACGCAAACAATTCTGGAGAAAACAGGAATTTTGAAAATTCAAGGCGATTGCATGATCAAACAAGAACTGATAACAATACAGGGACATAGCATTTATCCATCAATTTCACGACTCTCCTATACGAGCTCTGGAAATTTATCGGATGTTATAGCCACGCAACATTTGCTATCAGAAGACAACGAGACATATCACTATCATAGACATTGGGCAGGACTAGATGCCATAAAGGAACAGATTAAACAACTATACAATGAATTACCACCTAAGACCCATCTTCAAGCACATGATGTTCATCAATACACTATAGCATATGCCGCTCTGCTGCTCGTGGCTGCTTTAAGCACCGTCATCGTTTGGAAATTCAGAGCGACTATCTGTCAACGAATCAAAAGCCCACCAAAGCCATCACCAAGAAAATCAATCAGACGATTCGAGACCGAGCCTAAAACAAGTCATCCTGAGTTTAGCGTAACCTTCGATGCCTAACATTAGAATAGTATATACATAATATTGAACTCAATGTTCAAGGCGGTGGAGGATGTTTAATCTTAAGTCATTTTTTGAATCTTAATATTCATTAAATCAACAAAGACAATTCATTTGCATGCATTTCACAAATCATTGACCTTCTCTTAGAAAGCATAAAGGCATTCGCTGACAACACATAAATTGGCTTGTAACACGAAAATAAAAACGCGCAACCAGCACAGGTCATTCGCTTTAATAATTTGTAAATGCGCTAATTTGTGTATGTCAGCAATACGTTTACCTCAATAATTTAGTGCTGTAATGATTATTGAACCTAGCTTTAAGTAACTGTAGTTGTTTGTAATCTTGTATAAATATCGTGCAAATAAATTAAATATATCAGTTTTCATTATCATATTCAAGGTGTTGTTTTACCAGTACCTATCGCTTTTGTGAGTCGCGATTAAGATTGTCTTGGTACAAGAACCGAAAACAATCAATAAGTAACTTACGATACAAGCATCATAAGTGTCATCGTTGTTATACCATCTACATTGCGACGAACAATAAATTACTTGCTGTGTCGGTACAAGAACCGGACACAGCTCCAACAAATTCGTTCACGATACAGGTATCGTGAGCTCATCTACATTGCATTAGAGTAAAAGAACTTCTGATTTACAACGCACATGAAGCGAACCTTACAAAACGCCATTTTAACCTTTGAAGAACTGTCAACAGTAATATGTCAAATCGAAACTTGCGTAAATTCCAGACCGCTATTACCGCTTTCCAATGATCCAAGCGACTTTAATATTTTAACTCCTGGGCATTTTTTAATTGGGCGAAATCTGAAGACAATTCCAGTACCATCTATTTCTAATAAAACAACTTCCCTCAAACGTTGGCAATATGTCCAATGGTTGACAGATCAATTCTGGAAAAAGTAGTCAAAAGAATATCTTCAAGGTTTACAAGCTCGTAAAAAATGGAAAACGCCAGAAGATAACCTCAAAATAAATGATTTAGTTTTAATACAAAATCATCATTGTCCAACCACAAAATGGCCGACAGGTCGAATAATAAAAATCAACCAGGCCAGGACAAAAAGGTCAGAGTAGCAACTGTCAAAACACAGAATATTCAAATAATTCGGCCAATTATTAAATTATATAAGTTACCCATTTAAACAAAACGGCGCTAACAGCGGATATGCCGAAGGCATCAATCTGATGACAAAGTTGTCTCAGGAGCTAGAAAAGTCGTTCCCAACGTTACCTCATACTGGAGAACAACCTGCCACACAGACAATACGTCTACCAAAAATGGAGACTCGGCTTCCACCCATACAAATACCAATATTTGATGGCAATTACAAGACATGGCATACGTTCCATGATCTGTTCAATTCGCTGATCCACAGAGATCCAAATTTATCAAAGGTTCAGAAACTTCACTACCTACAGCTTAGCGTTACTGGGGAAGCAGAACGCCTATTACGCCAATTCGAGGTAATCGACTCGAATTATCTCAAGGCATGGGAACTCTTACAAAAGAGATTCGAAAATAAGAGAGTGCTAGTCAACACTCATCTAAAAACATTACTTAGTCAAGCACCTATCAAGGCCGAATCAGCTCACGCCATACGCTTCCTTCTCGATCAAACAGAAGAGAGTCTTCATGAGCTTCGATATCTAGGGCTTCCAGTTGAACATTGGGACGCCATACCAATATAACATCTTGTTCAACGCCTCCCTCCAGAAACACATAAATTATGGGAGCAGGGGCAAGGAATAAGAAACAAAATTTCCAAACATTCCGATCTCTCAACGTTTCTAGAGACAAGGTTCCGCACTCTAGAAGCAATCCAAGAGTGTCATAATACCAAGACACTAGAAACAGTACTTCAGTACAAAAACCAAAACGAGGCACGTGTTCGTACTCAAGATCCCCGCAGCAGGTATCAAACCACAAATTCGCACACTAGTGCAGCCCAAAGAAATTACCCCAACAAAAATGCATACACATTTTTAATCAAACCACACACATGTGGAATGTGCAAACAGAATCACACTCTGTTTCACCGCTCTTCTTTTAGAAAATTATCTCCAAAGGAGAGATTAAATTTTATAAACAACCACAGGTTATGCAAAGACTGCCTTGCGTCAGGACATAACCTCAATGGCTGCCCAAGCCAAAAATCGTACCTCCAATGCCACAAGAGGCACAATACTCTCATACATTTAGAAATAGAGAATTTATCCACACATAACCAAGGGCAAGCTGAAATAAAACTTAAGCAGCCTAACGACAGTGATGAGCCAGTAACAAAGTCATTCTTTTCGACAAACGTCAGTCGGGCATTATTGTCATCTGCGTTAGTCGATATAGAGAGTCAAAAAGGAGAAACCCACACAATGAGAGCTCTAATAGACTCGGGCTCACAAGTATCGTTCATTACTGAAGCTGCCAGTAAACGTTTAAGGCTACCACAAAAAACAACACACGTCAAAGTCAGCGGTTTAGGAAAAACTCAAACCGCCCACGTGAAGGCACAAAAATCATTTACGATGAAATCAATCAACACGAAATTTGAAACCAAGATCAACGCTCTGATATTGCAGAAGATCACAGATTTCGTATCAGCTGATACCATAGATATCAAAAAATTACTCTATCTGCAATATCTGCTACTCGCCGATCCCAGGTTCTACAACCCTGGTCAAATAGACTCACTACTGGGAGCAGATGTATACGCCGAAATCATTGAGAGCGGAGTCATAAAGGGCGCCCCTGGAGATCCAACTGCTCAGCATACCCAATTAGGATGGATCCTAATGGGAAGTACGAGCAGCAATAAACCCACCACAGTTAAAACGCTCACTGTTCAAATAGAACCAGAATGTCAGCTAGAGCAACAGTTGAGAAAATTTTGGGAGATAGAGGAAATCCCAAGGAAAATAACAAATCCCGATGACGAGCTATGTGAGGAAATACATACAGCGTCACATAAGCGTTTAAAACAAGGTTAGTATCAGGTTAAACTACCCTTCAGAAACCCAAACGGACAGGAACTTGGCCACAGCCGATATGTGGCATTGAAACAATATCTCCAATTAGAGAAACGCTTTGAAAAACAACCCGAGGTGCACACACAGTACAAAACATGCATCCAGGAATATTTACAGCTAGGACATATGACAGAACTCAAATCAAACCAAAATTCGGCGGAACAGAACAACATCTGTCATTATTATTTGCCACATCACGCAGTCATTAAAGAAAGCTCAACAACCAAACTGAGAGTAGTCTTCAACGCCTCCGCAAAATCAACAAACGGAAGGTCACTAAATGAGCAAATGTTGGCCGGACCAACAATCCAACCTACCTTTTGGGCCACTATCTTAAATCGGCGCCTATTCAAAATCGCTTTCACCGCTGACATAGAAAAAATGTACAGGATGATCCACATGCATCCTGAACATACCAATTATCAAAGAATCCTATGGAGAGATTCACCAAAGGAGCCAATAACAGATTATCAGCTGACAACAGTCACGTTTGGCACTACATCAGCTCCATATCTTGCCATCCGCACCCTGCATCAATTATCAAGCGACGAGCAAGACAAGTATCCACTTGCATACCGAAGCCTAAAAACCGACTTTTATACGTCGACGACCTTCTAACAGGGGCACATGATACTAAAAGTGGGTTAACATTACAAACATAACTAATTTCCGTTCTATCCAAAGGAGGCTTTAATCTCCGCAAATGGACTGCCAATCATCGGGAATTAATTAAAAACATACCTCCACAATACAGAGAAATCAATTCTGTGCTAGATTTATCACAAAAGGATACAATTAAAACTCTTGGTCTCCAGTGGCATCCGGCGCATGACATCTTCAGCTTCAAAGTAAGCCCCTTACTCCAAAAACTACTGTTTACTAAACGGATAATCTTATCCGAGACAGCATCACTTTTCGATCCATTAGGATGGTTGGCACCAATTATATTTATCGCCAAGATTTTTATACAGAATCTATGGTTGAATAAATATTCGTGGGACGAAGCCTTACCTGAAGCAATCACAATTAACTGGAAGAGCTTCAGGGAAAGTTTAAACCACATCCAATCAATCAAAATACTACGATGGGTAGGTTATTCACCTACAGCGAAAGGCATGGAACTACATGGATTCTGCGACGCGTCAGAAAAGGCCTTTGCAGGTGTTGTATATTTAAGAATCATAAACAACGACAACACTAGTAGTACTAATATATTTACGTCAAAAACTAGAGTCGCTCCTACAAAATCAATATCACTTCCAAGACTCGAGCTATGTGGGGCTGTTTTACTCTCCCGTCTAATGAAACAAATCAAAGCTGACATAAATATCACGGACAGTTCCACTGTCGGATGGTCCGACTCAGAAGTCACCCTGACCTGGATTCAAAAACAGCCGTCAACTTGGAAAACATTCATCGCAAATCGAGTGGCAGAAATCCAGGAAAATATCCATCCTCGGTTATGGCGATGTGTACCATCCAAAAGTAACCCAGCAGACTGCGCCTCTCGGGGACTTAACCCGAACGAACTTGTCGAATCCAAGCTTTGGTGGAACGGACCATCATGGTTACAGCAATCAAGAGAGAATTGGCCAAAACAGCCCACGTTTCACGAGTGCTCTGAACTTGAGATCCGAACAGTCAAGGTATTGACTTGCACTGGCCTAGAAATTGAATGGTTGACAAGGTACTCCTCGTTCCCTAAACTAGTAAGAATTGTCGCTTATTGCAAAAGATTTTTTAACAACTGCAAATCTAAAGGCACAAATAAGCAGTCTAGCTATCTCACATACTTCGAACTACAAGAAGCTGAGAATAGAATTGTGTCCATTGTACAGCAGATAGCATTTCTAAATGAGTTCCACTGTCTTAAATCAAATAAACCAATTTCAAAGACAAGCCGCATTCTCACCTTCAATCCATATTTAGACCACAAACAATTAATCCGAGTCGGCGGCAGACTCGAAAATTCTATACTGACCTATGATCAAAAGCACGACCATCATGTGTCAAGGATTATCATTGATAACATCCATCATTGTGCATTACATGGAGGTATACAACTTACCCTCAATTTATTACGTAACAAATACTGGCTGCTAAATGCCAGAAACACTGTTCGTCAGCAATTACGAAAATGCATCCCCTGCTTTAAAACAAAACAAACGCCATCTATACAGATTATGGAAAACCTTCCATCAGCACGAATCACCCCTGCATTAACCTTCGAACACACTGGCGTCGACTATGCCGGTCCCATTGACATTAAAACATCAAAAATAAGAAACGCTAAAATCATGAAGGGATATCTAAGCATTTTTGTATGTATGGCGACCAAAGCCATTCACATTGAAGTCGTGTCTGAATTGACGACAGCGGCATTCATCGCTGCGTTGAAGCGATTCATAAGCCGCCGAGGCTTATGCGCCCATATTTACTCCGATTGCGTCACAAACTTCGTCGGCGCAAGCAGGAAATTATCTAACCAAATCAAAACCATTTTAAGGACATTTCCACATGACAGTTCTACTGTCACAGAGCTTGCAAGCATTACATGGCATTTCAACCCACCATCAGCGCCACACTTTCGTGGATTATGGGAGGAAGGAGTTAAGGCAGTAAAAACGTACATGAAGCGAACCTTACAAAACGCCATTTTAATCTTTGAAGAACTGTCAACAGTAATATGTCAAATCGAAACTTGCGTAAATTCCAGACCGCTATTACCGCTTTCCAATGATCCAAGCGACTTTAATATTTTAACTCTTGGGCATTTTTTAATTGGGCGAAATCTGAAGACAATTCCAGTACCATCTATTTCTAATAAAACAACTTCCCTCAAACGTTGGCAATATGTCCAATGGTTGACAGATCAATTCTGGAAAAAGTAGTCAAAAGAATATCTTCAAGGTTTACAAGCTCGTAAAAAATGGAAAACGCCAGAAGATAACCTCAAAATAAATGATTTAGTTTTAATACAAAATCATCATTGTCCAACCACAAAATGGCCGACAGGTCGAATAATAAAAATCAACCAGGCCAGGACAAAAAGGTCAGAGTAGCAACTGTCAAAACACAGAATATTCAAATAATTCGGCCAATTATTAAATTATATAAGTTACCCATTTAAACAAAACCGCGCTAACAGCGCATATGCCGAAGGCAACCTATACGAAGAGACCGAAGAGTTATACATCAATCTGATGACAAAGTTGTCTCAGGAGCTAGAAAAGTCGTTCCCAACGTTACCTCATACTGGAGAACAACCTGCCACACAGACAATACGTCTACCAAAAATTGAGACTCGGCTTCCACCCATACAAATACCAATATTTGATGGCAATTACAAGACATGGCATACGTTCCATGATCTGTTCAATTCGCTGATCCACAGAGATCCAAATTCATCAAAGGTTCAGAAACTTCACTACCTACAGCTTAGCGTTACTGGGGAAGCAGAATGCCTATTACGCCAATTCGAGGTAATCGACTCGAATTATCTCAAGGCATGGGAACTCTTACAAAAGGGATTCGAAAATAAGAGAGTGCTAGTCAACACTCATTTAAAAACATTACTTAGTCAAGCACCTATCAAGGTCGAATCAGCTTACGCCATACGCTTCCTTCTCGATCAAACAGAAGAGAGTCTTCATGAGCTTCGATATCTACGGCTTCCAGTTGAACATTGGGACGCCATACTAATATAACATCTTGTTCAACGGCTCCCTCCAGAAACACATAAATTGTGGGAGCAGGGGCAAGGAATAAGAAACAAAATTTCCAAACATTCCGATCTGTCAACGTTTCTAGAGACAAGGTTCCGCACTCTAGAAGCAATCCAAGAGTGTCATAATACCAAGACACTAGAAACAGTACTTCAGTACAAAAACCAAAACGAGGCACGTGTTCGTACTCAAGATCCCCGCAGCAGGTATCAAACCACAAATTCGCACACTAGTGCAGCCCAAAGAAATTACCCCAACAAAAATGCATACACATTTTTAATCAAACCACACACATGTGGAATGTGCAAACAGAATCACACTCTGTTTCACCGCTCTTCTTTTAGAAAAATATCTCCTAAGGAGAGATTAAATTTTATAAACAACCACAGGTTATGCAAAGACTGCCTTGCGTCAGGACATAACCTCAATGGCTGCCCAAGCCAAAAATCGTACCTCCAATGCCACAAGAGGCACAATACTCTCATACATTTAGAAATAGAGAATTTATCCACACATAACCAAGGGCAAGCTGAAATAAAACTTAAGCAGCCTAACGACAGTGATGAGCCAGTAACAAAGTCATTCTTTTCGACAAACGTCAGTCGGGCATTATTGTCATCTGCGTTAGTCGATAT
Source organism: Dioctria rufipes (assembly GCA_963924295.1). NCBI lineage: Eukaryota > Metazoa > Arthropoda > Insecta > Diptera > Asilidae > Dioctria > Dioctria rufipes. The sequence continues at coordinate 111,322,143 of OZ002743.1, read as the reverse complement.
AGAGAGTCAAAAAGGAGAAACCCACACAATGAGAGCTCTAATAGACTCGGGCTCACAAGTATCGTTCATTACTGAAGCTGCCAGTAAACGTTTAAGGCTACCACAAAAAACAACACACGTCAAAGTCAGCGGTTTAGGAAAAACTCAAACCGCCCACGTGAAGGCACAAAAATCATTTACGATGAAATCAATTAACACGAAATTTGAAACCAAGATCAACGCTCTGATATTGCAGAAGATCACAGATTTCGTATCAGCTGATACCATAGATATCAAAAAATTACTCTATCTGCAATATCTGCTACTCGCCGATCCCAGGTTCTACAACCCTGGTCAAATAGACTCACTACTGGGAGCAGATGTATACGCCGAAATCATTGAGAGCGGAGTCATAAAGGGCGCCCCTGGAGATCCAACTGCTCAGCATACCCAATTAGGATGGATCCTAATGGGAAGTACGAGCAGCAATAAACCCACCACAGTTAAAACGCTCACTGTTCAAATAGAACCAGAATGTCAGCTAGAGCAACAGTTGAGAAAATTTTGGGAGATAGAGGAAATCCCAAGGAAAATAACAAATCCCGATGACGAGCTATGTGAGGAAATACATACAGCGTCACATAAGCGTTTAAAACAAGGTTAGTATCAGGTTAAACTACCCTTCAGAAACCCAAACGGACAGGAACTTGGCCACAGCCGATATGTGGCATTGAAACAATATCTCCAATTAGAGAAACGCTTTGAAAAACAACCCGAGGTGCACACACAGTACAAAACATGCATCCAGGAATATTTACAGCTAGGACATATGACAGAACTCAAATCAAACCAAAATTCGGCGGAACAGAACAACATCTGTCATTATTATTTGCCACATCACGCAGTCATTAAAGAAAGCTCAACAACCAAACTGAGAGTAGTCTTCAACGCCTCCGCAAAATCAACAAACGGAAGGTCACTAAATGAGCAAATGTTGGCCGGACCAACAATCCAACCTACCTTTTGGGCCACTATCTTAAATCGGCGCCTATTCAAAATCGCTTTCACCGCTGACATAGAAAAAATGTACAGGATGATCCACATGCATCCTGAACATACCAATTATCAAAGAATCCTATGGAGAGATTCACCAAAGGAGCCAATAACAGATTATCAGCTGACAACAGTCACGTTTGGCACTACATCAGCTCCATATCTTGCCATCCGCACCCTGCATCAATTATCAAGCGACGAGCAAGACAAGTATCCACTTGCATACCGAAGCCTAAAAACCGACTTTTATACGTCGACGACCTTCTAACAGGGGCACATGATACTAAAAGTGGGTTAACATTACAAACATAACTAATTTCCGTTCTATCCAAAGGAGGCTTTAATCTCCGCAAATGGACTGCCAATCATCGGGAATTAATTAAAAACATACCTCCACAATACAGAGAAATCAATTCTGTGCTAGATTTATCACAAAAGGATACAATTAAAACTCTTGGTCTCCAGTGGCATCCGGCGCATGACATCTTCAGCTTCAAAGTAAGCCCCTTACTCCAAAAACTACTGTTTACTAAACGGATAATCTTATCCGAGACAGCATCACTTTTCGATCCATTAGGATGGTTGGCACCAATTATATTTATCGCCAAGATTTTTATACAGAATCTATGGTTGAATAAATATTCGTGGGACGAAGCCTTACCTGAAGCAATCACAATTAACTGGAAGAGCTTCAGGGAAAGTTTAAACCACATCCAATCAATCAAAATACTACGATGGGTAGGTTATTCACCTACAGCGAAAGGCATGGAACTACATGGATTCTGCGACGCGTCAGAAAAGGCCTTTGCAGGTGTTGTATATTTAAGAATCATAAACAACGACAACACTAGTAGTACTAATATATTTACGTCAAAAACTAGAGTCGCTCCTACAAAATCAATATCACTTCCAAGACTCGAGCTATGTGGGGCTGTTTTACTCTCCCGTCTAATGAAACAAATCAAAGCTGACATAAATATCACGGACAGTTCCACTGTCGGATGGTCCGACTCAGAAGTCACCCTGACCTGGATTCAAAAACAGCCGTCAACTTGGAAAACATTCATCGCAAATCGAGTGGCAGAAATCCAGGAAAATATCCATCCTCGGTTATGGCGATGTGTACCATCCAAAAGTAACCCAGCAGACTGCGCCTCTCGGGGACTTAACCCGAACGAACTTGTCGAATCCAAGCTTTGGTGGAACGGACCATCATGGTTACAGCAATCAAGAGAGAATTGGCCAAAACAGCCCACGTTTCACGAGTGCTCTGAACTTGAGATCCGAACAGTCAAGGTATTGACTTGCACTGGCCTAGAAATTGAATGGTTGACAAGGTACTCCTCGTTCCCTAAACTAGTAAGAATTGTCGCTTATTGCAAAAGATTTTTTAACAACTGCAAATCTAAAGGCACAAATAAGCAGTCTAGCTATCTCACATACTTCGAACTACAAGAAGCTGAGAATAGAATTGTGTCCATTGTACAGCAGATAGCATTTCTAAATGAGTTCCACTGTCTTAAATCAAATAAACCAATTTCAAAGACAAGCCGCATTCTCACCTTCAATCCATATTTAGACCACAAACAATTAATCCGAGTCGGCGGCAGACTCGAAAATTCTATACTGACCTATGATCAAAAGCACGACCATCATGTGTCAAGGATTATCATTGATAACATCCATCATTGTGCATTACATGGAGGTATACAACTTACCCTCAATTTATTACGTAACAAATACTGGCTGCTAAATGCCAGAAACACTGTTCGTCAGCAATTACGAAAATGCATCCCCTGCTTTAAAACAAAACAAACGCCATCTATACAGATTATGGAAAACCTTCCATCAGCACGAATCACCCCTGCATTAACCTTCGAACACACTGGCGTCGACTATGCCGGTCCCATTGACATTAAAACATCAAAAATAAGAAACGCTAAAATCATGAAGGGATATCTAAGCATTTTTGTATGTATGGCGACCAAAGCCATTCACATTGAAGTCGTGTCTGAATTGACGACAGCGGCATTCATCGCTGCGTTGAAGCGATTCATAAGCCGTCGAGGCTTATGCGCCCATATTTACTCCGATTGCGTCACAAACTTCGTCGGCGCAAGCAGGAAATTATCTAACCAAATCAAAACCATTTTAAGGACATTTCCACATGACAGTTCTACTGTCACAGAGCTTGCAAGCATTACATGGCATTTCAACCCACCATCAGCGCCACACTTTGGTGGATTATGGGAGGAAGGAGTTAAGGCAGTAAAAACGTACATGAAGCGAACCTTACAAAACGCCATTTTAATCTTTGAAGAACTGTCAACAGTAATATGTCAAATCGAAACTTGCGTAAATTCCAGACCGCTATTACCGCTTTCCAATGATCCAAGCGACTTTAATATTTTAACTCTTGGGCATTTTTTAATTGGGCGAAATCTGAAGACAATTCCAGTACCATCTATTTCTAATAAAACAACTTCCCTCAAACGTTGGCAATATGTCCAATGGTTGACAGATCAATTCTGGAAAAAGTAGTCAAAAGAATATCTTCAAGGTTTACAAGCTCGTAAAAAATGGAAAACGCCAGAAGATAACCTCAAAATAAATGATTTAGTTTTAATACAAAATCATCATTGTCCAACCACAAAATGGCCGACAGGTCGAATAATAAAATTCAACCAGGCCAGGACAAAAAGGTCAGAGTAGCAACTGTCAAAACACAGAATATTCAAATAATTCGGCCAATTATTAAATTATATAAGTTACCCATTTAAACAAAACCGCGCTAACAGCGCATATGCCGAAGGCAACCTATACGAAGAGACCGAAGAGTTATACATCAATCTGATGACAAAGTTGTCTCAGGAGCTAGAAAAGTCGTTCCCAACGTTACCTCATACTGGAGAACAACCTGCCACACAGACAATACGTCTACCAAAAATTGAGACTCGGCTTCCACCCATACAAATACCAATATTTGATGGCAATTACAAGACATGGCATACGTTCCATGATCTGTTCAATTCGCTGATCCACAGAGATCCAAATTCATCAAAGGTTCAGAAACTTCACTACCTACAGCTTAGCGTTACTGGGGAAGCAGAATGCCTATTACGCCAATTCGAGGTAATCGACTCGAATTATCTCAAGGCATGGGAACTCTTACAAAAGGGATTCGAAAATAAGAGAGTGCTAGTCAACACTCATTTAAAAACATTACTTAGTCAAGCACCTATCAAGGTCGAATCAGCTTACGCCATACGCTTCCTTCTCGATCAAACAGAAGAGAGTCTTCATGAGCTTCGATATCTACGGCTTCCAGTTGAACATTGGGACGCCATACTAATATAACATCTTGTTCAACGGCTCCCTCCAGAAACACATAAATTGTGGGAGCAGGGGCAAGGAATAAGAAACAAAATTTCCAAACATTCCGATCTGTCAACGTTTCTAGAGACAAGGTTCCGCACTCTAGAAGCAATCCAAGAGTGTCATAATACCAAGACACTAGAAACAGTACTTCAGTACAAAAACCAAAACGAGGCACGTGTTCGTACTCAAGATCCCCGCAGCAGGTATCAAACCACAAATTCGCACACTAGTGCAGCCCAAAGAAATTACCCCAACAAAAATGCATACACATTTTTAATCAAACCACACACATGTGGAATGTGCAAACAGAATCACACTCTGTTTCACTGCTCTTCTTTTAGAAAATTATCTCCAAAGGAGAGATTAAATTTTATAAACAACCACAGGTTATGCAAAAACTGCCTTGCGTCAGGACATAACCTCAATGGCTGCCCAAGCCAAAAATCGTACCTCCAATGCCACAAGAGGCACAATACTCTCATACATTTAGAAAAAGAGAATTTATCCACACATAACCAAGGGCAAGCTGAAATAAAACTTAAACAGCCTAACGACAGTGATGAGCCAGTAACAAAGTCATTCTTTTCGACAAACGTCAGTCGGGCATTATTGTCATCTGCGTTAGTCGATATAGAGAGTCCAAACGGACAAACCCCACTCTAATAGACTCGGGCTCACAAGTATCGTTCATTACTGAAGCTGCCAGTAAACGTTTAAGGCTACCACAAAAAACAACACACGTCAAAGTCAGCGGTTTAGGAAAAACTCAAACCGCCCACGTGAAGGCACAAACATCATTTACGATGAAATCAATCAACACGAAATTTGAAACCAAGATCAACGCTCTGATATTGCAGAAGATCACAGATTTCGTACCAGCTCATACCATAGATGTCAAAAAATTACTCTATCTGCAACATCTGCTACTCGCCGATCCCAGGTTCTACAACCCTGGTCAAATAGACTCACGACTGGGAGCAGATGTATACGCCGAAATCATTGAGAGCGGAGTCATAAAGGGCGCCCCTGGAGATCCAACTGCTCAGCATACCCAATTAGGATGGATCCTAATGGGAAATACGAGCAGCAAAAAACCCAGCACAGTTAAAACGCTCACTGTTCAAATAGAACCAGAATGTCAGCTAGAGCAACAGTTGAGAAAATTTTGGGAGATAGAGGAAATCCCAAAGAAAATAACAAATCCCGATGACGATCTATGAGAGGAAATATATACAGCGTCACATAAGCGTTTAAAACAAGGTCAGTATCACGTTAAACTACCCTTCAGAAACCCAAACGGCCAGGAACTTGGCCACAACCGTTATGTGGCATTGAAACAATTTCTCCAATTAGAGAAAAGCTTTGAAAAACAACCCGAGCTGCACACACAGTACAAAACATGCATCCAGGAATATTTACAGCTAGGACATATGACAGAACTCAAATCAAACCAAAATTCAGCGGAACAGAACAACATCTGTCATTATTATTTGCCACATCACGCAGTTATTAAAGAAAGCTCAACAACCAAACTGAGAGTAGTCTTCAACGCCTCCGCAAAATCAACAAACGGAAGGTCACTAAATGAACAAATGTTGGCCGGACTAACAATTCAACCTACCTTATGAGCCACTATCTTAAATTGGCGCCTATTCAAAATCGCTTTCACCGCTGACATAGAAAAAATATACAGGATGATCCACATGCATCCTGAACATACCAATTATCAAAGAATCCTATGGAGAGATTCACCAAAGGAGCCAATAAAAGATTATCAGCTGACAACAGTCACGTTTGGCACTACATCAGCTCCATATCTTGCCATCCGCACCCTGCATCAATTATCAAGCGACGAGCAAGACAAGTATCCACTTGCATCCCGAAGCCTAAAAAACGACTTTTACGTCGACGACCTACTAACAGGGGCACATGATACTAAAAGTGGGTTAACATTACAAACATAACTAATTTCCGTTCTATCCAAAGGAGGCTTTAATCTCCGCAAATGGACTGCCAATCATCGGGAATTAATTAAAAACATTCCTCCACAATACAGAGAAATCAATTCTGTGCTAGATTTATCAGAAAAGGATACAATTAAAACTCTTGGTCTCCAGTGGCATCCGGCGCATGACAAGTTTAGCCTTCAAAGTAAGCCCCTTACTCCAAAAACTACTGTTTACTAAACGGATAATCTTATCCGAGACAGCATCACTTTTCGATCCATTAGGATGGTTGGCACCAATTATATTTATCGCCAAGATTTTTATACAGAATCTATGGTTGAATAAATATTCGTGGGACGAAGCCTTACCTGAAGCCATCACAATTAACTGGAAGAGCTTCAGGGAAAGTTTAAACCACATCCAATCAATCAAAATACTACGATGGGTAGGTTATTCACCTACAGCGAAAGGCATGGAACTACATGGATTCTGCGACGCGTCAGAAAAGGCCTTTGCAGGTGTTGTATATTTAAGAATCATAAACAACGACAACACTATTAGCACTAATATATTTACGTCAAAAACTAGAGTCGCTCCTACAAAATCAACATCACTTCCAAGACTCGAGCTATGTGGGGCTGTTTTACTCTCCCGTCTAATGAAACAAATCAAAGCTGACATAAATATAACGGACAGTTCCACTGTCGCATGGTCCGACACAGAAGTCACCGTGACCTGGATTCAAAAACAGCCATCAACTTGGAAAACATACATCGCAAATCGAGTGGCAGAAATCCAGGAAAATATCCATCCTCGGTTATGACGATATGTACCATCCAAAAGTAACCCAGCAGACTGCGCCTCTCGGGGACTTAACCCGAACGAACTTGTCGAATCCAAGCTTTGGTGGAACGGACCATCATGGTTACAGCATTCAAGAGAGAATTGGCCAAAACAGCCCACGTTTCACGAGTGCTCTGAACTTGAGATCCGAACAGTCAAGGCATTGACTTGCACCAGCCTAGAAATTGAATGGTTGACAAGGTACTCCTCGTTCCCTAAACTAATAAGAATTGTCGCTTATTGCAAAAGATTTTTTAACAACTGCAAATCTAAAGGCACCAATAAGCAGCCTAGCTATCTCACATACTCCGAGCTACAAGAAGCTGAGAATAGTATTGTGTCCATTGTACAGCAGATGGCATTTCCAAAAGTTCCACTGTCTTAAATCAAATAAACCAATTTCAAAGACAAGCCGCATTCTCACCTTCAATCCATATTGAGACCACAAACAATTAATCCGAGTCGGCAGCAGACTCGAAAATTCTATACTGACCTATGATCAAAAGCACCCAATCATCCCACCAAACGACCATCATGTGTCAAGGATTATCATTGATAAAATCCATCATTGTGCATTACATGGAGGTATACTACTTACCCTCAATTTTCAATTTATTACGTAAATCTATACAGATTATGGGAAACCTTCCATCAGCACGAATCACTCCTGCATTAACCTTCGAACACACTGGCGTCGACTATGTCGGTCCCATTGACATTAAAACGTCAAAAATAAGAAACGCTAAAATCATGAAGGGATATCTAAGCATTTTTGTATGTATGGCGACCAAAGCCATTCACATTGAAGTCGTGTCTGAATTGACGACAGCGGCATTCATCGCTGCGTTGAAGCGAGTCATAAGCCGTCGAGGCTTATACGCCCATATTTACTCCGATTACGTCACAAACTTCGTCGGCGCAAGCAGGGAATTATCTAACCAAATCAAAACCATTTTAAGGACATTTCCACATGACAGTTCTACTGTCACAGAGCTTGCAAGCATTACATGGCATTTCAACCCACCATCAGCGCCACACTTTGGTGGATTATGGGAGGCAGGAGTTAAGGCATTAAAAACGCACATGAAGCGAACCTTACAAAACGCCATTTTAACCTTTGAAGAACTGTCAACAGTAATATGTCAAATCGAAACTTGCGTAAATTCCAGACTGCTATCACCGTGTTCCAATGATCCAAGCGATTTTAATATTTTAACTCCTGGGCATTTTTTAATTGGGCGAAATCTGAAGATAATTCCAGTACCATCTATTTCTAATAAAACAACTTCCCTCAAACGTTGGCAATATGTCCATTGGTTGACAGATCAATTCTGGAAAAAGTGGTCAAAAGAATATCTTCAAGGTTTACAGCTCGTAAAAAATGGAAAACACCAGAAGATAACCTCAAAATAAATGATTTAGTTTTAATACAAAATCGTCATTGTCCCACCGCAAAATGGCCGACAGGTAGAATAATAAAAATCAACCAGGCCAGGACAAAAAGGTCAGAGTAGCAACTGTCAAAACACAGAATACTCAAATAATTCGGCCAATTATAAAATTATACAAGTTTCCCATTTAAACAAAATTATAATTCGACAAAATTTTCACATCGAAAATCAAAAATAAATCACATCACACACGAAGCACTAACGTTCCCACACGTTCAGCACGAAGCACGACATTTGTTTTTCGCCATGCCTCAGCCTAGCGCAAGTTTTGTGCTACGCTTGCGCCCAAACGCACCAACACAATAACTTTTCGTAATATCAGTGCCAAATTAAATGGTACAATATTATTAATCTAAATAATAATAACAATTAATAATACTACACCACAAATATATAAATTTATCCCCGAATAATATTATTCAATTCAAAATGTGAAACGTGTGAGCCCTAATTAAACAAAATAGAGCACTACAACAGCAATACAGAATTCAGCCAACTTCAGTTCAAATCTGAAAATTATGATCACTTGACAAGCATACATGAAGTAGATAAGACCGCCATCATTAGTTTTCTTTTAATTTGGTTCATTTTTTAAGTTTTTATCATTTCCTTTTGTTATTATTAATTTATTATTTTTTGAAACTAATTTTTTTGGAACTATGGACTCATTACCTTGCCTGGATGACTGTCTCTGGATCGACGACATTCCCGATCTAGAGAATATTAAAATAAGGGGTCCTTCGTTACTTGAGACTACTCCAATAAAGGATAAGTTAAGTGCAACATAGATGCCCAAACCACCAAGGTTATTCAAGCCTCCATTCGAGACAGTCCCAGCTACCAAACATGTACAGGCACTCGCATGGGGCCCAGGTATTCGAGTGCATACAACTCTATCTCGACCCCTAACTGGGACAAAACGCGAAAATCGTGTAGAATATCGCAGCTCTGCACCGAAAAGAGCACGTATACTCCCACAAGTTCCCTATTTGAAATCGCTACAAGAATAAAGGTCATATCCAGTCAAGGTACATGAACCACGTCCCAGCTCAAGTCCAAAACAAGCCAAAATCTCACAGGCAACAACAAGTCGAAATGAGACCGAAAAAAGGGCAGAATATGCCAGCTCCGCGCCACGGGATTTCAAAAAACCACGTCCAAAAACGCCACGACGAGCTGAGGAACAAGGTACCAGCTCACCTCCAAAACCAGTGCAGGCAAATGATGAAGAAAGGACACGTCCAGTTCCACGAACAGGAGTACTTTTCCAGGACGCAATTCTGCCTCCAACAAATATTATTATTGATCCACTTCTGTGGGGTGAGATCCGCAGGCAGCCTATATCATTGGAAAAGGCCTTGACAGCAAGAAAATGCTTCAGGGTACAAACCCATGAAGGCGACACTCTCCGTCGTTTCATCAAAACATCAAACGGAAAAATACGCATACGCCTACAGGTCAAGAAACGTAAGTTTAAAAAAAGAAAACAGTCTTTCTAAATCCTGGTACTAATAACAATGAACACAACAAGACAAGGGTTTATAAACAAACACTAACTTTATTTTACAAACAAAATTTATTCAATCAAAAAAGTAATTCTCCAGCTACCTTCCTTTTTTTGAGGCGGGAGGATGTTCCGTCGCGGAACAATAATCTAAAAAAAATATAAATAAAAAACACGCACTATACATATCAAGTGCCACAGCACTGCATTGCCTGTAGTCATTCGGGCCTCTTTTTTTCTTTTTTTAAATTTTTCTTCTAGGCCTTTGACCTTATATAAATATACCTAAAAAGAAAACAAAGCAAAATTAATTATAATACAAATAAAAAGTAAAAGTCTCAGATCATTCCGATCTGAGACTTTTACATGAAAAGTTTACTCACCTAAAACCGTGGAATCAACTCCCACGAGACACAGCATTCCTCCTCCAGAGCCGCAGTACCATATAAGCTGGAAATATAAACATAAAAATAAATACACAAAGAATTGAAGAATCTTACCATCTTACCATCTTTAGTATATAGAGTTTTTACAGGATCTTTCTTAAATAGCAGCTCACATAACCCCAAAGTTGTTTTATAGCTCTTCCCCTTCATAGCAATATTTCCTACATCATCAACATCAAACGTTGAATTACCAATTCTCCACGCGTTGTCATCATAGTAAACTCCATAAGTTGGATAAAGTTTAGGGCTATTATCAGCAAATAGATTTAAATAGTTTGAAACTATGTATCCAGACGTATCGGGGGAGGTGACAGGAGAGCATCCTATCAATGTTTTTGAATGTTAAGGTGTTGCGAATTCTTCTACAGATGTTAAGGAATAATCTGCATAATTTATTGGTGTGCTATTATCCTCCATTTCCACATATATTCGATTTGGAGGGGTAAAAGGTTCCATAATCTCATTGTATTCTTCTTTTGATTCTTCTTCTTTTTCTTGTTCTTCTTTTTTTTTTCTTCTTGTTCTTTTATATTTGACTCTTCTAACAAGATCTTTTAAGGGTTTAGTGATTGGCTTAAAGGTTTCTTCAAGTTGAGCTTCTCCTTCAATCCTTCCCATCCTAAAGGCTTTTAATTTCCTTCGTACTGCATTCCTAGTCTTGATAATTTCCTTTAATAGATTTTCATTAATCTCCGTTATTAACTGAATAACAGCTTTCCAAACAGCTCTGATTACAGCTTAACAGCTTTTCAAGCAGCTCTGATAACAGGTGAACAGCTATTCAAACAGGTCTGATAACAGGTGAACAGCATTAATCTCCCAGCAGGTCCACAGGATTCGGTGTGATTTCGGCTGAGTTACAACTTCGACTTATGAAGATTTCGCATGTTTTGTCCTTTTATAGTACAATGAAGGTATCAAATCCTTACGGTAGATATTAAATATATATACCTTCAGTAAGACTTGTCGTAAATACGATGTGTATGTACATATCGACGCTGAAAAGCATAAACGTCGTAACCGACCAAAATGAAACTTTTCACTAGAGCCCAAAAACTTTTTCAAAATCAGAAAAAAAATCATAACGTCTAAACTATTTGTGATAGAAGTGCTATTTTTGGACAGATTTTATTTTAAAATTATACCCACAATTTGCAATAAGTAGAATTACGCTAAAGTTAGTATAAGTATTAGTTTTGCTAGTTACAGCAATCCGTTTTTTGTTTTATGGACCTCAAGAATGCTGTATCTGAGTAGCTGTAATGTATGGAGCGATATGAATGTTAAAGAACTTATGGCAATTGAAATGCTGTATCAAATATACCTTATTTATTTGTATGATATATGTGAGCTGTATCCAAGTTCTTTGTTTAAAACAGACGCTAAATTTTGATGTACACTAGCACAGAACAAGACAGGCAGTTTAAATAAAAGGCTGTAGTTACTATTAAGTTTTTGTTTAATACTCTTCTAACGTAGTAACACCATATTCTGAGTTATCTATTGGTTGAAAAGAATAGATTAACCTCATCTCTCATGCAAAACTAAGCAAGAACAAAATGCATTACACGCTATTTTTTCATAGACAACAAGTCATTTAAAATGTAGTAACTTTGAACAATATTGAGAGTTAATACAGAAGTCATCATTTTACGATCCGCAAAAATGGCGTAAGCCTCTCCAGCCATCAAACCTCGGATGCTGTATGTAACTCGCTTAAAAATTTGCAAACCTTAATTTGCTTTAAGCGACATGTGCTTAAAAAGTAGCGGATTTTGACTCTATTACTGCAAATCAAGTGAAAGTTACTGTAAAAAGTAGAGGTGTTTTCAATGGCGTAAATTATTTTGTTTTCATCGTAGAGATATGAGAACCACACCATTCAACCATTTTTTTTTTCTGATTCAAATGGTGTATATAACGTATTTTCGACATTTTGGTCGGTTACGACGTTTATGCTTTCTAGCGTCGATATAAACATACATACATATCGGGAGCATGAAATTTTACGTCGGTAAGACTGAAACGTTCAAGTCTTCACCGAAAAAAGCTCTTATCAGGAAATTGTCGCGAGCTGCATACATTGTGATCACAAAAATGTATGCACGATAGTAAGACGATGGTTTGATATTTATGAAAATATCAAATTTGATTTTCAACCATCGTGCGTCGCGATAATTCTGGGCTTGTTTAAACATGTCCAGCGACAAACAATTTTCTCAGGATAGGAGTGGTAATTAAGCACTTTCCTATCTTGAACCACTAGACCTGAGATTGAAAAATCTAAGTCTCGAGGCAGTCAGTTTTAGACAGTCGAGTAAAAAACATGAAAAGTGTCAGTTTTGAGCGGTCGGTTTTTGACATACTAACGGGCGGTCACTGAATTGGAATAAATAAAGAAAAATTGTGAAGCTAAAACTTGTAGATAGCAAAGAGGTTGTAAAAAGATAAAGGAAGTGTATTTAATAATAGAGAAAAGGTGTAAAGGTAAAATAAGTGTTTTGATTAATAAAAGAAAAGTTGTGGAAAGAAAAGTTTTTTTGTTAATACCTTCAGTTGTGCAACAGACGGTTTATCGGTAGCCAAAAATCCCCAGGGTTACAGAGGGTGAAAACCACCAAAGCTTGCCTTTGTGCGCAAAGTGCCAGTGAGTACCCGTGGTTATAAATATAAATATATATTCTTATACATATATATAACAAAATTGGCGCAGCCGGTTTGATTGAGGAGGCCTGATCTAGTCAAAAGGATCGTAAAAGCTTGAAAAGCCTTAATCCTTCGATCCTGGGGGGTTTCATTGACTAAGCCACTCAGGCCAAGTCATCCCCAATGCTAGGGTAGATACCATCTCTAGGCGCCTCTGCTACAGCCGGGCAAGCGCTCACCCAACTTAGTGCAATAGCACCACCAAGGGATACAAGTGAACAGAATGAAGAGAAAAACCATCCAAAACCTCCCAGAAGAGGACGAGTATTAACATAGCTGGAAGTAACCTAACAACCAGCTCGAAGTTCATCAGCCATTTGAAGAACAACGATCCTTAGTTGAAGGGGAAATCGAAGACGACTCATAAGCCCCCTTCTCAACTAGATCCAGGGGAAGTTAAGACGGCCCAAGGCCCCCCAGCTTCAAAAGTAAGCCATAATCAACCGACCAAGGATTGAGAGGGAACTCGAGGGCAGTTAAAGAAACCCCCATCTCAATCACAGCAAAGGGACTTAAGCAGGCAAGGAGCCCCCCTTTCACCAAACAGCGCATCATATGCCAGCCGACAATCCTGATCTACGTCAGCAGGAAACAGACGCAGCAGCGAAGGGAAACTCTCCATTTTTAGCCGACGAGGGATCAGCCCCCGGTCCCAATGCACAGCACCCCGGTGAATGTACATCATCTGCTGCAGGAGAACAATCTCCAAAGTTATCCCCAGCAGGACCTCGACTCCCAAGCGGAACCGTTTTTCCAGGTCCGAATAGTCAAGTAAGTTTAGATAAGTTTTTAAATAAATTATACAAGCGAGAGCGGGAATCGGATAAACTGACGATTACCCATTGTGACGCATTAGATCACAAACTAAACACAGAGCGCGAGGCCAGGCTCTCCAAGTTAAAAATATTAAAGGAAAATACAATACAGTTCCGAAAGGAACTAGAACAATTTTCCGAATCTCGGCACTCACTCAATTTAGATTTAGAAAAGAATAAGTGTGTTAGGCTAAGTGAAAGTGCCGACAGTGACAGTGACGGTAAAGTGACTGAACCAACTCCCGAAGACCAGCTGATCGATTGGAAATCAGCCCAGAAACAAGCCCAGTTAGTCCACCCGAATTTAAATTTCCAGTCAATAGACTACACACAATGGTGGACTACGCAAAAGTAGCTAAGCTAAAAGTTCAACTCGTCCCCTTATTTCGGGTGAAAGTACCCCACAATTGGGACGAGAATTACAAACCTTCATCGGCTGTTGCAAACAAAGTATGCAGTGCCGCAATAATGAGGAATAAGTGGCTTTCATTCAGGTCCTACCTACAAGACTCAAAGGTGAATAAATTAATTATTAATAGACAAAACCCGTTAGAATCTCCTACTGTTTCATTACAAGATTGAAGCAGTTGTTGACGATTTGCAACGAGGCCGCGACACAGAAGTATAGTGCTGAGGCAGTCCCTGCTGTGAAAACACAGCTGATGGATTTTGCCAAAAATGCTTTAAAAAGTGGAGTCACTAACCCACATCTGTGTCAATATTTGCTCACGTAGAGAGAAGGTGATTTAGAAGCACTAATTCAAAAACCCCTGGACATGGAAAAATTACAGCAAAGTGCTACATTCGTCCAGACTCCTCTGGTACAAGCTCCTCCAATGGCTCCAGTAGACCCAGATTTACGAGTGAGAGCTTACTATGGAGCTCCCTACTATCAAATGCCATCCACACCTATGTTCGCATCACCTCGAGCTCCAAACCCAAATCAGTTTTCACGCAATGTGAATCATCTAGGTTCATCACAGTCAAGGCAAATACCATTTACAAACACTGATGTCAGAAAGTCGGATACAGATGCACTCATTCCTAACATCACGTGCAATTTCTGCCAGCGAAAGGGTTATACGTACTCAGATTGCCTAAAGCACAAGAACACCCCTTTTTGCTCAAACTGCAAAATCTATGGACATGATTCCGTGATTTCAGAAGAACACAACAAACCCAGCAGATTGTTCCTCCACGCCTCTCCAATAGATCTACACAGGATCAACACAACACAAAAAGTCTTCAAGTCTTCAATATAAGACTCAAATTCAACTTTTGTGGCCGCCGAGAACATGCAGACGAAGATTGCCGCCAGAAGAAAAAATGGGAAGCCCCGAGTCAGGGAAACGACATGCAGTCGACCCAAAACGACCCGGCTCGGTTATAAACCCACAAATCAAATCAAAACGGTCACTTCAAGCGACCGAATCCGGTGTCCCTACAGTGAAACTTCCACTGGACATAAGCTGTCACGGCCATACAAAACTAGTAGTGGACACTGGCCCTGAGGATACTATTATTAAGAAGAGAGCAATTAAAGACATTAAAATAATTAATTCCAATTAGGCATGCATTTTACAGACCCCTTTTGGAACCAGAAAGACATTGGGAAATTGCAAGGGCATAAAAATAAAACTCCCTGCAAGTTTTAAGGGGTACAAAACTTTCCAGGTCTTTCCGATGACGGCCTATTAGGAAACGATTTCCTATCAAACAATTGTAATGTTGAAGGCCCAAATAAAGCACTCAAGTTTCGTTGTACGGAAGCAAATCCCAAAGAGTTTACTGTGCCGTTGTCATGCAAAACGGACAAGCTGTATTCCAGAAATGCAGTAGAAGTGAGGTCACTTGCAGAAAAGATGGAACCTAAAGAGGTTAAGCAATCTACATACAGTGTCTCCAAGGCATCTCAAAAGAGTAATGATGGCTGCCAGGTTCAAAAAGAACTACTGTAATGCGAAAAGAGCTGTCTGAGATATCAAGAAACCAGCGAAATTAGGCAGCATCTGGTTACATTAGAAGAACCAATATGCATATCTGCTAGTTTACAAATGATCACCACAGTCCCGTTGAGAGTGAAGGAAGAAATGCTCTATTTATCAAAAGAGATAGGCGATAGAGTCTTCCTGGCCAACAGTCTACTCCCCACTGGGAAAGAAACAGTGCTAGTTGCCATACTCAACATTAATAATTTCCAAGTAGTCATCAACAGTTTATTATTACAACTGCTACCTATACATGACTACGCCGTCATCCCAATAGGAGAAGCCACTGATACACAACACGTTCTCAAGCCGAATAAATCGGAAGCGAGTAACACAAACATCAGTGAGGTTCCCAAGGCGGAACAGAAGTCAAGCAAGGCTTCTTTCTCCAGAATACCTAGATATAAGTTACTAGCACGGCCCAAGGGCCCTATACACAACGCGTGCGAGCTCAGTAAGTCCCGAATAGAGGCAACAATGACTCCACCGTCCAAGAAGATAAGTTATAAAAATTTTACATGGCCCCAGAGCCAAATAAGAGATGCGAGCGAGCTCCAGAAGCCTACAAGCAAAATGCAGCTGACTCCATGTAAGATAACCACAAGGATAAGGAGCCCAACAATAGTGTTAAGAAACAGTGGCCCAAGAGCCCTATCACAAGTGCGTGCGAGCTCAGTAAGACCTATTTAAAGGCAAAGTCGACTCCACCACTTAATGCAATAAGTATTAAGAATAAAAAGTGGCCCATGAGCCCTATAAAAGACGTGTGCGAGATCCGTAAGACCACACTGAAGGCAAAGTTGGCTCGACCGTCACGAAATATTAAGAAAACCAATTTTCCAAGGCCCATTAGCCAAATTACGAAAGCGAGCGAGTACTTGGACCAATGTAGAGTGTAATGTACCCTCCTACAACATAACCATTTTTCTTTTACTAGAAAAAAATGCTCGAGTTGTGTTCGAGTTGGTCGAAAAATTATCAACCCTAAATCCAAAATCCCTTAGGTAGACAATAGCTGATATTAGGAATGAAACTAACGCTAAAAGATAAAAATAAATAAATAAAGCAATAAAAGAAAAGAGCTACGGCACAATAGCCGAATAGAAACGTACACATTTAATAAAACCAAACAAATTCAATTGCTAAACCTATTTGCCATCGGTTAAAACGCGTTAAGTACGATGCCGATCTCCTCGCCGAGATGTTCCAGTATAAACAAAGCCAAGTCCGAAATGGGAAACATATGTATAAAATACAGCGAAATTTATGGGAAATTTTGTGCGCATGACAGCTAGGGTCAAGAGGAAGACAGGAGTTTTGTCTTTTTCTTTTTGGGGGAGCTTCAAATAAAGTCACACGGAGAGATAATTAAAATTCAACCAAAAGTAAAATTGTGAGAACTATTAAATAACGAAATAAAAGGAGACGTAAAAGTATCCGGAGCCTAATCAGCGAGGATTCCATATTTCTAAACTGAGGATTCCCAGAATATTTCGGGATTAAGGCACTCGTGAGCAGTCAGGAGATTACCCAGGAGATTTCGTCCACGGAAAAAAGAATTATCCAGGAGATCTCACCCACGGAACAGAAAAAGCTAAGTCACCAAAGCAAGTTATTAACTAATTAAAATCAAATAAAGAAACACATTTCGGGCAATTAATAATTACTAACCTAGAATATTTAGTTCTTACTCCATTTATCTTAGAAATGTAACTTAGGACGGCCGTAGGGATATGAAGTAAATTAATTATTCTTGTGCTGGGATTGAAGGACACGAATAAAAAAAACGAAATTTTAAAACCTAAACTTCGTCTTATCCGTAAATAAAATCTTTTAAAATAAAATTTTCAGAATTAAAGTGTAAGTCAAGGCATCCTCTAGACACATGGCTTACATTTATGGGGGCTCAACCGGGATACTTTTTTCCCGATAGAATACATTACATTCTTCCCGTTAATTTAATTTACGAGAAAATCTAAAGTTTCTTTTTAATTCAACTGTGGCTATCTTAAAGAAAGAAAAAAAAAAAAAAACCAACAAAACAAAATAGAGAAACGAATTTCGGACTATTCCCAGTGAACTTAGCTAACAAAAGAATAAAATTAAACATACAAACAAAATATTTCCTAGTGGTTAAATCATTACAAAAAAAAAGTATATATAAAACAGAATGAATTATGTTGGTGGCAAATTTGTTACTGCCAGTGGTACGCATATTTATTTTTCTCATTGAACCCCATGGTTTACGGTTAACACTCAGAATTTCCAGCGTCCAAATAGTCTTAACACGAGTACGAGATCAATTAAGTGCAGCTTGTAATAAGCATTAATCCCACAAGGGACCGATGGTTGGATTATACCTATCTAGAGATTTACAATCGGGTGTTGTGATAGGTCTGCAAGTGTGCAAGCAAGTGAGTAGCAATCAGGTGGAATTTTATTGAAATTCATTATTATGGTGTCTTAACGATTGAAACCTAATGAGTATCTCCAAAGTCAAGTTCCGTGTTTTTTTTTTTGTAAGCAAAATAAAGTTTGTTCTTGTGGGAGTTACATATTAAAGCGCAGCATTTATTCGTAGGCAGTATAAATTATATTCGGAAGACTGGTAGTAATAGATGCTAGTAATGGAATTATTGATTTGAAGATTATTGATATTACGCATTTAACATCTCAACTTGCATAAATGGGAGAAAGTGCAAAGAGGTCTTCGTGTATTATTCTTAAGTGCTAAAAATTTTACTCACAGTTTTAAGATTTTATATGAATTTAATAGTGTTTTGCTTGAAGCGTAGAGTATTTCGGTGGAAATTCAATGGCATTTCTAATAAAATCATAATGAAATGGCTGAGTGCCGGGATTAAGGTGAAACGTATATCAGGCTTCTTACTATATACATATATCAAATAGTTTTCACCTTTCAATCGTTAATTAGTTAATCTGTTCTTTAGGGATAGCCCTTTTGGGGCATAAGTAGCCGGCGTTCCCGGTGTCTGAATATTTTAATGTCAATGACACTGGTTTATTACCGCCAGTAAAGTCTCAGTGAGTTGCATACTTTCTTAGAATAACTGAGTAAGCATATTGGGAATTCTAAAACTCATCCCAAATATAAGTAACGTGGTAATAAGTACTAGGATTTGTCATTTGAATTATGGGGAGTAATGACAAGAATTTCTTAATTTTGTGAAAAATAGTGGTCGGTTATGTTGCTAACCAGCTAACCGTGAGTTACCTTGAATTTCTTTTTATTTTAATCCAAATTATGACATAACTGTTAGTCAATGTAGGGATTCTTGCAATGTTTTCATTTAGGTCTACATAAACAGTGTGCTTTATTTAGAGGATTTTTGGGAAAGAATAAAATCATAACAGAATTACTAATTGAATTCCATAGTGCCATCTATCAAAATCGATGACATTATAAAATTTTTTATTTAAGTTATAATTTTCCTTTTCGCTAGAACATTCCAAATTGAACTATTTTGCTGGAGTTTTGCTAGAATTTTTTTTTCCTCAATTCATATACTAAGTGAATTTCAACCCACATCATGAATCATTTGTGGAGTTCGAAATACTATTAAACCCTTAACTTTCAGTGAAATAAGTATGTAGGTATATATGTATTAATATCGCGAGATTTTTTTTTGTTATCACAATTTAGGTTTAGCAGTATAATGATCAAATGATATAAATATTTAGTGCAAATTGAGTTTGTGCGGTCATCTGTCTTGTTTCCATTTTGGCTCTCAGAAACCTGCTCTTTTATTACTGGATTATTCCAATAATTATCCTATCGCCAGTAAATGTTAGAGATCACAACAAACAAGAAAATTTTCAGAATGTCATTTGATCAAATAGCCAGTTTTTGCTCGGACTCGGATATAAAATACGAGATGAAATGTCGAAATATTTCGCCCGAAAACTATACCATCGAAGGTAGATGCCTCTGGTGGGGGAAACAATTAAAAAAAGAATCGAATACCGATCCCTCCTCCCTCGTAATTAAATCTTACCTGTCGTCTGATGAAGATCTCGAGTGCTGTGAAGAACTACTATCCGAATTCGGTGAAGATTGTAACTGCGAAAACTTTTACAGTGAGGTTATCTCTGTTAGGTTGGGATTTCTTCTAAATCGACTCAAGAGAATTTTTCCGGATGATACAGATAAAATTTCTCTAAAAGAAACTTTAATGAAGAAGACACAAGTTTTAATTCAAAAGCTTGAAGTGGCTCATTACAAGAAGTGGAAGTCTAATTTTGTAAATGTGCCTAGTCCGAGTTCTTTCAGTGCCAGAGTGGAAAATTTATATTTGGACGCAGATGCAGGGGAGCTTGAACATACCCCTGGCAGTCCACCTGATATGGCTTCAAAAGGTGAGCCCGTGGCGAAGCCAATTGATGATCTAGAATTAGATAAGTTCCCAAAAGACCATCTCGGAGCCAATCTTAAAGCCGAACGTAACATGAACTCTACTATTGATCAGCATTTAAGCAAGATTAGGAATTCAGGAGATCCCTTCTTATTTTCGAAATCACCTCTCAACCTATACAAATGGAGATTAAAATTTACCGGCGATGATGACAGTTCAGCATCGTGTTTCCTACAACGTGTTGCAGACTATGCACGATCTAGGCATGTAAGTGAGCTTGACCTTCTACCCGCAATCTCAGATCTTCTAGATCCGCGTTGAGATGGTTTCGTAGAAAGCGAGATACAATTTTAGATTATACAGAATTCGTAAAACGTTTCCTAAATGAATTCGAGCCGTTGCTGCGAACCGATCGCTTGCTAGAGTTTTTAAGGAACCGTAAACAAAAGGACTCAGAGTCAATTGTCCAATATATTTCCTTTATGGAAGATCAATTCTTGCGCCTTCCACGAATCCCCCCAGAGAAGGACAGAGTGACCATAATAAGGCGGAATCTACGGCCTAAGTTTATACGAGCTCTGGCGCTTATGGAATTCGCTTCTGTTGACAACCTTGAAGAGAATTGTAGGAAAATAGAAGTGAGTGATGCTCAAGACAATGCTAACTGGGAAAATTTTAAGAATAAGGGTGATCTTACTAGGCCGTGGTCCCAGCATTCAAGTTTCCCATCGCGGACATATGGAAATCCTAATGCGAGATCATATGAACACGATATTTCCAGACCAACGCGTCTTAGAGAAAATTCCCAACGAAGTAATCACTTACAGTTAGCTAACGCTTCCAAGCATCCCAACTCAAATTATTCAAGTAACATCCGCCATACCACAAATATGAATAAAACTTATAGAACCGGGAATTACGATAGGGGAGCTAGCTTCCAAAATTCGAATGATAAGAGGGGCTCTAATGCTGCCAATAACAATAAAGTTATAAATATTGATTATGTCGACTCACCTCAGTTAAAACGTAATTTAGAACCATGGAATTTTCATTACCCTAAGTCTGTCCGAGATGATAGTTCTTTCAACGCCATAAGAGATCAAGTTACATACGATGATAAGGATGTTAGAGAAAGCTCAACAAGAGGAGCAAAATCGCAATGAGTATACTTAGCTCAATCTAAAGGCGATAAATTATCCTCCTATCAATCGGAAAACCGAACAGGAGTAGTACCCAAGTGGACCAGTACCGCTCCAAGTCCATCAGGTCCATTGAACCCAAGTTCTTAAGCCTCAGTACTGACCCACGCCCATACCTAAATGTTCGAATTTTATGTTCTGAAGTCAAGGGCCTTCTTGATTCCGGAGAAAACGTATCTATAGTAGGCAACCCTGGAATAAAATTCTTAGAGGCTATGGAGTTATCACTGCAAAAGGGGAAGCAATCCACTATAAGAACCGTAGATAATTCTCATCATGAAATAATTGGATACTTTAACGTTCCCATCGAATTTAAAAGGGAGTTAAAGATAATAACAATGTTGGCAGTCCCAACGTTACCACACAAATTTATTTTCGGAATCGATTTATGGAATGCATTTCAATTAACTTTAGAGCGCAAATCCGGTATAGAATGGGCTTGCTACAACCTTTCCATTAATGAAAATCCCATTGATGATAGTATTGGGATTCGTTCGCCAACGTCAGCGCAGCTTCGAGAGATCGAAAACTGCGTAAATGAATTTAATAAGCTCGATAGAGCGGAGTTAGGAAGAACTGATTTTATTGTCCACGATATAGATACAGGCGATGCACAGCCGATAGTTCAGCGGGGCTATGAAGTATCGTCGGCGGAACAAGCTCGACTAGGTAGGGAGTTAGATAGGATGAAGGCACTGGAGTAATAGAGCCGTCGATTAGCCCCTGGTGCTCCCCAGCGGTACTAGTAAAGAAATCGAATGGCAAAGACCGCCTTTGTATAGACAGCCGTAAACTGAATTCGGTTACTAAAAAATGGGCTTATCCCCTACCCAGAATCACAGAAATCCTTAGTCGATTAAATAAAGCGAGATATCTATCCTCAATTGACTTGAAGGATGCATTCTGGCAAATACCCTTGACGGAGACTGCTAAGGAGAAGACTGCCTTCTCAGTGCCCGGAGACGGCTTGTGGCAATTCGTTGTCATGCCGTTCGGACTCACGAATAGTCCGGCTACCCAGCAGAGGCTGATGGACAGATGACTTAATTATAGCCACGGAATCCTTCGAAGAGCTTATCGATACTTTAGAACGTGTAGCGTATCGTTCTTATCAAGCCAATCTAACTATCAACAGGTAAAAATGTCAATTTTTCCGTACTAGTTTAAAATACTTGGGCTATATTGTTGACTCGAGTGGATTGAGGACAGACCCAGAAAAAATTCAAGTTATGCTCGACTTCCCCCGACCGAAAAACTACACCGAATTGAAACGATTTATTGGGTTAGTTTCTTGGTATAGGAGATTCATACCGCATTTCGCCCAAATAGCCTCACCATTACATGATTTAACCAAGGGTGGGAAGAAACGTCAACAACTTCAATGGAAAGAAGAAGCAGAGAAAGCCTTCCTCGAACTAAAATCGGCATTGGTTAAAACTCCTGTCCTTATTTCGCCAGACTTTTCTAAGCCTTTTTTTATAATGTGCGATGCATCTAATCGAGCTGTAGGAGGTGTGCTTTTCCAAAAGGACGATAAAACTGACGACGACCAAACTTCGCGGCGCAGAAATAAATTACTCAGTCACTGAGAATTAGTGCCTTAGTATAATATTTACTATCGAAAAGTTAAGAGGTTTTCTTGAAGGATATAAGTTTTTCATCCTGACAGACCACTCACCCCTAACTTGGCTTTTTCGACAACAAAATATTACCGGGCGTTTAGCACGCTGGATTCTCCGATTACAACATTTCGAATTTGAAATAAAGTACGTAAAAGGAAAAAATAATGTAGTTCCTGACGCGTTCTCGAGGATTCCGGAGATTAGTCTAATAGACTGCGTTCCAAATGATGAAGACGATTGGTACCACAGTATGGTCGATAAGGTTAAAACGAATTCCTTGGATGTTTTGAACTGGAAAATTGAAAATGGTAGGTTACTTATGAAGCCCAGGTACGACTTAAGACGAGTACAAGAAGAAAAATGGAGAGTAGTTGTGCCTGAGTCCAATCGATTTAAGGTTATGAAAGAATGTCACGATTCTTCCTTCGCTGCTCATCTGGGTGTTAGAAAAACTTTACAGCGCGTACTAGATCGTTATTACTGGCTGGGAATTTTGAAAGATGTCTGGAATTACGTGCGTAAATGTGAAACAAGCCTCCAATCAAAGCCCACTACGAAACCACCATTTGGTCCAATGGGCAAATTTAAGGAAGTCACGCGTCCATGGCAAATGATTGCACTCGACCTAATAGGTCCCTTACCAAGATCGACGAAGGGAAAAACCTTCCTGCTCGTCGTTTGCGATTGGTTTACGAAGATGCCATGTTTATTTCCGATTCGCAGAGCGACGGCAATGAAAGTCCCAGAAATCGTAGAAAATCGAGTTTTTCTGGAATATGGGGTACCTGAGATCGTAATTTCCGACAATGGTCGACAGTTCGACTCCAGTGAGTTTCGGAAACTGCTCAAGAACTATGGAATATAGAAATTCTGGTTAACCTGTAGGTATCATCCGCGTAACAACTTTTCAGAGCGATGGAATAAAGTTATTGGCAGCGCTCTTAGATCATACATTAGTGATAATCACAAGATTTGGGATCGGGAAATTGGACCAATAACTGTTGCTCTACGCACTGCCGTGAATAGCATAACCGGGCATTCTCCTTTCTTTCTCAACTTCGGGAGAGAATTTATGCTCTCAGCTTCCGACTATGAACTTTATGATCGCGTAGAAGGATCACCCTTAATCCACCGAACTAACTTCTTAGCAAAATTAGAACCACTATACGATGAAGTCTATAAAAGAATTTTCAAGGCATACGAGACTAATAAGAAATATTTTGATCGCAACAAGATATCGTATAAATTTAATATAGGCGATACAGTTTATAAACGCAATTATGTTTTGTCTGAGGCTGCAAACAATTTTTCTTACAAGCTAGCACCTGAGTTTATTAAATGCATTGTGGCAGATAAGAAATCGGATTTAGTATACCGCTTAACGAATGAATTAGGAAATAATCTCGGCTGGTGGCACATTAAGGATCTAAAACATGTGTAGGGTAGATTAGAGCTTAAGACATTAGAAGACTTGATAATTAATTAGACATAAGATAAACATAGCTTTTAAAACGAACAGTTTATGTATGATGAATAGGATCAGCGAGGGTCTACAGCTCTCTCCTATCTTGGTGAAACTCGGAGATGAGCTCAGTTAACTGCTCCTAATGTTTAAAAGTTCTATATGACATATACTAAAATATAAATCACAATCCCAATCGAACAACACGTGCGCTAAATTTAATCCTAATACTCAAAAAAAAAAAAAAAAAAAAAAAAAACAAAATAAAAAAAAAAAAACTATTTTTAATAGTGGAGATCATTCAAGTCTTGGTAATATAATAAATTTTGATTAACTCATTATGCAAAGTATTATTAAATTATTAACATGTCGAGGATCAAGACTCAGCATGCACTATGCTCACTTGAAAATCTCGCCGATCTTAACAACATATGATTTACTATTGCCTTAATGCCTCAGAACATACTAAAGTATCCTGAGGACGTAGTAACTTGTATTAACTCATTATGCAAAGTATTATTAAATTATTAACATGTCGAGGATCAAGACTCAGCATGCACTATGCTCACTTGAAAATCTCGCCGATCTTAACAACATATGATTTACTATTGCCTTAATGCCTCAGAACATACTAAAGTATCCTGAGGACGTAGTAACTTGTATTCGCTTGAATATATTAGTATATATAGCGAGTGAAAGTACACCAGGAGCACACCTGATGTATATATAAAAAAAAAGAGAAGAAAAATAAAGTACACATTTTCATTTCTCTGTTTTTTTTTTTTTTTTTTTACCCATCCATGGGGAAATTTGTAATTCTCCCCGCTAAACAAAAGATAATGCAATTATTGTCTTACTTAACTCTACTTGGTAGGCAGTACAAGCGCTTATTCGCTGACTACCTATCAGTAGCTATGAGTTCAGTAAATATTACTCATCACATCAAAAAAGCGCATTGGGTTCAATAGGCTTAGCTTTCGGGAGCTCACTATTCCATTATGCAAAATTAGTACGATAAGCAGTTAAGAAATCAAGTGAAATCTCGACAATTACAAATATACGTTTAGGATCTAAAGCAAATAAAATGAAATATATATCTAAAAATTTTATCAGCTGTATAATTACATATAGTAAGCACACGAGACACAATATCAATTTTGGATGTCATAAACGCCAAATAATATAAAGGCTCAGCTTGCTCACTTGATGTAAAACTAAATACAAATTACTATTGCCTTATTGTCTCAGTTAATGTCATTCGAACATCCTGAGGACGTAGTGGTTGTATCCAGCCATAATTAGGATTATTCTAAAGGCTAGTTGAAAGTAAGACATATCGTTTTTGTCTCGTGTTAAGACTGTGTGGGCATACATAAAAGTAAAAGGAGTAAAAGTTAAGGGGAAATATTACAATTTAAAAGGAAATATTTAATGGTTAACATATTTTATAAAAGTAATGATTACAATGCTATTGAGGTGATTATCATTCCACCCATTATTAAATAAAGAAAAAAAAGGGGGTTTTTTTTTACCCACCATTGGGGAGAAGGTAATGTACCCTCCTACAACATAACCATTTTTCTTTTACTAGAAAAAAAATGCTCGAGATGTGTTCGAGTTGGTCGAAAAATTATAAACCCTAAATCCAAAATCCCTTAGGTAGACAATAGCTGATATTAGGAATGAAACTAACGCTAAAAGATAAAAATAAATAAATAAAGCAATAAAAGAAAAGAGCTACGGCACAATAGCCGAATAGAAACGTACACATTTAATAAAACCAAACAAATTCAATTGCTAAACCTATTTGCCATCGGTTAAAACGCGTTAAGTACGATGCCGCTCTCCTATTTTGATCGCAACAAGATATCGTATAAATTTAATATAGGCGATACAGTTTATAAACGCAATTATGTTTTGTCTGAGGCTGCAAACAATTTTTCTTACAAGCTAGCACCTAAGTTTATTAAATGCATTGTGGCAGATAAGAAATGAATTAGGAAATAATCTCGGCTGGTGGCACATTAAGGATCTGAAACATGTGTAGGGTAGATTAGATCTTAAGACATTAGAAGACTTGATAATTAATTAAACATAAGATAAACATAGCTTTTAAAACGAACAGTTTATGTATGATGAATAGGATCAGCCAGGGTCTACAGCTCTCTCCTATTTTGGTGAAACTCGGAGATGAGCTCAGTTAACTGCTCCTTATGTTTAAAAGTTCTATTAGACATATACTAAAATATAAATCACAATCCCAATCGAACAACACGTGCGCTAAATTTAATCCTAATACTAAAAAAAAAAAAAACAAAAAAAACAAAATAAAAAAAAAAATATTTTTAATAGTGGAGATCATTCAAGTCTTGGTAATATAATAAATTTTGATTAACTCATTATGCAAAGTATTATTAAATTATTAACATGTCGAGGATCAAGACTCAGCATGCACTATGCTCACTTGAAAATCTCGCCGATCTTAACAACATATGATTTACTATTGCCTTAATACCTCAGAACATACTAAAGTATCCTGAGGACGTAGTAACTTGTATTCGCTTGAATATATTAGTATATATAGCGAGTGAAAGTACACCAGGAGCACACCTGATGTATATATAAAAAAAAGAGAAGAAAAATAAAGTACACATTTTCATTTCTCTGTTTTTTTTTTTTTTTTTTTTACCCATCCATGGGGAAATTTGTAATTCTCCCCGCTAAACACAAGATAATGCAATTATTGTCTTACTTAACTCTACTTGGTAGGCAGTACAAGCGCTTATTCGCTGACTACCTATCAGTAGCTATGAGTTCAGTAAATATTACTCATCATATCAAAAAAGCGCATTGGGTTCAATAGGCTTAGCTTTCGGGAGCTCACTATTCCATTATGCAAAATTAGTACGATAAGCAGTTAAGAAATCAAGTGAAATCTCGACAATTACAAATATACGTTTAGGATCTAAAGCAAATAAAATGAAATATATATCTAAAAATTTTATCAGCTGTATAATTACATATAGTAAGCACACGAGACACAATATCAATTTTGGATGTCATAAACGCCAAATAATATCAAGGCTCAGCTTGCTCACTTGATGTAAAACTAAATACAAATTACTATTGCCTTATTGTCTCAGTTAATGTCATTCGAACATCCTGAGGACGTAGTGGTTGTATCCAGCCATAATTAGGATTATTCTAAAGGCTAGTTGAAAGTAAGACATATCGTTTTTGTCTCGTGTTAAGACTGTGTGGGCATACATAAAAGTAAAAGGAGTAAAAGTTAAGGGGAAATATTACAATTTAAAAGGAAATATTTAATGGTTAACATATTTTATAAAAGTAATGATTACAATGCTATTGAGGTGATTATCATTCCACCCATTATTAAATAAAGAAAAAAAAGGGGGGTTTTTTTTACCCACCATTGGGGAGAAGGTAATGTACCCTCCTACAACATAACCATTTTTCTTTTACTAGAAAAAAAATGCTCGAGATGTGTTCGAGTTGGTCGAAAAATTATAAACCCTAAATCCAAAATCCCTTAGGTAGACAATAGCTGATATTAGGAATGAAACTAACGCTAAAAGATAAAAATAAATAAATAAAGCAATAAAAGAAAAGAGCTACGGCACAATAGCCGAATAGAAACGTACACATTTAATAAAACCAAACAAATTCAATTGCTAAACCTATTTGCCATCGGTTAAAACGCGTTAAGTACGATGCCGCTCTCCTATTTTGATCGCAACAAGATATCGTATAAATTTAATATAGGCGATACAGTTTATAAACGCAATTATGTTTTGTCTGAGGCTGCAAACAATTTTTCTTACAAGCTAGCACCTAAGTTTATTAAATGCATTGTGGCAGATAAGAAATGAATTAGGAAATAATCTCGGCTGGTGGCACATTAAGGATCTGAAACATGTGTAGGGTAGATTAGATCTTAAGACATTAGAAGACTTGATAATTAATTAAACATAAGATAAACATAGCTTTTAAAACGAACAGTTTATGTATGATGAATAGGATCAGCCAGGGTCTACAGCTCTCTCCTATTTTGGTGAAACTCGGAGATGAGCTCAGTTAACTGCTCCTTATGTTTAAAAGTTCTATTAGACATATACTAAAATATAAATCACAATCCCAATCGAACAACACGTGCGCTAAATTTAATCCTAATACTCAAAAAAAAAAACAAAAAAAACAAAATAAAAAAAAAAACTATTTTTAATAGTGGAGATCATTCAAGTCTTGGTAATATAATAAATTTTGATTAACTCATTATGCAAAGTATTATTAAATTATTAACATGTCGAGGATCAAGACTCAGCATGCACTATGCTCACTTGAAAATATCGCCGATCTTAACAACATATGATTTACTATTGCCTTAATACCTCAGAACATACTAAAGTATCCTGAGGACGTAGTAACTTGTATTCGCTTGAATATATTAGTATATATAGCGAGTGAAAGTACACCAGGAGCACACCTGATGTATATATAAAAAAAAAAGAGAAGAAAAATAAAGTACACATTTTCATTTCTCTCTCTGTTTTTTTTTTTGTTTTTTTTTTTTACCCATCCATGGGGAAATTTGTAATTCTCCCCGCTAAACAAAAGATAATGCTATTATTGTCTTACTTAACTCTACTTGGTAGGCAGTACAAGCGCTTATTCGCTGACTACCTATCAGTAGCTATGAGTTCAGTAAATATTACTCATCACATCAAAAAAGCGCATTGGGTTCAATAGGCTTAGCTTTCGGGAGCTCACTATTCCATTATGCAAAATTAGTACGATAAGCAGTTAAGAAATCAAGTGAAATCTCGACAATTACATTAGGATCTAAAGCAAATAAAATGAAATATATATCTAAAAATTTTATCAGCTGTATAATTACATATAGTAAGCACACGAGACACAATATCAATTTTGGATGTCATAAACGCCAAATAATATCAAGGCTCAGCTTGCTCACTTGATGTAAAACTAAATACAAATTACTATTGCCTTATTGTCTCAGTTAATGTCATTCGAACATCCTGAGGACGTAGTGGATGTATCCAGCCATAATTAGGATTATTCTAAAGGCTAGTTGAAAGTAAGACATATCGTTCTTGTCTCGTGTTAAGACTGTGTGGGCATACATAAAAGTAAAAGGAGTAAAAGTTAAGGGGAAATATTACAATTTAAAAGGAAATATTTAATGGTTAACATATTTTATAAAAGTAATGATTACAATGCTATTGAGGTGATTATCATTCCATCCATTATTAAATAAAGAAAAAAAAAGGGGGAAAGGTTATTTATTTATATATGTGTATACACACATTTTTTTTTTCTCTTCTTTTGTTTTTTTTTTTTTTTTACCCACCATTGGGGAGAAGGTAATGTACCCTCCTACAACATAACCATTTTTCTTTTACTAGAAAAAAAAATGCTCGAGTTGTATTCGAGTTGGTCGAAAAATTATAAACCCTAAATCCAAAATCCCTTAGGTAGACAATAGCTGATATTAGGAATGAAACTAACGCTAAAAGATAAAAATAAATAAATAAAGCAATAAAAGAAAAGAGCTACGGCACAATAGCCGAATAAAAACGTACACATTTAATAAAACCAAACAAATTCAATTGCTAAACCTATTTGCCATCGGTTAAAACGCGTTAAGTACGATGCCGGTCTCCTCGCCGAGATGTTCCAGTATAAACAAAGCCAAGTCCGAAATGGGAAACATATGTATAAAATACAGCGAAATTTATGGGAAATTTTGTGCGCATGACAGCTAGGGTCAAGAAAAAGATAGGAGTTTTGTCTTTTTCTTTTTGGGGGAGCTTCAAATAAAGTCACACGGAGAGATAATTAAAATTCAACGAAAAGTAAAATTGTGAGAACTACTAAATAACGAAATAAAAGGAGACGTAAAAGTATCCGGAGCCTAATCAGCGAGGATTCTATATTTCTAAACTGAGGATTCCCAGAATATTTCGGGATTAAGGCACTCGTGAGCAGTCAGGAGATTACCCAGGAGATTTCGTCCACGGAAAAAAGAATTATCCAGGAGATCTCATCCACGGAACAGAAAAAGCTAAGTCACCAAAGCAAGTTATTAACTAATTAAAATCAAATAAAGAAACACGTTTCGGGCAATTAATAATTACTAACCTAGAATATTTAGTTCTTACTCCATTTATCTTAGAAATGTAACTTAGGACGGCCGTAGGGATATGAAGTAAATTAATTATTCTTGTGCTGGGATTGAAGGACACGAATAAAAAAAAAAGAAATTTTAAAACCTAAACTTCGTCTTATCCGTAAATAAAATCTTTTAAAATAAAATTTTCAGAATTAAAGTGTAAGTCAAGGCATCCTCTAGACACATGGCTTACAAGAGTACCAATAAAATACGTCACTCCACCAATAAAAGAGCAGGAAGCACATACTCTGCCAGTAAGTACAGTAAGTGAAAATAAGTACCAACAGGTGTAGAGCATACCTACATACCATAATAATAAATGCACATGCACCTACCTCAACAACTAATAATAATAA